>VZTR01025902.1:157008-190036 GCA_013400775.1 Chaetops frenatus
TCCCTCCCTTCCTTCCTTCCTTCCTTCCTTCCTTCCTTCCTTCCTTCCTTCCTTCCTTCCTTCCTTCCTTCCTTCCTTCCTTCTCCTTTTGTCTCATTTCTTCTTACCACAGGTACTTCCATATAACTTTTGTTCCTACAGTAGCACCTTCCAAGCCAGAGCATTAATACTCCCACAGAATTTTAGTGCAGAGTGGCTTCACAGTACAGGTGCAGCTCTCTGATAGGGAACCCTTTAAATGAAAATCTGTAAGTCTGAGGCAAACAGTATTATTTGGAAGAAAAATAGAAATAAATAGAAAAAGAGTGGGTTTAAAATATGCTTGTTGGACACTGGTTACATTGTGGAATCCAGCCAGATGATTCATTGTCTCCATTTTTCCTTCTGTAATTCCCACAACTGCACCAAATATATGAAAACCACTTCATTCTGGTTTTATACACATAAAAGGGATTGCCTCTCTAAGGTATCTTTTTTGTTTCAAGAAATCACACTAAAGCTTAATATTAGTAGTTATTGAAAGACTTCTGAGTCCAGTTAAATCACAGAGCAAAAGAATTCAATGTCTTATCTATAACAGATAGCTCTGAAGTGTAGTGACTATAGATATATTCTACAGCTGTTGAGAAAAGATCCGACATCAGTCCAAGATCAAATTAGAGATAACATCATATCTGCATCAGGAAATAAAAGAAATACAAATCCTTGAAGGGCAGGTGTAAATTGGATAAGCCCAAATCCTGTAAGACTAAGGGAATGTAAGAGATATTCAAAGTCAAGAGCCAAAATTTAGGGTTTGTATACGAGAAAAATATCATATTACATATCATAACCACATGCGAGACAACTTTAGTTGGGAAGATTTGACTTCAGTGTGTAGTCAAAGAGCTGATGTATTAAAAAAACAAAAATAAGAACAAATTCAAATCTAACACTAAATCAAACTTACAACTGTAGGAATATAGAAATTATGGGTAGGGCAAAGCTACTATTGTGAATCTTGTACGTGAAAATGAAACTGACTTTTGTGGAAAAATCAAAGCCAATGCTACACATCACAAATTCTGTCACAAGTACACATGTAAATTTTAGTCCTCTATGTCTACAACAGTGTTGTTTGTGTGTTCAGAAGCAGAAAATTCATCTATAAACTGGAACACTAACTAGAGAAGCCAGTAAGATAGAAGCCTGAAACTCAGAATAAAAATAAATCCATTTTCTTATCCTCTAACAGATAGAGATCCTGGAAGGGTAGAAGAAAGGCAAGGGTCCTGCTGTGAGCAGGAGGCAGGCTCCATAGATAGCTGATGAAAGTAAATGCTAGTATACTAATGAACCATTTGTGCCTGAAGGACTGATTTTGGAAAAGTTAAAGTTGTTTATTATATTTATTATATTTAGCAGAACTCTATAAAGCCTGTAAGGATTCTGCTGACACTGAGTAGAGGATCTCAGCATCTTTATTCCATTCATGTCTTCATAAAAATCCACTGCTGAGACATTTCATTTATTAAAACAATTTATTTTAGAACATTTCTATACTATTCAACTCAGGTCTAATCTATCTTGGATTATAAACAAGACATCAGTATGCTGGAAGTCCCTCCCCACTTGGCTCCATACCAATATAATAATTTTTCTATACTTCTAGACACTAGTAATAGAAATGTTGAATGATGGACTGAGAACAAATCTTGTGGAAGTATAACACTAATATGGCAATAAGCAATTGACATTTCCTCAAAAATACCCATCTTGTCTAGATCCTGTGAATACCCTTATCCCTGGGAATAAATAGAAGGACCACCTAAGAAGATGAAAAACTGTGGTCAGTCTTCTTGGTATGTCCAATAAGTAGCTTTTCTATTACAGTCAATAGGAGACTACTTTTTTTACCTGTTTTGCCTTTGAATTCTCACACCTTTTATGAATTTATGAAGTTTGTGGTTCTTCTTACACCATAGAATCATAGAATGATTTTAGGTTGGAAAAGACCTCTGAGGTCATCTAGTCAAACCATTAACCCAGCACTGCCAAGTCCACCACCACATCATGTCCCTAAGTGCTACATCTATCTTTTAAATACCTCTAGGGATAGTCACTCTACCACTTCCCTGTAGAGCGCATTTCAGTGCTTGAGAGCCCTTTTAGTGAAGAAGTTTTTCCTAATATCCAATCTAAACTTCCCATGGTGTAATTTGAGGCTATTTCTTCTTGTCCTATTGCTTGCTGTTGGGAGTAGAGTGTGCCTTACTATGTGCATTTCAGTTTGTTTCCATACTTTTCTCATTTTTGGCCCAAAATTTCTGCTGCACTTCTATGTTTACACTTACTTTCTAATTAAATTCTCCTTCTGTATATTTGATTTGAAATCTCAAGTTCAAATTTATAATCCAGTCAAATTTATGTTCTAATGCCCTGGCTAGCTTTCCTCTGTGCTTGTGGTGTAATATTATGTCTGAAGCATCTGCTGGTTCTCCTTGAGCTTCATTCTCTGTATCACTAGCACTGCTCTAGTGTCTTTTTTGAAATCTATTGGTTTTATTTGCACTACCCCATCCCAAGCATATTAAACTCTACCATATCAAGCTAATACTTATCTCAGTTCCCTGTTGGTTGAAGCATTTTCAGAAAGTCCATCCCCCACAATTTTTTTTGGTATTTTTTCCATATAGAAAATTGTCTCACAAATGTACTCATGGATTTGCTGGACAGCTTGTGTTCTGACATACCAGTTTTGACACAGATCTCTGGTAGCTGAAGGATCTTTTACTTGTGTGTTATGGTATAATAAAAAGGAACCCTCGTGTCTTTGGGCCTGTATGAGAAACAGCAATCCCAGTGCCTTGGTAGCGTATTGTGGTGGATGGATCTTGGCTGGATGCTGTGTGCCCACCAAGTCTGTCTATCTCTCCCCTCCTCAGCAGGGTGGGGCAGGAGAAAATCGCTCCACCTCATGGGTCAAGATAAAGGCAGTTTAATACAACAAAAGCTAAGTCTGTGTGCAGGAGCAAAAGGAAAGCAAAGGATTTATTCTCTGCTTCTCATCAGCAAATGATGTCCAGATACTTCCTGGGAAGCAGGACTCCAGTACATTTAATGGGGGTTCTGGAAGACAAATATCATAATAATGAATGCCCGTCTTCCTCCTTCCTTCTCTTAGATTTTTGACCTGGGCAGATGCCATATGCTATGGAATATCCCTTTGGCCCCTGTGGATCAGCTGTCCTGGCTACATCCCCTCCCAAGATCTTGCCCCCCACCAGCCTTCTGGTGAGGAGGGATTGTTGGAGAGGCAGCACGGATGCTGTGGGAGCACTGCTCAGCAGTACCCAAAACATTGGTGTGTTACCAACACCTTTCTAGATACCAATGCACAGCACAGATCTGTGAGGGCTGCTGTGGAGAAAATGAACTCCATCTCAGACAGAACTAGTAAACATATACAGACATTCAAGAGGAAAAGAAAGGAAAATTTCTTCTGATTGATGTAGTAGAGAAAATCAGACCATATTTATCTTTTATAAAAAAATACAGTCTAACAGTATCCATATCCAATTTGTCTTGAATCTGAATTTTGTAACAGTGTCTTGAAAATGATCAGTGTGTATTCTATGTTCTTGGATAGTGATTAAGCTTGCAAGCAAAAACATTCTATATTCTATTTTTGACATTTATTAAAAGTCAGGAATATTACTGAAGTCCTGACATACATGATCCTTCAGTCCTTAAATTGCTAAAAATCGTTCTAGTAAGATTCATGACTTGTACCAGTATTGTAATTATTGGTGCTAATTTTCCTCAGACCTGCTATTGACAAAGTATATAGACCAAATTAACCTCTGCAATCAGATTCTTTCTAAGGTGGATGTGAACCATGCTGTAATGTATCTCATAAATGGGCATTTGTCAGGTAGAGTTTGCAATTTAATCACTGGCTGACAGTTTTAGACTTAAAAAAAATAGAGTAGATCCATGGATTCAGTTTAAGTTTTTAAAGTAACAGTAATCGAGGCTCATAATTGTAGTATTGAGTATACAGAGAAAAATAGAAGCCTATGTACACACAAACAGAATGTTTGTTCTTGAAGTCTTAGATCTGCTAAAGCAGTTACCTTGAACAAAAGTTAACAGCTATAGCTAGTAAGGCATTTTACAAGCTCCTTCTCCTTCACTTAGTCCTGACTAGAGACTGGGAGAAGATGCCAACTGATGATATAGCTTGGTGGAAGAAAAGATCAGGTAGAATAAATAGCAGAAAACCTTCTCTGATTTTGTCTCAGTACAGAGCATATCCATACAAACAAAACATTGATTTGGTTGGTTGGTTGGTCGGTTGTTTTTTTTTTTTTTTTTTTTTTCCCCAGAGCAAAAATAATACAAGGAAGGATTCCAAAGCATTTCCTCAGAGGAAAACATCTTTTTTTAATCCTACAGACTTCTTCCTACATTATGTTTAGGAAAGCCTATCATCCAAAATGATGAAGTGCCTGTATACAGGCACTTAAAATCTATTCTTTAATTATTTTCCTAAACAGATATATGCTTAGGTGATACATTCACTAGTAGCAGAATATATGGCACTCCTCCAGTACTTCTGTTGACCTGGCTAACCCATCATTATACACTGTTCAGTTATTTCACAATAGTTTTTTCCTCAGAGGTTCTGGTCTACCAATAATAGCAAGCTTACAGGGTTTGATTTCTTTAGATAAGGGTTTTGTGGGATTCTTTGGTTAGATTTCACCTAAATTCATTAAGAAATGCTTTCAAAGTGAAAACAGAACAAACAGTAGGCACAATCTTTTTGCAGAGTTAGCAGCACCGAGCTACTTAACCATAACTTTGATAGCTGCTTCTCCTGCAGCTGTGCTTCAGTCTGCCTTTAAAGTGTTACTGCAGTTTAAAGTGAATACATACATTCACTTTTGGTGACAGTATGAGAAATGGAATATATAAACCTGCTTTCAGCAGAGAATTTCTTAAGCCTTCATTGGCTATATTGTAAGTTCATGTAGTTTGTGAACTGTGGCAGAAAAATTCTTTCAAAGCCATTTTCCTAACTCCAACCCAGTTGTTTAATGCCAAATGTAGTTCTAATCAACTTCATTTTTTACCCCCTTTTTCACACCTGAAATCTAAAGAAAATGTGGACAATAGTAGAAAGATTTCATTATATACATATTGGTGTTCCAAAGTCAGAAAACAGGATTAATCCTACCCAAAATACCCAGAAGGAAGTGTGTTTATAATCCCTGTACATTCTCATTAGCCACTTGAAACCAGTCTCTGGAAATCTGTAATTGGGGAAGAAATTCTATACAAAATCTTTGCCCCTGAATTGACTGAATCAAGGCTCTAGGGGAAAACCAACATGATTAGCTTTGGCAGTTAGACTCAGCTGAAAGTCTGACTAAGGAAACAGATTCCCTGAAAAAAATATTGCTGCTCTTGGCCTAACTCAGAGCACACCTCTAACTGTGCCTACGGAAATCATGAATCTTATCCAGTGTGATTTTGAGTCCAAGAAAAAGGGCTCAAAGGTTGGTTTTTGCCTTTCTGTTCCTATGAGGGTTACAGTAATCACAGTTACCTATTAACAACTTTCTCCTTATTTTAGCATAGACTCCAGATAGCTAAATCCTGATGGAGGTTTTCCTAGTTTTTAAGCAGAAACCTTTCCCTGTTTTTTCTCCTCTAATATGCTAGTCCTCATGGTTGGTTCTCTTGTAGCAATCTCTTCATCTGACCAGACTGTACCTAGGAAATTTAAGAGGTGAAAACTGCACAAAATGAATTTGACTACATAGATAGACCTGGAAACTCTATCTTCATTCTCCAGTAACTCTGGTAAGTTCTGTAGCTTTTGTACTCAGTCCAAGAAACCTGGGATGGTAGCTGAATGTCACTGAACACGTTGTTTGTGATGGCTGTGTTGGCCTGACAGAAAACAGAAAACTACTGAAATTATCTAAATGGAACCAGCCTGAGTCCAGGGAGTGCAGCACTAGTCTTGTCCTGCTCCATTCTGCTTTTCTGTTCTGCTTTCTCAGTGGTGGTAAAACATGTAAGAAGCTGTGGAGGAAGAACTGGAGAGGAGATCTAGGATTGTGAAGGACAAAGTTGAGTGAGCCCACCACAAGTTAACAATACAAATTCTCCAAATAGGAAAATAATGAAGTAAGTGAAGTGGGATGTTTTTAAAGAATCCTTCTGGGATTAAAAAGTTGTGTAGAGCGGGTGAAGTCAGGGTAAGGACAAAAATTGAAAAAACGTCATCTCTGAAGGTGGTTGAGCAAAAGCAAAGCTGGGACATAGGGCCAACTTAGAAAGTTTGTGCGTAAAACAGATGCCTGAAAAAGGAAAAAAAAACAACAAACTAAAGGCACACCAAAGGAACAGAGAATATTTCCATTAACTCTCTTCTAATGTGAAAATCGGAATAGCTATATATTATGGCCAGGCAAATTTATGCAAATATATGTAAATTTCATGCAGATCATATCTTCAGCTTTTTTGATGCCCAATGTAGTCAAGTCTCTAATATAGTTATCTGGAGGAATCAGTGCATTCTTGCTGGCAAAGCAGAAATGTTTGGGTATGGATGAAGATCAAGTAGTTTTTCTTCCAATTCTACTTTAATGACTGAAGCAGAGTGGATAACTCTCTGAATTAGGCCATGTGCTAACTGGGAATCATCTGTAAAAAGGATCAGAGAAGCCATGTATCTATGCATTGAAATAAAGGGATATGTGTATTCTTCTAGGAATTCTAAACTATGAGACAACTGCTGTAAATCACACTTTAACTTTTGTGATTCACATCAGGAGTCACCTGGGATTTGAGGAAAATCTATCCAGAGTTGAATATCTGTATCTCATAAAATTAGCTAATTTATATATTACATTCATTTAAAATACCTTTTTTACAAGCAGATAGTATATACTGGGCAGTGCAAACCATCATTCTGTACTCTGCACTGGATTTCTATTTAAGTATTTTATATTTCTGTTTAAGTATTATTACCTGAGTTTTTGCATTGCTTATGGCTTTTTGATGAGTCCTGAGAAGACAACTGAATGCCAGCATCTGCCTTTCAACAGACAAAGAGGCTGAAAGACAGGAGAGGGAAGAAGATAACAGTGGCTACTCTTTGTGGAACATTCCCAAGCATTTTTTTGCAAATAGTTGCTCAAATGAATGAGCTGTAATTAACTATTCACATCCTCTTTGTGTTTGCTTTCCACAAATATTCCAGCATATTGGTTTATTGGCATGAATGATCAATGCAGTGATGACTTTGCATTTGTAATTATTATTATTTTTACTAGCAGGCAGATTCTGAGAGATATCCTCAACCAATTAGGAAAAAAACCACATGACTGATATATCCAATAGCAAAAGTCCCCTCTGAATTTCTAATATCAGATACTTTGATTAAACTGCCATCCAATAACCTGCATATGAAAAATATTTATAGAAATTATTTCACAAAAAAATCAGATAATTGCATGTGAAAATTACAAATAGAAAATGAAGGAAAAGGTCCCTCGTCACAAATGAATTATTATGTACCCAGTTCTGTTGCTGATATGTGACTTTTTCTAGTATTTCAACTGTATAATCGCGTTTCATAGAAACCTGAACTGCCCAGCATCTGGGTGACTCAAGGAAATTCAATGGCCGTATTTCATCACTACACCCAGAAAGGAAAGTGCAACCCACAGTTAAGTTCAGCCCTGATGGTATCAGGGAAGTCTAAGTTAAGCTGTAACATGCTATTTCACCTTGACTGAATCTTCATCATCTTATCTTTATCTAACAGGTCCCCCACCAACTGACAGAAACAGTTAAGATGCTGGACTGAGAAGCAGTGGTTCCATGTGTGAAACAGGCTTTGCATTGGTGAATTTATACTAGAAAGCGTTCAGTTTACTGTCCTACTTAGAGAGTAATGTCTCAGAGAGCAGGAAATGCAGTGTCCCATTTTGGAGGATATGTTTTCCTAGCTAATGCCAGCACACTGCAGTTTCCTCTGGAGACACAGCACATCCCAGGAGCAGCTCCCTGTACTAGTCTCATTTCAGACTACTCAATACCACACATCAGGGAGTTCCAGCTAAATTCTGTAAGTGCTGGATTTTTTGAAGTTTTGGTTTGCCCCTCTCATTATCAAATCTGTAGCTGTCTCAGGAAGTTTTGTCACGTCTACCTTCGCTTTATTATGGAACAGCAGTATTCTCCCAACTGTTAAGGTTGTGCCTAGCTTTTAAAGTCCTATATTTGCCCTTCTTTAACTTTGGCTTAGAAATTGGTTTGGCCTTAAAATTTCCATACTTTGAAGGAAAAGAAGGATAATTAATTTTCTTCAAACAGTGTATAATCAAACTATTTTTAATTTAGAGGTCAATTAAAAATTACCCTGACTGAAAATTTACTTATTTAATATTTTGCTACCTCTAACTCAAAAGCTGCTTATTATAACCTCTTAAAACTTTTCCTGCACTTAGATCCTTTTGATAACTCTCAGGCTTCTTAATTAAAAATAAAACCCCCAAACTGCAATTTTGAGAGTGTGTTATATTTTTCCTGCAGATTACCTTTGGCCATACTCTTGTGCCTTTATTTCAGCAGATACTGCTGTTTCTTGTTGGATTTAGTAGGAAAAAATGTTGATTCATTGGTCCATTCTGCAAGAACAAACCTGTTTCTTGAGAAGAAATAGTAAGGTATCTTCACCATATATGTAACTAGGAAAAAGAGATAAATTGTCAAATTTTTTATGGTTATTTGATAAAGGAGAGCGTGGTGGGCTGACCTTCATTGGATGCCACATGCACCCCAAGCCGCCTTATCCCCTACCCCTTCCCAGCTGGACAAGAGAGAGAAAATAGGATGGAAAATTACTCATAGGTTGAGATAAGACAATTAACTAAAGCAAAAGCAGAAGTTGACTGCACACAAGCAAAGAGAAAAAACCATAACTTTCTCTCCTTCCCATTAGCAAGTGATGTGGAGCCACTTCCTGGTGAGCAGGGTTTCAGCACATGTAGTGGTTGCTACAGAAGCCAAATATTGTAAATAATGAATCCCCCCACCCTTTCCTCCTCCCTCCCTTAGCTTTTATATATGAGCTGATGTCATATGCTATGGAATATCCATTTGGTTAATTTGGGTCAGCAGCTTGTGTCCCCTCCCAGGATCTTGCCCACTACTAACTTCTGATGGGGGGGAATGCTGAGAGACAGCACTGATGCTGTGCCTGCTCAGCAGTACCCAAAACACTGGTGGTGTTATCCACATCTTTCCAGCTACCAATGAAAAGCATAGCACTGTAAAGTTACTACACAAAAACGAGCTCCATCTTAGCCAGACCCAGTACAGAGAGCCAGCCATATGCTGTAAAAATCAGTAAGGATTTTATTTATTACCAGGTTCTCTGCATTAGTATATCAACCCACATCAGTAATGTCCTCCTGGAACGAACCTTTTGATCATCCCCATTCACCAAACCTACCTGTGTCCTGTTTTGTCCAGTTGCCCTGGTTGGAACCAGTCCTAAGGAAGGACACCTGAGAAATGCAACGTGAACACCAGGTACTCAGTGCCTGCTGCTTCTTCTCTTAGGCCTGCTCTAGTTTAATCACTCTACTTGTTTCCACTGACGTAGCCAGAAGACTACAGAACTCTGTGAAAGATGAAAGCAGCTGCCACAAGACCAGTAGCACATGCAGGAGATGGAGAACACAGGGAAGCTCCTCACCGTGGGCCCAAGTTAGCAGTCAGAAAAAGCAGGCAATTAACAAGGAAAGTTAAAAGGCATATAAAAAGAATTTATTACTGATGGGATGGAGATGGAATATTTTAACTAAATCAGAAGCAAATGAAATCCTTCAAATGGCACAGATCCAGAACTTGACCAGGATTGCAAAATTGTCAATCACTATGCAGGAAAAACAGAAGTATTCATCATTAGCATGATGTATTCATCACTTACAGTGATTAATTAAGTACTTTCTATTCTATTAGTAACTGGGCAGGATGTGAAACAAAAACCATTAAGCATGTTAGAATCTACTGTGCCCAATAACTTGCACTCAGTAGTATTAAAGAATTGTTTTAGGAGCTCTCTGAATATTAATGTTGATTTTGAACAAATCTTGATTTCTCAGGAAAATGTTCCACAGGACTAGTAAAGAGTACTGCTGTTTTAAAAAGAGTGAATATGAGGAGCCAAAGGCTACTTAGTCTAATATCAGCTTCTCTTAAAACCATGGAAGGTCTTGTATGGGACACAATCAGTAAAAAAGTTCAGATTTTAGCATAAATAATGCCAGTTAATGTGGTTTTATGGAAAATAGATATTTTCAAGAAAATGTGTGAACATTTTTTCACAAGATCAGCTAAGTTTGGATGATAAAGTTTTTACATAGCATACCTAGATTTCTGTTATTAATTTCACCACATTTATGTTACATTACAAATTTTAAAAATAGTACTCTATGGACTCAGTACAGATCAGTGTAAGAAACCAATGAAATAGGTTAAAAATCTCCTAATGCATAAAGCACAGTTAGGAATTGCAAGTGGGATCCAACAGAAAATGAAGGCATTTGTAACTATAGAACTTTAAGAATCATCTGGAATTAGTCTTATGTGATACTTTGTATTGTCCAGGACTCCCTAAACGAGTCTGGCTGAAATAACGGCTGTTTTTATCAGTTGTTACCCCTGAAAATTCTGGGTACCACTACGCCTGTCTAGCACTCTCTTTAGGAATCCACTTCAATTCTTGGCCCCAAAGATTTCCTAATTTTCAGATTGTTACTGCAAATTATATGAAACAGTGTATCTTTTTTCCATTTTCCTCTTTCTAATTGCTTTGCCTCTCCCTTTGTGTGAATGTTTTATAAGACACACATTCACTTTAGCCTTCATTACAGTTTGTAAATTTGACATCCATTTTTTCATGGTCAACAACCCCAGTGACTTCCATCTTTTTTCATAAGAGCATTTTTTAATGCTCTTGATCATTCCCATTGTCCTTCACTGAACCCTCTCTAAATCAGCATTATTGTTTATAAGATGGAGTCACTGGTACTGCACACAGTATTTCAGATCAGACTATAGCATTGACAGTTTAATCCTTTCTCTATTAGTTCTCATTCTTTATGCATCTTAATATGTTTGCTTATCTTGTACAGCTGTGCATTAAGCAGAAGTCTTTACTGAAGTAATTTACAAGGATAACTAGGTCCATTTCTAAAGTTGGTACGCTAATTTAGAGCTCTGTGAGGTGTTGAGTAATTCATATTTTTTCTACCTGGTATACCTTACTTTGCTTTTGTTGATAATTCATTTGTCAGAGTGAGTAGGTCACACAGTTTTGTTTGTTTCAGAACTTGCACACAAACATCTCTGAACTTACATTGAACTATTTTTTATCCCTTGCAAATTTTGCTGCCTCACAGCAATTCCCACTTCCTAGATGATTAATAAATAAGTGGATGAGCAGGAACCTTGGGGCCTACTGCTGTTATCCTTTGACATGATGAAATTGACCATTTAATCCTGCCCTTCACCTCCTTTTCCTCCACTACTTCTTGATCCATCACTACTTAGCTTCCTTCACAGCTTCTTGCAAAGAATTTTGTCAGTGGCCCAGAGAGGTTAGAATAAATTATGCCAGCTGCTCTTCTTTATTAACATATTCAAGTTCTAAGAGATTAGCACAACAATATTTCCCTCTGCAGCAACTGTGCTGATTGGCCCCTATCTGGCCGTGGTCTCCCAAGTGTTTTGACACTTTTATTTAAATTATTATTTCAACTAATTCATAGTGTTCACCTGTAAGGGTTACTGGTCTATCATTCCCCAAAACACCCAGAACCTCTTTGAATATCTAAGTATTTAAAGACCATTTCCATATTCATTCTGGCATTCTTCTCTGTATTGATCAATTACCTGCAGGTAGTACTGTATCTTTAATTTCCAAATAATGGTTTGATGGTAAAACTAAAACTGATGAGGCAAGCTGTAGGCACCTAAGAATGTGGCTTTTGGGTAGACAAGCAGAGAAAAGCAGCTTGTAATAGGAAGTGCTATTGCTAATGAATGTGTAATTCCTTACTCATCTTGTTACTATGAGTACTTCGGTACCTGGACCCAAACTAGAGAACAAAGAGGCTGAGACAGGGACTCATACATTAAAAAAGGTTTGAAACAAAAAGCACTCAAATAGCTGACATACGAAATACTTAGCTGGGCATTAAGGAAGCTTAGTCCCTCTTCTATATTCAGATGAACAGGTAACTTAACTGTGTTCAACAAATATGTAAAAGGAGAAGTGTTATTTCTGATCTTTAGAAATAGAGCACAAAATTAGTGGCAAAGGGGATATAAGGAAGAGTTAGTGCAAGCTTTTTTAACCACAAGACTTATCGGGCTGTGAAATACTTTGCCAACTGGTGGCATTTCACTCACTTGAAATATTAAAGCCAAGAGCAAATTTCCTGGTAAAAGATATGTTGAGAAAGAAGTTGAAGGTATACAGAAGTTACAAAAAAAAAAAAAAATAATAATAAAAAAAAATTGTTTGCAAGTAAATCTATTTGTTATCACAAATATTATTAGTTACTACTTATTGTATATAGCACAGCTGAACGGTTCTGTTAGTGGGCTGCATTCTCACTGGCTTGCTTTTCCTTAGCACCTCAGCAACCCATTTTGGTTCCTTTGAAAAGCTCAGCAAATCAGCAGATGGAGCCTGTCTATGAGGCTTAACTTGATCTATGTCAAGGCATCAGGGCTTGAAGGAAGCTCCTGGGTATGCAGCTGGGAAGAGGAGAGGCTTTCAAGGACTGAGAGGAGATAGTGGGACCAAGCATCCTGCTCTGAAGTTGTGGTCCTCACCAAACCTAACTGGAGAGAATCATGAGTAGCTTTGGGTGTGGCAGTGTATCCACTGCCTTTGTCCATTCTACCTGACCTGTGGATATCCCCATGCCATCCCCTCATCACCCCTGAAGCAGGAATATATCGCAAAGAAGAGGAAAGAACTCCTGACCTCAGCACAGCATATCCCACCCCTAATATGTCATTTCATCAATAAGGTATGCCTCCCCTGTCAAGAATACCTGAATTAGACACTCACAGTGGTCTCCAAGGACTTTTAGGTTGACTCAGCTGAGACTGTACAGTACACTTAAATCCCCTCACCTCCAAGTGTTATGTGGATCTAAAATCTGAGAACTTGCCAAAAATTAAAATAGAAGTAAAAAAAAGGGTTCTGAATTATGAGGCAGCATTTGGTAAAGTGTTGGTCAGCCTCAACAGCTGCCCAGGTATCAGGAAAGATATATTAAATTCTGAAAATTTGCTGACCTTAAAAGGAAAGTTGTCTCAACTCAGCCACCAGCTTGTAATTTTCACAAATATTCAAATAAAGAAGTTGATTGGCATGAAACAGAAAAACTATGTATTCCTACCTTTGCTGTTGTACTGAGGAACTGAAACATGGATTGTGGTTACCAGCTATGCAAGACTACTTGGGTAATTGACACAAACTGTTAATGTGAGAGCTACAGATTAATAAGCATTCTCAGTTTATAAATGGATTTTGGGTTTAGATTTACAGAGTTAGATCTGAATTATTTATCCAGATCTCAGCTGCATGATTTAAATACTCTGAAGAACTAATGATGACTAATTTTATTCTTTGTTTGCGCCTGCCATTTGTTTCTAAAACCATAAGGAAAAGAAAAATGTTTCAATAAATAATGATACCCTGAGGCCAGCCCACTTATGTTTGGTTTTTCACTTATGTATGTACTTATTCAGCCACTTTTTATTGATTTAGGATATGCTTAAAATACAAATTTGTTAGCTTCTACCCTGCCCATAAGTGGGTAAAATGCTGCAGCACTTTATGACTGTAATTCAAGTACATGTGTTGATGATATTTTCTTAGAGTGACTAACTTGCAAAGTAGGATGAAACTTAGTTTGTTTTCCCCTCCATTGCCCTAAGCATTTGATTAACTACACAGTCTCCCTGTTTGAACTGAAGAAAATTTGTTTTTTATGAGAATACTTCTTTCAGAAAAGGTCTCAAAATTCAATCTTAGTGAAGGATCTAAGCATCACAAGTTGACATTCCAAGATGATCTTCCTCATAGTGTGTCAGTCTGGGAAGATGCCAGGCAGTATCTCCAGTGTTATGCTGCTTTCTTTCTCCTGGTCTGCCTCCGTTTCAAATAGACATAATGAGGAGTGAAAAAGAGAAAGTAAGTGCTTGTTGTCCACCAGAAATGCAAGTGAGACTGATATTACTTTCAGTCTTTCATGTGGGTGCAATGTGCTCGGATGATACTTTGGCAGAGCCCTCAAACTCTTACCAGCTTTAGTATTGCAAATCATCATGCAAAGCACCAGGACTCTGAACCTGATCTTTGACCTAGTATTTCCAATGAAATAGAGTACTAGCATAAACCCCAGATGTTCAGCTAGGTAGTGACTCTAAGTCATATTTTGCACATGAAGAGCCGGTTAACTTGCCCACTAGTTAGACCAATATCCTTACGTGGATTAAGGTTCCAATTGAGAATTATAAGAATAAACTGTCTTAATACCTGCATTGCAGCTACACTTTCAAATAACTTGGCATTCCTGTTCACTTGCAGGTCCCAGGCCACTGATCATCAACAAACACTGCTTGTGTGTGTTATTTTGCCCTTGCACTACTCCTTGGGACTAATTCAATATTTTTTCTTCAAGATCTAATTTGGGTGAGACATAAGGGAGCTTCCCCCAAGTGGCAGTTCACTGCAGGCCATGCCAGCAAGTACTGGGTTTGTCTCATACCTTTTTACAAAATATTGCAAATTTATCCATGTAGAATATCCAAGGCAATAAATCTAATTCCTGAGAAGAGAAATACTGGGGGCATGCCAGAAACATCACTCTAGTGAGCTGTGACAGTTCTCAGGTTTAGGTACTTTTATGTGAAAAACAGAGACAAAGAACAGATGTATGAATTAAGGCCAAATGCAACTAAAATGGTACAAGGGATCATTGGCTAATCAGTGTCCCTGTTCTAGAGGGAGCTAAATCAGAGCAATGTGAAATGTACAGTCTGTCACTTAGCCTGTGGCCAAGGGACCACTGACCAAGAGAGATGACTACCAAATAGGTGCAGTTCTTGAGATTGTGCAACTTTGCCTTGGCTCATTATCTCTGAAATGGGACCATCACACTTTCCAAACTCATAGGAATGTGAGAACAGAAACACTGTGAAGTACTCTTGTAAAAGCAAGTAAGCCCATTAGTCAAAGGTGGAATGAAATATGAAAGATTGGTCCCTTTAGAGACAATCATCTCCAATTTACCCACTGAACGTTTGGAGCCTGGGTCTATTGTTAGAGTGCAGGGTCAGGTTGTGAGCTTCCTACACAGTGTGATATTTGTGCTGGCACAGATGCTCCCGTGGCACTGTGGCAACCCGGGAAGCTGTTCAGGAGCACCTGCCCAAAGAGGAGGAGCATCCAGTTAGGGACAAGGTGTGGCAGCAGGGCAGGAGGGTGCCACAGGAGAAGTGCTCTTCTGCACCCTGGGGGTTGTGATTGCCTGAGCTGGGCATGGAGTGAGAGCTAAGGGCAGCCAGGCTGGGGTGTCAGAGGAGTTCTGCAAATTCAAGTGCTAAAGATGTCACTCTTTTCCATGAAAATGCTTGTTGCCTAAATCTCAGCCTATGAAGTAAAGGGTGCTGTTATACATGCGTTGCCCAGTGGAAACTAAATAAAAATACTCTGGAGATCGTAGGAGTGAAGGATTTCATTTCCTAGAAAAACTGATTTTAAAATGTTTATCCTACCTCTCTGTCCATCTATCATAAGTAATTCCAGGTGCCTATCACTGTCACTACCAGTCCTGTATTGGAAATCTCTCTATATCAACTCCTCTCACATGATATTATCAAAGGGTTCAACAAAAACAGATCTTAGGACCAAAAAACCTGAATTTTTTCAGCTCTGCAATTACCTCTGATTTTAGCCAGATTAAAATTACAGAGAAGAGTTGCATTTTAATTATGTTGAAATTCTGGCATAAAGGCCTAATTATGATGTTTTTAGTTTGAATGCATTTCATAAGCAGGTGATATAAATAAATTCCTGAACGGAGGGCTCTGTAGAGGAGTAGACAATGGTAGCTTTGGCACTCCAGGCATACTGATCAAGTGAGGCTTCACAGATGCATGATTTGTATTTTACAGCGGTCTCATTGGACACTTTTTGAATACATATAATATTAAAATATATTTCCTTAAGCAATAAGAAAAAGACAATTCATAAGAGATATACAAAGAAAAACTCTTTTTGATCAAAATTCAGTAATTAAAAAAGTTTCTAGTAAGATTTACTATTAGGTGTTTTGCTAGCTGCTACTGTCTTAATGTAGAAGCCAGATGAATATACACTTTGGTGAGAAAGAAATTTTTCTTCTGTTTTTCGTTTAAATATTTGCATTTAGACAGCACTCCTGTAATATGAGAAATTTTGCAGACAACTAGAATTTCATACTTTGCAAGGGAGAGGAAGATAGGTTATGTGTCAAGGACAAGCAAAGAAGCAAGGGAGAAAAGAGAAAGATGGGCTTATGAAGAAATTAGGAAGCAAAGGGGACACTAATATAAGGGCACAGATGTGGCAAAGGGGAAGTTTGAAGAAAATGAGACAAAAGTCACATATCTTCAAGGTCACATATTTTCTATGTCACATGTTTTAAGACATTGAAATGACATTGAAATGCTTTGATTTTTTTTTTTTCCATTCTTAAAAATATTGGAAAGGGGAGAGATGTAGAGAGAATGAAAGAGCTTATATTTCCTTTTATTCACTCTTTAAAGAAAATGAAATCTCAAATACTGGCATACTGCACCTGGACTGCTGGCATTGCTTTACCTTGTTCATGATGCAAGAATGTTGTGGCTCATCCAGAGAATCATCTGAGTCTCCACCTGCCTGGGATTAGACCCAGGCAAAGGCCTGCAATATGTTTGCTCACCTTTTGGCACTAGGAAACACAGGGGACTGAAATACAACTTCTCTGAGCAAGTGTTTTCATTTCATACCACCCTCTGCAAAAGCATGTTTTGCATGACATTGGCAAAACTGCCAGCATCCCAGCTGCCTTCCAGTTCTCTCTAGAAAGAGCCTCCTCTAAAGCACAGCTGTAAATGCCTTAAAGATCAGTTTGGGTTTTGTCTGCACCAAAGAGCTGCACCAATGCACTGGTGGCAGGGAAGCAGTTTAGAAATAAACGGGTCAAGCTTTAGTCAGCTGTTCACTGATACAAACCCCAACAAAAACCAGCAGGACATTTATAAAGTCACCTCCTGTTCTTTTATATCTAGAGGAGAATACAAGCCTCCTAGCAGCAACAGCAGGCATTTCTTACGTGCTTCAGTGCTAAGTCAATCACTTGGGCTGAAATGTCCTTTTTGTGCAAAGTGCATCAGTTACAGGCATAAAGGCTCTTCCCTTCGGTGTGCTGAGAGCAGCAGCCTCTCTGCCAGAGCACCAGGAGCAGGCAGCTGAGGCAAGGTGGCACTGCAGGCAGCAAGCTAAAGCCTCCCCGCCTGCTTCCACAGCAGGCACCACCGGCACCCACAGCATGTCCTTGCCAGCTGAGCTGAAGCATACTGCAGGACCTTTCCTCAATTACCTAGCATCAAAACTAGCGGTGCTGTTAATCGTTTTGGTACCCCCCTGTACCTACTCTACATCTTCTGTCACAGCCCTCAGCACAGTGGCCTCTGAGTACTGGATGGCTGTAGCTGTTCACTACTGACCTAGAGATTATTCCTCCTCCTCCTCCTCCCACTCAACTCAGCCCCCCCATCACCTAACTCTGTTGCTCATTTAATACTCCCTAACATGTTTCTGTGAAGATGAGCCAGATTGGTTCACACTATTTAAATAGCAAGGCTCACTTATCTGACTTGCCCTAACCAAAATGGGTGAGGGAGAATGCCAGAAGGAGTGGATCCAAGGGGAATATTTTCTGATAGAAGAGTTATAATGGACAAGCTGGGATCACTAAAAGCCTTCCCTTAAGAGATATTTAACAAAGTACAGCTCTGCTGACATCTTATAGAGATATCAGGTACAGACTGAAAAGCAAGAAACAGAACAAATGGGGAGAATGAGCTATTCTACATTCCCTGAACCTGAATTAGAGAGGCTGAAGTACATAGCCTGCTGATGGACAAGCTATGCCAAAGAGCACTTAGATCCCTATGAATTGCCTGAAACACCTCTATGAAATTGAACTATTGTACAGTAATTTGAAGGCTAGAGTGTAGAAAGAAGGAAATTTTAAATTTCTCTTTAAAATTTAAACATTTGGATTAAGAATGTATTTTGGATGGTGTAAGACCTTTTCAGAAGTGCTACTCTCCATTATTAGAAACTCAGTTTTTTGAATTTGTTTAAAAGATTAGTGTTTCTGGGTGGGAGAAGGAACTAGAGAAGTCCCAAGGCACAGTCATCCTGTCCCTTTTTTCTCTGATTCTGAAACAGCAAACTGATTATCATATATTAATTTTCACTAAAGGCAGAGAACAAGATGTAGCACAGGGAGTGGAAAAAAAAAAAAAAGTAGCACTAAAACCTAAGGTTAGCCTTAGCTAATCCTAGAACTCTGATTTGCCATGGCACTGTGTGTTTTGATGAGGAGAATGCACACTGGTCAGAACTGGCAAATTGGAGAGTGAGTGTGTGTATATTGGAGCCTGCTTGACCTAAAACTTAAATTGGCATCAAGTACCTCAGTTGGAAATTCTACCCCACCCACATACATTATTACTATTAATTTGTCCCCTATCTATGGCACTTCAGTGCAGACTATCATAATTCAGTATTGAAATACACCTATGCATCAGGGGGATACTCCCATTCCAATTTTTGTATTGGGTATGTAGGCAAATATGTCTCAATATAAAAGACATGCAGGTACACAACTGGGACACTCTTAACTCTATCCCAACCCCTTACGAATGAGGACAACTTATTTTCTTCACACCCACCACCAACATGAAAAATAGCAAAAGGCAGTCTGAAGATCTGTCTTCATAAATTTTGTACACTGTATTCCAATTCATTGATGCACAGCCATAGTTTGACCATGATCTCTCACCAAAACAGAAACAGAATTTAAAAATTGCTCAAAGCAATCAAAAAGCATCAAAACGGAACTGTTCAAGAGAGACAAAGTACATCAAAAGTACCTTCTGCCTCCACAGAATCCATTTTTCACCCTGGTTTACAACCACTTAGCTAGTCACCTGCCAATAGCCCTAGGAGAATTTAAGATGAATGTTCTTTTTTTTTCCCAGAAAACCCATAGACTCAATAGTTTTTGATGTAGTAGGTTTGTCACAAAACCTTTGCATTTGCTGTAATCAATACACGATCCAGCTTTCCCACATGATGTCTATGGATGTCATTTGTGTAGGCAATAAAGTCCAGCAACCAGATTACTATTTTGTTCTTGCAAATATGTGCTTATTTCTCCTTTAGTTTGGGAAAGACAATGAAATATGGCTGGCACTGTTTTGGCTTCTCTTTAACCTAGAAGCATTTCTTTTCATGTCTCAGTGGGGCTTGAGAAGAGGATGCTTAAGCCAACAGTCCTGTTCCTGCTCGTCAAAGATCAAAATAGCTATGTGGTGAAACAGCCTAAGACTCTAGCTTGCAAACACACTTCTGTTACATGAAAGAAGATAGAGATACAGCTCAAATAAGAATGAGAAGCAATCATAGTAATCAAGCCTACTTCAGGCATTATCTCCAATAACACTGCAAGACTGGTAATACTGTGTGAGAGTTAGCACAGACCATTTCCCAGTATTCTGGAATGAGTCATATGCAAAATCACTGTTGTAAAAGGCATTAACTTTTGAGCCCACATCCATTCTTCCAACATTTTTTTTATAACAGCAGAGTATAAACTAGGAATGTTTGCTATCATCATTTTGGATTTTGGAGTTTCTTTGCATGCAGTTTGAAAGGTAGTGGACATACTTTATGGTGAAACAGTTGTTAGACCAGTTCCAAGATGATATAGAGCCAGGTTATAACCCCTATACATGCCCTTGATGAGCAATCACTCACTCCTATCAAAAGGAATACTCACACAAATGGTAACTTTTCACCAATATTTGTAAGCATCAAATTACTGCTCTATTTGCTTCACTGATGTAAAAGACATTAGATTTTTTTTTTCCTCCCTTTTCCCTTTTTTTTTATAGCAAATGCATCAGAGTACATCAGGTGGAAATATTCAGGATAACAGAATGCAGATCAGTTTGGTTTTACAGGTTCCCTTTGGCTCTGCTAGTTCCCTCCAGAGCTGATCTGTGGCTGTCAGGGTTGGAGTGCCACAGTGACAACTCTTTAATGATCTGAGGCATATCACCAAATAGTTCCTTTTTGATTTCCATCCAACACAAAAAATAGTATTAAATTTACCAACTCTTGTATCATGCCTCTGACATATCTAGAGGGTGATTAATTGTGCCACCAGTGTCTATGGAGAATTCTATGCTTGACAAAATGAGCTTTTAAACTCTATTTAATAACTATAATTATGAGTGAGGACAGAGACCCATAACTGTAAATGGGTTCTCTGTGTTTCTTATTTAAGTACCTGCCAACAATTGAAAGATGGAAAGCCAAAGACTATTTTGTACCAGCAAGCAGAATGCAGCAACTTTTCAGGATAAATTCTATCTTCTGTGAGCAGTTTTGTCTAGTAAGAACCAATGAATCTATTAATCTGTTCTGCAAGACAATGGATAGTGATGACCTGTCAGCTTTATGAGATACATCAACATCTTTCTGTATCTTTCTGAAGAAGGCCTATATGTCCTCTGCAGGCTCTGTATGACAGAGTAGCACCATTAACACTGTCATTGCTGCTGCTACAGAGCTTCCTTTCTCTGGGTTTCTAACACAGTTGTTTCATCAAGTCACATCACATTGGGTTAAAACTTGCCAGACAGATCCTTTTTATCTCAGTCAGGGATTTTGACCTTGCATTTGTTTGGGTTTTTTTAAGCTATATTTGAAATGAAACTAGTAAAATAATTCTGAATTTGAATTTATATAGTTACAAAAAATGAACAATATAGAGATATTTGTGTTCCTAGCTTTAAAGGGAAAAGCATATAAACCAACAGACAACAGTGGCAGAGCTATTGATATCTTGACACTGATGCATTCCTTGTGTTGCATTTATATTGATTTAAAGAATGAGAAAAGAGAGGTATAAATTTATGGGGACATTTTGGATGAAATTTTGCATTCATTTATTAAGTGAAATTTTATAGAGTACTAAACCATTGACCCTATCACTTGGTATTACAGATTTATGGCTGAATCTCAAGCCTACTGAAGTCAATAAAGGCCTCTTGAACAATAGACTTCAAATCAGGACCTTGTTGCCTGCCTCTTCACTCACATTAAGCAATTCTATAGAAATATTACATCAGTGTAAAGCTATGAAGAAAGCAAATCTATTCCCAGTTTCCAGGGGTGGGGGAAGTTTAGGAATTTAAGAAGTACATATCTGTGTGTATTTATGTTCCAGACTTCACTTTGATTCTAGCAGGAAGAGTCCAGAAAGCACGTAATGAAAGGAGGGTTAAAGGGCTATAGGAGGAGTAATAACTAAGATGGCTAATTGTCCACAAGATTTAACATGGGAAAAATGCAAGCTAATGTACCTCAGGGAAAAAATTGATCTCCAGCACAAACATTTAGCTAGAAGGGAAAACTTGGATGGTTTGGGGGTTAAAAAAGTCTGAGTGACTAGAAGAACCAAAGGAGGTCATCTTAAACAGCAAGTTCTTCCACATTAACTGTAAGATATCTATTTAAAGTTGTCCAATCTTCTTTGAGCACTCATGATCACACAGATACAGAGGTGCTGTATAATGTATAAATATTTCACACATATTGGAGTTAAACCATCTCTGTTTGTCTTCACATTATTAGTGAATATATTAGTGAATGTCATGAACACTATTTTTAAATCACAAGACCATCCAAATTGTAACAACATAACTTTCAAGTAACCTGTAGATACAAGTCAAGTAGACAAATCTACAGTATATGTCAGTAAAAAGGCAAATGCAACTGTAGCTTTTGTGAATTTTTTAAATTCCAAAAATATATTTATTTCTAAGCACTGCATTATAAAATTTTTTTCACAAAGTTGCTGGCATTTCAGAGACAAGAGCAATGGGGATGGACTGACCTGTGAAGAAAGAGCTAGGTAGGTATAGTCATGGTATTTTACTCCCTAGCTAGTAGGGCTTGCACCTTGGTGTACTGGTGTGGTTTACGGATGTAGTTTGAGTGGGAATGAAAACAGAAATTTCTTCTTGTCACTCCTCCAGGAAAAGGTAAAAAGGCATGCAGTATTATAAACAAAAAGTAAGTATCTTTTGTATACTGAGATACAGAAGTGAAGTTTGGAAAGATGTGTTGACATTCTGCCAATGTTTGAAGAAAATTGGTAGAAGAAAAGAAGATTTATTTTAGGTGGTAGACTCCATAGTTGTGCATGTTCACAAGATAATTCAGGAAACCTTTCACACCAGTATTAGGCAATATTCCTGACAATGACCCTCCACAAGTAACGATGAAAAACTCCACAATTTGCCTTTAAAACCAGGCCTAAAATGAGACTTGAACACAACTGTGTGCTGTAAGAATAATGAAAACATGACAAACACCACTTTTCCCACCACGTATCTCAGTCAAGAGTATGGGAGCACTGAGTAACTGATGTTTCCTACCTTCATGCCAGATTTGCTCAATCTATACTGACCAAGCAGCTTTAAAATGGCAGGGGGTACAAGCCACAGGAAAGGAATTTTGATGTGGGTTTGATGCACATATTTGCCTACACTGAGACACCAAGTTATGCCAAGTCTGAGCATAAATTTCCAGGATTTCTGGGTCTTCTGAGGGGTCTAAGTAAGTCAAGTTGTGTTGCCAGCAGGAGCATACTGAGGAGGCTGATAGCTCCCATGGTGCTCCTTTCCAGCTGGATTCTCTACAGACTCTGCAGGCACTTGGGGTAGCTGGGTTCAACTGAATCTCCCAGATGGGAGCTGAAAGCTGATGAGTTCAGGACAAAGTGTATCTACTGCCCCGCTGTGGCGTGTCCTTCACTCTCCTTATCCTGCCCCTGGTTGCTACCCTTTGTTGCATATTTTCTCAAATTAAATGTGCAACTGAAATCATAACTTTGTGTCCTGTTGACCTCTGGCAAAGACTTATTTGCACAGCACTCAGTATAATAGGAGTTCACCTGATTGGGTCCCACAGGCTTTACTTTCATACAAATAATTATTGGTGCCATTAGGATAAATGAACTTCTGGGCATCTGAGAAAATTATTTCCAAAGAAAGAAAGAAAAATAGACAACAAGTACCATGGTATTAAGCTTATTTGACAAGGATATGCAAGATAAAGAAAATTAAAATGGCATTGAGGGTTGGAAAAAGAAAAAAACAAAGAGTAAAACACAAAAATCACTTCCAAAGAGAGAGAGGTATGAGAGGAGTTTAAAATTTTGTGGTCACAGAAGAAGGAACACCACAATGTGTCATGTTAATAAGCATTGTAAGTAGGAATGTTGATTAATTCAGGAATGACTTATTATAATATAAATGACAGGCCCTAATGGAACTGAAGTGACAAGGTATGAAATGTGTATTAGAGAAAGCAAAATGAAAGCTTAATTCCTGTGGGACAAGTAAACCTTTAGAAAAATTTATACCAGGTTTGTTAAAAACTGGGTTTGGAAGTTTGTAACTTAGAGGGGACAGGGAAATGAAACAGAATCTGGGCACAAAGAAAGATGGTTGATATGTTGCAACTGAGTCTAGAAAAAAAAGTACAAAAAAAGCACTACTGAAACAAAAGGGAAAATAACATGGAAGAATTTATATATAAACTGAAGGACGAGAGAATAAAAAGTATTTCCTTTTGTATATAACCCCACACCTATGTCAAATGGCAGTGCCCTGGTAATAACTGCCCCTCTGTAAGCCTAAATCACACCAGCAGGATTTCAAAGGATTCATCCTCAACACTAAGAAAATGCACACCTCTTCCTACTACCAACAAAAAGGAAAATAGGCAATTTTATCCAAATGTGCTTAAGTACATATAATATGATGCTTACAAAAAAGTTACTAGAAATACTCTCTGTGACATAGAATTCTTTGCATACCAAAATAATCACGACTGCAAAGTATGTTCTAGTAAGAAATTACTGCCTGTGTTAAGGAAATAAAAGGAGTTTATGTTAGCGTGGAAACATATTGCTTGTCCATTTCTGTAAAATTACTGGTTCCCATTAAAATACAAAATACCTAGAAGTTTTGTATTCCTTAACATTCTAATTTCTGCAAATATAAATTGACCAGATCACAACTACAATGATAGCTTCAGAAAACATATCAAGAAACCTTATCAAAACCAGTGCATTTGCATGCTTACCACAAAACAAGTCAGGGCAGAGAATATATACTGCATTACAAGACATGCTATGCCTCATGAAATGAGCACAAATGAAGTGGGACAGGGAGAAGAAAATGATGAAATGGTGGAACTGAGGAGATGTATTCAGACAGAAGAGTGACTGCAAATGAAGCTGCAAATCTAGGGCTCAGCAGTGTGAAATGAATGTGTAGGTTAAATTATTTTGTTGGCAATACCCTGAAAACTAAGAGCAGACATTTTGAATCTGGCATATTCAAGACTTTTGTTATAAAAGCTGGATATCATTGAGCATAATCAAATGCATAGAGGGAAATAAAGAAGAAAACATGCTATTAATATCAGCTAGAAGGATTAATAACATAATGGAACCAATGAGAAAGTAATTTTATACCAGATATATTATTACTATTTTCTTTAGCCTTATGTTTTTGGACTGCGTATGCCATACGTATGAAATGCTTGTTTTACATTCCATGTCATGTGAGCAGGTTACAGAATGCCTGGATAGACATTTGTGGCACATGGCTCACCAGTTCTAGTCAGGGAAAATCAGAAGACATTTGTACTGATTCAATTTTGTAAGTATTTTTAGTAAAAATTAGAGACCCTGTTAAAACACTCTCTTACATTCTGGTGTGAAAAAAAATGCTGCCATCAATAACCTGGCATTCAAATGAAATTTTTGAGAGGAAGCAGACCATTTATGCAGTTGATGTAAACCCCTCAGAGTGTGGCACAAAAATACGACATCCAAAAGGTGATCAATTTAGTATATTATAAAAGTGTGTTACCTCTACAGCACAACTTGTCCCAGCTAAGTAATTGGTTTTTTAAGAAGCATGATTACGACAAAAGTGGAAAAAAATTTAAGAACAACGGAGATGATTCAGTAATCAGAGACAGAGCATGTCAGAGAGGAGACTGCAGCTCAAAAGAGAGAACATGAAAATCCTGAGCTATGACTAATGAGGGCAAACATAAAGGCAGCAGAAATAAATTTAAAACCAATTTTTTTGAAATTGTCAGTACCTAGCAATTCAGAGAAGTCTTTCAGCTGACAATAGAGTCCTCCATAAAGCTTGTAAAAAGTTCATTCAATGCCAAGGGTGTTGAGGGTAAAAAGGACTGAAAAATCTAAAATTAGAGATAGCAAAAGTAGGATTAAAGATATTAATATGAGGGTAATTGTACAAACTGGATAAAAAATTATAGGAAAAAATTATCCAAAGTCTGAAGAATTTTTAAATATTCCACACTGCAAGTGCACAGAAGCTATAGGCATTTAGCCTGTGTTTGAGGGAACTAGAATTCACACCAAAAACCTCAACAAAGCATTCAAGTGTTATGTTTGGAGGAAGAACTCATTTCAAAATTACCTGGCAGTTCTCAAAGGATTTCAGTTGTTGTCAAAAGCAAATGTATGTGATCTAAACAGAAAGAAAAAAATACCATGTCATATTGGTTTTTATTAGTGTCCCAGGGCAGGAGGAACTATTAATTCGTCCAGAAATCTGATGTGATACTGAAAATTAGAATTTAAATGGTAGAAGGTAAATGAAGATTTAATAAAGACAAGTAGACACACAGACCACTCATGACTGGTATCTCAGAGTGGAACTATTCTGTAGCTGATACTCAGAGATTCATATATCCTATAGACAAAGTGGGGCATTTTGCTAAATAAATATTACTATTGTTATATAACAAAAGATACATTTTAAGGTTTAATTAATTATAAAGAGTATTTGCCTTACAACCAGAACTAATTTTCACAGTGATTTTAAGGATAAGTCAGGACTAAAACCTGAAAATAAAATCTGAAGTGGTTTTCCAAGGATTCAGATGCAAATTTCAATTAACATTAAAAGACACAGACTTCTGCAGTGGGACAAACTAGGATTGTAAGAAATAGTCAGTTTAAGTGGGTAATTAAGGTGTTAAATTTGGAAGGGATGAGCTCTCATGCGGATTCAGCGCTCATTTTTTTAGGGCCATGGAAAACTAGTGAATTTCACACACACATACACACACCCACACACACACCCACACAACACTCTCCCTAAGCAAATTACCTTCATAAACTTAGAATATGTCCACATAGAATATAATCCTAGGAAAAATACCTATCCCTCTTCATGTTCTCTAGGTCAACATTTTACTCAGAGTCCACACCCTTACAGCAGAATGGATTTCTTCGCTGAAGCCAATGGGTAATTTTCTATTTATTTGAACAGAAGAGAGACATTTATGTAGTCTGTGATATCTGAAGAGAGACAAGATATATCTTCCCTATCAACATCTTTCTTCACTCACTTATACCTTATCCTTTTGCCCTGAAGAATTCCACTCTCAGAAGTCCCTCATGCATCACTTTCTCTTTTCTGTACATTCAACATTCTTTCCTTCCCTAGAATTTTCTCTATCTGCTTGTGTCCCCTCTGACCTCCAAACCTTTTAACTCATCCTTCCTCCTGAAAGGGAGACAATCTTTTCTTCCTGTTCAAATATTTTTGCTTGGTCCTAAAAAGTCATCATGAATCCCAGTTTCACTCATATTATATTCCCTTCCTGCTATTCAGCATTTCTGGCTTTCATTTTAACCCTTCTTATGCCTCTGTGTGCCACGTACCCTAAAGTCCCATGAAATTGACTCTCATTTCTTCCTGTGCCCTCCCACTCGATCACCATCCACCCACTTCTGTAACTTTGTCTGCCAGGACTCTGAAGTTCTTCCTCTCTCCTCTTTGGGAAGTCTTTCTCACTCTTCCTGCTGCCTGCTCCTACTGCTTCTCCCTCAGTGGAACTTTCTTGCCTGTAGCCTCCTGCTTGCAGTTGTCCTCCTCAGGTCTGCCTCGCTGGCATCTGACAAGGTGCATCAGCTGCCCCTCTGCTCCCTTCAGTTTCTGCACTGCCAGCAGGTGCTTCACCCGTGCAGTTGATTGTTGCCTCTCGTACTCACTAGGACTCCCAGCAGCTGTCATGTGTCCTGGAGACCTAAGAGCTGTTTCTGCATGCTGGCATCTTTCTGCTCCTCAACAACTCCATGCCCCACCTCCTAGGCCAGGCTGCTCCCATTCTACACTGGGGTGGGAAAACTACTTATCCTGGGGTAAGAATTAAGGATTTCACAGTGAAATATCAAACTGTAGAGGGTAAAAGAGTAACTCAGAAATTCAGATAGTAAAAAATACATGTTTTACTAAACCATTCTTTCTCTGATACTATATGTTTTGAAAGAACAGAAAAGTTTTTCATAATGCCTCATTGTCTTTAGAATATTTGAAGGTCTACATATCTTTGATTACGAGATGGAACAATTTTTTTCTAATTTGTAGTAGTACAGAGCAAAAGATTTGTTTCTGCTCTGTGCAGTTTTAAAAGTGACCCCAACTCATCGATTAATCAGTTACATTCAAAAGTTGATTTATCCAAGTAACTTCACTATAATGTAAAATGTCTTTTTGAAAGACACTGAACCCAACCACAGTGGGAAGCCTCCAGCCCTGTTACAGCAATAATTTCTGTGCATGTCCCTTCCCAGCTGGAGTGCTTATGAAAGTAAACTTCCCCTTAAAACAGTTCAGATGGTTCACCTCTTTTAGTAAGTTGCTCCCTGTTTTACCAGCTGCCTAGGCACGATGCTTAGCACAAGGCTGCTTGTGGCAGTTATTTGACACTTGCCATATTTCTCTCTTCTGTTTTGCACAGACTTTGCAAGTCTTGGCGGTTGTTAAGAATTTGTTTTATTGAATGAACTGTTCATATCTTTATTCTTTGGTAGTTTTTCCAGTCATACCTTTTATCCTTCTTAATGTGACAATACAGGGGGACTTTGTCCTCTAAAGACATGTATTACCTCAGCAGACATGTGGTAAGACTTACACTTTGTTCTGAGTTTTCTTCTGGTTGCTTCTCTCACTGAAAATTTGGGGAATTTTACTGGGAGTCTTATCATAACTAGTTTTCAGCATTTCCTTGGCAACTCTGTCTTTGCTTGCTGCTTTCCCAGGTTTAACTGGAAGATAAAATGTCTAGCTCTGAGAATCAAATTTTCCTGTCAATTCCAATCATTTCTTGAAGTGAGCTTCCATTAACATTTCTAATAGTCCTCTGTCCATCTATGCTTTGACTTTTTTTCCACTTTAAAAACTTTGAATGTTAGTGTTTAAAAAGAAAAGAATAGCAAGGTATATGTCCTCAAGTTGGAATGAATGTTTCTTGATTAAATATTCAAAATCTAAACAGGGAAGTTACCTGGTTTTTTTAATTCTTCATGTTCTGAAAATACATCTACACTATATTTCATTACACTTAAATACTTCACAAGTTGTTAAAACATTTGTGGAAACTGTTGTTCACAGGAAACGACAAAATTTTTGTTCCTGGAACAATCAAGCTTCCTACTGCCTATTACTATATAATAGTAATCACTGTAATTTACTGTGTTGCTTACCTAGACATATATGTATATATGTGGTTCAGATGATGGCTTCTATCTGCATGACATTAAAATTGGACTGAAGTATGGGAAAATTAACTTTGCATGCCTGTGTACATGAAGAAAGGACAATTTTCAGTGCTGTCAGTGCTATGTCAGTATGAAACATATTATGGGCAATAACAATATTGTAAAATAGATCTTTAAAAATAAAGATGATGTAATATTTGGGTACACCACAGAATAAAACATTCTTTAAATGAAATAGACTAATTTTATTAATGATGTCAAAGAAATGTAAGTCTTTCTTGAAAAAAAATCTAAATAGAGCCTAGACAATGGTCAGCAGTACATCCTGAAATTTAGTATGTCATACAAAAATCTGTGCCAATTTTTATAGGAATTTGAATGCATCAACTAAATCCTTTGATACAGTATATGTATAAATCACAAATATTAAGTTGCTTTTAATAAAATGCAGCCAGTGATCTATGTCAGCATTGTAAAAACTAGTAATATGTAAACCTAAGACTTTTGCTACATGCTATCAAGTCTCTTTCTCATCTGCATATGTCTACAAAGGACAGCTCCAAGCTTGATTTATACTTTTTTTCCTCTTTCTTCCCTTGAATAGATCCTTAATATTAGTTAAACTCATTTTTGTATTTACAGAGACTAAGCAACCTGGTAAACATGATCTGAGGGGCTGGAACCATACACACACATTAGCACATATACCAATGGTGATGACTTCTAATACTTGGAACAATAAAGCAGTTGAATAATGCCAGCTCAGGTTAGACTGGACGTTCAGCAGACAGTGCAAAATCTGGTCTATACTAATTTCTTTACCTGTATAATGACAATATACTCTGTTGATCACATACCAGACTAAAATCCAATTTGTTCTTCACTGGAGACAAAACCCACAGAAGAAAATCATCTTAGGTACACAGGTTGTTCAAAACAAAAACTCAGACATCTCACTGGTATAGTACAATTAAAGCATATTTGCATTTACAAAAACAATATCTACTGTGTTCTAGCAGAAAAATGAATGTCAGCTAACAATCTAAAAGCAATAAACAATAAACTTAAATTATAGTAAAAGTCAATTAGTATGCCAATTAGTCTATATTGCAAGGAACTTACATGAAAACCTTATTTTTCACTGTCATACAAGGTGTCGAGGAATGAACTCTGTCATTTAGAATTCACTAATAATTATAAAGGGGAGTTTGACAGATTATGATATGACTCTATAAAGTAGTAATGAAAAATAGCTACTCACCAAATGGTAAAAGCTTTTATACTTCAGCATCTTTTAAAAGGGTACACATGGTAATAGAAACTCACTTTGCAAAAAGACAAATAAATCTGGGGATGCATATGCTTTGTGTCAGTTTCATGTGGTTCCTAAACAAGATTTTTACTGAAAATGTTCCCAGTGCAAAAGATAATAACATGGAGAAAAACACATTCATCAAGTACAACACACAAAACCCAAGACCAATACTTTATTCTTTTGGGAATGGCACAAAGTTAATAATCTGTTCAAATCCACAGAGGTCACTATCCAAGAGTCTAAAATGTACTGTAAAGGCAAAGACTACATTAAGCAAATATCACAGGCATGAAGAGACCATACAATTCACTTCACAGCAGAATATAATCAGCTTTTTGGTTTAATTTCAAAACAGAAGCATCTGACTTCTAAAAGAACTGGACATCCAATGTTCAGCCTACATGTTTGTTTCCGTTTTTTTTCTTTCAGCCCTTGGCTGGGATTTTGTAAGGCTTTATCATGGGTAAATTGCAATCTACTGCTTATTTTTGGCTGAATTCTTCATTTGGCTTTTATTCTATAAAACACAGCCTTTGTGGAAGGATAATGAAAACATCTAATTATTTATCTCCATGTAATGATAGTATGAATTAATATAACATACGAACTATTTTCACTTACATGAGTAAGTGAAGGTTGCCAATAAGCACTTTTACCAATCGAGTCTCGAGAAACCCAGTTCTGGCTGAAAACACCTGGGCATTTCTGTGCCTGGAAACTGGTTTTACTGAAAGTAAACACCAGATCTGACTGTCTGTCTTCCTTGAGTCCAGAATGTCATCTGACCTTTCTTCCTACTTTGAGTTTTGGTACAACTACCTTTAGATTAATCCTTCCATGAATTTCTAACTTTTTTTTTTTTTCTGAAATAATTTTAATGATTTTTAAAATTTATTTGTAGTAATTGACTCTTTGCTTTTCATCAGGGAAACTGATAAAAGAAAATACCAATGGAGTAGGGAAAACAGAAAGACAAAACTAAGGACATTATCAATGATGTTGAATTCTAGCCAACTAAAAAATGCCAGAAAAAACAAGTTGTGAGTTCTAGAAAATGTCCAGCCCTGGAAGAATTGTTTAATGTCTTCTGCTTTTGGAAAAATACACCTTCTCTCTATATATTTATATAAGTAATTTCCTTGGAAATAATTGCCACTTCATTACATGATACATTCTGGACAATGGAGGATGCAGTCATTATGTACATTTTTAATGTTTTGTTTGAAGTACACGAGTTTTTGAACCACATTTATGAGAACTGGCTTTCAAAACATGCAAAGTGGCTGAGAGTCCTCAAATACAACCCATGCCCCCAGGATTTGCTCCTGTCACAACCATGTCTGAGAGAGAACAGAAAACCAGCGTGGTGCTTGTTATAACATCCCCTGGGTTTGGGTATGTTTAATATTTTATAAGGATGAATAGTGGGTTTAAAATAGACAAACAAGTTACCATGTAAGCTAATGGTCCCCTGTGTTTCTGTTTTGTGTAGTTATGTGGGGAAAAAAAAGCTCACACTTCTCACAGTTAATTCAGTGCTTTGGATGTTTTTAGCTGTAAAGAAGGCATCTTTAAGAAGACATTATGTGAATGCTTGTTGCTGTTTTCCCTTCCAAACCTTCCAGAAGTGTTTGGGAAGAGTGCAACTAAAAAAGAAAAAGAAAAAGCACAAACAAACCCCACTTAATAATTCTTTATTCCACAAGAGCATGCTAGTAGGGTAGCCCTTATATTTTGCCTTCAGCACTTGCCCACTGCTAGAATAGAGGTGTTTTCTGCAGACATGCCAATATAAATTTGAATTTGCCTTCAAAATCATCTGATTGATGTGCTGTGGAATGCTTCAAAAACTGCCTCATAGTCACTATATACAAGGACTCAGGGAAGAATCTGGGAAGGGTATCTTCAAGCCTCAGAATAATTGTACTGACTTTGGTAGTCAAATATAACCTAGCAGTACTGCCAGTATATATGAATTATAGTCATAATTTGAGATGGAATACATGTTTCAAAACCTGCACAGAAGAAGGCTCTGATAAGGAATGTGTTACTATATTGCCAGTGTTTAGTTGCATGAAAGTAGTAATTGCTGCCAAATTTTCTCGAATTCTTTTCCTGGTGTACATTTTCCAATGCATTTCTAATGTGATCACTTGTTATTTAGTTCTCTCTCTATTTGATGAAAGCATAAATTAAGATAAAGTGCATCAAGGTTACTGATGCTTTCTGATAATAAACTAAAACTGTTGATTAAGCAGATGATGAGTTTAAGTCAACATTCTTTGTATTAAAATGCTTGATGTAGATTTATGAACTAACCCCACAAAAGTTTCACAAGTATAAAATAAATTTAAATTATGATAAAGATTATTTTACTTTAGCATAATTTAATATCTACAGTTTTAATATAGAAAGTCATTTAAGTAAGAAAGGATATAATTAAGCCCTATCAATATACTGAACTGTTTATTTTTCAGATCAAAACATCAGAAGTATTCTTGGTCTTTCATCTTGGTTAGGCAGTGCATTTGTTTTGGATTTCCATGGGTATTTAATATATGTTATCTGCTTGATTGAATCTCCTTTTTTTTTTTTTAATTTTTAAAGAACCATCTAAGAAATAAGCTCTGCAATTTCTATGAAATATACAGGTACAAAAATATCTCCT
>VZTR01025902.1:212829-227366 GCA_013400775.1 Chaetops frenatus
TGAAGAGCAGCTTGCAGGATAGATGCTTTTGATTATGCATTTTATAGAGAGGTTATTTCCTCCACAGCACTTCCATAATGGCCTGGCACACTTCAAACGCAATGGCAATATAAATGAGGAAAATAAATCAGAGGCATTTTGGGAAACTAAATTCTTTGGTTATAAATTCTGCCTTTGGATATTATGAACACATGAATCTAAAATGGATGCCAAAAGAAGTGTGGTGTGAGGATCCACAGGAAGTATTCAGCCTTTAAATTACTCGTTGCACAGCAATTAGTTAGGCAANTCCTGGGATGTGGTGTCTCAAAAGAGTTCCAGTCAGGGGAGAAGGTCCTCCTATGAAGAGCAGCTTGCAGGATAGNTAACCTTTAATAAACTCAAAGGAAGTACAGACTGTCCAGTGTGATCTGTAACTTTTTAGGCATGTTCTCCAGAAATAGTAACTAAATGCACTACAACCCATTACAACTCACTCAAGAGAAAAGCAAGTGTTTTGTACACTTAGGAATTTGTCCAGTCTATGTGTAGAATATATATTGTGAGGAAAATAAATATGATTAATTAATTATTTCAAAATTCAATTCCAATTAAAAAAAACCCCTCTTCATTTTAGTAATACTCATCACTAAGTTTTTTTTCTCTTTTGCCATTAAACCTGATTGAGCTTCATGCACAGCAGTTAGGAAAGAGAAAACTCTTGGTCTTCATGTCAGCATACACATTATGCATTTGGAGACAGGGTATTTTTGTTTCCTGGAACATATTTATTATTCCTCATAGGCTAGAATAAGGCTGGGTTAGTGTACTATGTATATCATACCAAACCCCTGACTACTTCAGGAAGCTTCATCTAGAAAGAATGGCTTGCTTATTGCCCAACAGTGGCTCAAAGCAGAGTAAGTGCTTAAGATGTGGAGAAGATTATCTGCCTGTCCAAATGGCTACCCCAGGGCTGCCTCTCCCACAGAGCCTAAAGCAGTCAGACATCCAGGAAAATGCTTCAGCTTCAGAAGCTCTGCATCATTTTTACATCATTTGTCAAGTGACTGTTGAAGATTAGATCACCATTTCTAATAAAAAGTAATTTTACTCAAGCTATTAACAAGAAACAGCATATAAGTTACACATTTATATGAAGTGAAGCAAATCACCTACAGCACCTGCAAAAAAATTATTTCCTAATTATTTTTACGCAAGAGAAGAATGGGAATCATTAGGAAGAGAGGCTGTTTTGCAAAGGAATCCAAAGTAAATTCATTGCATAATTTAGAATTGTATTAATATTTCTTCCATCTCGACATCTTCTTTGACATCTTGTTGTCTTTGATAAAGGATGCAAGTGTTGCAAATACACCAATACAAATCAAACTTGCTGTTTAGTTTCCTGAAGCACTAACTAGAAATGTACTAAAAGAGCCAATTTCACTTTTTTTTCAGCCATGGCTCTTTCTATTCCTGCTTGCTTTTTCTGTTTCTTCCTCTTCTGTTTAAAGCCTTAGCTCTGTGTAACCACTACTAATGATACAGAACAGGTCCTGAAGGGCTTATATACTAATTTAAGATAAATTCCAACAAGATTATAACAGAGAGCATAGGGGAAGCAAGGGGGAAAGACCCTGTCTAAACACATGTGCATTACTATCTCTGTGCACAGCTTGATGGATACTTTCCCCATTTAAAGAATAAAGGTACACAAGACCAAAGTTGGGATATCTTTATTCAGTTCAAAGAATGCAAAACTAAATCAGCCAGTAGCACAAGAAAAAGAATAGACCTCTTCCCTCTCTTCTTCTTTCTTATGTTTGAAAATAAAGTTGCAGAGAAATTTTATTTTTTCTGCTGTTCAAATTCAGGGTGGATCAGTGTTCAAGAACTCACAACTCATACACTCCAGAGTAAATGTCTCTACAGGCGGTGAGTTCTTACTAACAGAGAGAATACAGTGCTCTTTCTGCTGCATTTTGCCCTATTAATTACAGAAAAGTTATCTCTGGGAAGTACCCTCAGCACCGCTTTCTGCAGACAGTTTATGAATCACAAACCTGTAACCCACAGTGTTCAAGTCTCTTACTTTAAAAGGCTCAGATTTCCCATATTTTTCTATAAGATAAACTTAAAAAGGTACCTCAGTTTTCAGTTATTGAACTGTTAAACTGTTTCTTTCTACCATGTGTTGTATTATCTCTGGTCCTTGAACAACATGCTGGTATTTGCAAGCACATAGTACGGTTTTGCTTATGAAGTTCAATCATTCTGAGATATTCAATGATTTTACTGACTATGTAGGAGATCTTATTGATTGTACGTTGGGATAATATTTGTATTTTTTGCTTTTTATCTATTTATTCACTGGATTACAGATGCTTTTAAGCCAATTAGAATTAATACCAAAAATGTGAGCAATCTCACTACTTACTCTCTGCATATAGGTTTTCTTTCACTTTTACCAATAATGATTTATGCAAAGTCACCAAGACAGCTATTGCTTCCATTGTGGAGTTTGTTATCTCCAAGATGAGCAGACAAGTCATTAAGCTCCCACAGAAGGATTAGCCTACAGAAAGATCACTGCATTGTGATTTTCTGGTTACATGGTTCAATACAATGATGGTTTAAGGAAGGAAAAGCCAATTCTAGCATTGTCATTATAGAACACTGCAGCTTGTCAATAGGCATTTATAAATACTGTCTCCTGTAAGAACTCCTTGCCCATAAAAAGTTCTTTCTATCATTTACCAACGGGATCATACATGGAAATTAATTGTGAAGAAAGGATTTATCTTTCACATTGCTTGGGGTGCTGGTGGATGAGAGGCTGGACTGGAGCCAGTAATATGCACTAGAAAGCCAAGAATGTTCTGGACTGCACCAAAAGCAGAGTGGGCAGCAGGGTGAGGGAGGGGGTTCTGCCCCTCTGCTCTGGTGAGTGTTGAATTGCAGTGCTGCATTCAATTTTAGGGTTCTCAACATAGAAGGGTGTGGACTTCAGTGTGGGTTGTGAGGCACTGCAACAGGCTGCCCAGAGAAGCTGCTGATGCTTCATTCTTGGGAGTGTTCAAGGCCAGGTTGGATGGGGCCCTGAGATAACTGGTCTAGCAATAGGTGTTCCTGCCCACAGCATGGGATTTGGAAGTAGATGATCTTCAAGGTCACTTCCACCCCAAACCATTCGGAAATCCTTTGAATATCTAAAAATATTTTTCCACTTGTATCTTTTCATCTAAAAGTCCTGTAATGATGCAAGCCTTGAAGGTTCTCTTCATGCCTGTGTACATTTTCTCATGATGAACTAATTTCAAACAACCAGCCAAATTAATCTCTTCTTAAGAATCAACCTCTGGGTACTTTGCTCCAGCATTAAGTCAAGATATATCTTACACTTTGCACTGAATATGCCCTGTCTGGCATATCTTGTGACAAATTTTTGTATCTATTGCAAACCAGAAATACAATGTTTAGAATTTTCCCACTTCATAATCAGGGCAAAAAGGAGGAAATAAAACATCTTCATCCAGGTTGTATGCCTCACTTGGTACAAAATAACTGAAAACTGCTTTTGTTCTGCAAGACAATTAGGGTAGAGAGCTCATTTGATTATAGGTTTTTGCAATCAGAAACATTTTTAGTATTCAATAAAGAATGATTTTTAACCCAAGTTTTCATTAAGTCCAGCAGTGCCCACTTATCCTGGCAGCCAGGACATGCCCAAGACATCCCAATGAGCCATAAAAAGCATGTGGCTGGAGGATTACAGCCTTTTGCAAGAGATGAGATCAGAGTATCACCATTCTCAACTACATCATTACATCACATTGTCACATTTAAAAAGTTGGAAGTGTTTCCAGGAAAATGAGACAAATACTGCTTTTTTTTTATAGTTCATATTTAAAGTTTCTTCTATGGCTCATGTGATGTTGTCCATACAGACCAACATGTTACATGATACTTTGATGACTCTGAAACATGGGATTCACACAGATTCAAGGGAAGGGATAAAATAAATACAGTGCACTTATTCCTGAGGTCAGGATAAAATGGGAAGACTGTGCCAGAGACTGGAAAAGGGAGTCTGTTTTGAGACATCTTGGGGCCTTGGAACGTGTGGAAGGGGGTGGGTCAGGCCTTGTTCTGGGGAGGCGGTTCTTTGCCACCCACACCCACCCAGGCCTGGGTTGGAAGGGACCTTCAAGATTTTCTAGTTCCAACTCCAATGGCTACAGAAACCCATCCTCACACATTATTTGGGTTTTTGGATAAGGCAAGTTAAGTCCATCTGTTCTAGACCTGTACGACAAAGTTAGACATGCTGATGGTTTGTGAAAGGAGTCTTTGATGAGACATTTTTGACCAGTGGTAAATTTGTTGACTTCCAGTGTATCCAGCTGAGTGTGCCACAGCTAATTTAGTCTTCAGGAAGTAATTTATCAGTCACCAGCTCAGCAGTATCCAGTAGCCTAGAATGATTAACTTCTAATGAAATATTAAAAATTAACAATGAAAAGTTTTATTTCATAAAATTTCCTTTTGCAGTAGGTCAAAGATGCACGAATTAATAGTTTCTAAGCCCAGAAGGGGCTGCTATGATATCTTTGCAGTTAACATGGGGTAGAGTACCAAAATTCTTCCAAATATTCAGCAACTGTTTTGACTACAGGAGTCCTTTAAAAGAGATAAATTATACAGGCCTACATACTAGAGAATTTGCTCTATGTTTTAGTAACTTTCTGTAGCAGCTAAATGTTTTCACTTCTAAAAAAGTGTGCCAGACTTTTTTTTGGTCAAAATTCAGCTTGCAACTGTTGGAGTGTTTTAGGGCCTTTGTCTCCTAGGTTGGTGTTGTCTGCTGTAGGGAAGCACCTACAGGAGGCAGATCTTCTTAAATTATGTCTTAAACAACTGAAGAGATGAGCTTGAAACAGCCATTTTGAAGTGAATGAGTGACAAACTGAAAGTTTTATGCAAATTTTTGCACTCGATATTTTTATTTTGTTCAAGCTGAAAAAGTTAAACCTGTCATCAAATACAGCTGTACTTGGAATCACCAACATTAATTCAAAAGTAAACTGAACTTTGTTATAACTTTTTCTATTTAATATGTTTTCTTTCCTTCTTCTATATCACGCCTGTAATTATTTTGAAAAAAAAAATCAAATTTTATATAGCAATGAATAAGTACTTAATGTTTTAAGTTCATTTTTGTATGCTCATTTAAAACTTTTCACTTTTTATATTTTCAATAAAATGATGTTTTTATGAGTCATAACTTTAAGACCATATTATTACAAAGAATAAATTTTATAGGAATACAGGCTGCATTAGATCTTTCAAGTGTTCAACATTGTGTTTTCCATGAAAAGATACTGCTTTTAGAAACGGGGTTCATTGTGATGTTGGAAATACTTGGAAGGGTTGAGAAAGGGGTATTTTTGTAAAATCCTGTCAGTGGAAAGATGACTAGTATGTGCTAAAAATTAACAGGGGTTATTTAAGGCCTAATTAATTCTTCTGGGCTTTTAAGATATACTGAGCTTTGTAAGTGTTCACCACTAAATATTCTGCAGCAGTGCTTATAGTGTATAATGAATAACACTCAGCAGTGATAGCACAGCATCATCCGTATTCCTTCAGAGCAAGTTTTTCTCAATTCATTCATCATGTCTTTCAGCTTCTTACAGTTACTCCATAAAATCAGCCACACTCTATATTCAACAAAAAGGTTATCAAAAATAGAAATGCCTTGAATGTTAAATTTGTTTAGTAAGTATTACAGCTCTATGAATATGGAGTACATGAGTTTAACATACAGAGTAGAGAAATATCCAAAAGGGACCAAGATCTGTCAAGTCAAATGGAAACCCAAAATATCTGTCCCCAAGCTAACAAATTCCTTCAGAAATACAGATTCTTGTTTGGGTTTTTCACTTCTGGCATTGAAATAGCCCATGTTCTCTAACAGCAGTGCTTTAGTTTTGGGAAGGTATTAGATTTTTAATACAGTTGTTTAACAAGAATTCTGAAGTTAGTTTTCAGCAACCAGTTTCATTTTTTTATTATGGACAGCTTGGCTGTCTGGATGTTGTCTAAGTAAGAACTGGAGACTAACAGAATCATGCAATATGTCCCTTAGATATTTATATTTGCAAATGGCTATTAAACCTTTCTCAAATCAAGGGGAATTTTTAGGTAAATGAGGCAAATTTCCTTTCTTAGGCATAGATGCTAAACACAATAAAAATAGGGGATAAAATTTCTTACTGAAAGCATATAGCAATGGTGTTGGGAAAAAATAAAAAATATAAAATTAGTTACACACTAGAAGAGCAACAAGTGAATTAAGAAAAAGTGAAAGCATTTAACTGTTCAAAAACCAAGAAACATAAAAATCAAAGTTAATACAGTTTGTATTGCAGCTCTACAGTAGCCCAGTGGTCACTGAAAAAGCTCATTAATTTCCATGCAATTAACTATAATTAATAAGACACTCCAGGAGTGTGTGTCCCTGAGAGATAATGTCAGCCCTTGGATGTGACCTACTGTGTGATGTCATCTCAGCATGGCTCAAATTCCATACTCCTCCTGAGCTAATAAAATTAAGGTTCCTTCAAAAGGCCACTTTGGTAACTTTGGGTTTTGAATTTCATTCCCTGAACATTAGTAACACAATGAGTATAAATATGAAAAAAGAACATATACAACAAACTGATCACAAATTGGTGTAGCAGCAGGGGGAGAAGACAGAGCAGTCAAACCATGAACAGCATGTCATGCATTAGCAGAGCCCTGAATTAACATTTGGAAACAAAAAAAAAAAAAAAAAAAAAAAAAAAAAAAAGAGGCTTTGAAGCCAGTTAGCAAAAATATGTGATCTATCACACTTAGAATCTAAGACTGAAGCTATCACCTGAAACCACTGCTGTCTTGACTATTCCTAATTGTACAGTAACAAAATGCAAATTCTTGCTGAGAACTTAAGACTTGGAGATAACATGCAGCTGAAAATGTCCTTCAGTGCTTTCTGGAGAAAAGGTTCGTTTATGTTGTACCTTACAGATGCAAAGGAAATACAGAAATGGCTGGAGGTTGCAAGGGGTGAGCTGGATGTTGGTTTGAGTGCACAAAGAGGGTGAAGGAAAGGGGAGATTGATGCTAGGAACTGTTAAGATGACACAAAGGGAGATCCTCTGGGTGTATTTGCTGCAGTACAGCAGGGAGTGTGGAAGCTGGCAAAGGAGGCAAGGTATCATGGAAACTATTGCTGTTTCATTGGCAAGCTGGTTTTGGTCTCACTGGAGCAACAAACCTGTCAAGAAACTGAAAAGAAGTTCAGTAACATTTCTAGTTGACTGAATCTGAGGTGACCATACTAAGACAGAACCTTGGGAGGAATAAAGTTTGGGCCTCAGATCAAACACTATGGGGCTCATTAGCCAGTTGTGCTATGCAGTGATGAAGCTGTGAAACAAGGTTTTGTGAACCATCCCCTGGCAGTGAAGTGTTTGGTGATACAAGGATCAGAAATTACATTACTTTTGATGTCACAGTGAAATGCTTTTAAATCACCTAAACAAGGAATCTTTCCCACCAATAATAAAACTGGCTAAAAACATGGTTTTAATGACAAACTGCTTTTTCTAAATACTCATTTCAAAACCTTCCAGTTTTAAAAACGTAAAAGAATCCCCTCTTTCTGTACATAATTTTTAGAAAGAGTACAGATTCTAGCTTTATCTTTTAGGCTTCTGTAGTACTTGTGAACCTTGTTCACTGATATATTTGATTGTAATGATGTTCTCCTTCAGAATTTACATGGTTATGTTTCATGTTCTCATCATTAATGTATCTCTGCCTTATTATGTATGGGTCATGTAAAGGATTTCCTCTCTGCCTATAAAACCCTCCATTCCAGCAGACTATAAAATAAACCCCATACGGAGGTTTTTTAACAGGTTTGAAGAAGGTATATAGCTGGGAAGCACATCATGTTAATGTTGGAGGGGTTCAGTGTATCTGGATTTATTATGATGTTAATTACACAAATGGGCTTTCCGTTTTAGACACAGGAATCTCTTTTTAGTGTAAATTTAATAGGTAAAATAATTGGTTCTTGTTTAAAAATTCAAAATTCCTACCTACAAAAGGAATTTAGATCAACTTTTAACTAACAGAGTCTCTGTTTTCCCCTCACTGTTAAGAAATCATCAATTCCCTGCACCTAGAGATATCATTCTCTGAAGATATTCTTTTTGGTAACAAATGAGGTGACCAGATGTCCCAGTTTTTCTAGCAGAAATGTCCCTATTTTCTTTCTTCCTATATGGGTCACTCTATCCCAGGTTTCAAGTCCCTGTCAAACATCAAAGAAATGGCAACTCTGCAAGGAAAATGTGAAAGAAATTTTCCTGAAAGCAGCAGGTTTGGGTTTCCAATATTTATAACAGCTTTTCAGCTTTGTATAATTTAAATCTTTTGGGATAAAAACAATAGCAACACAAAGATACAAATGAAAGTTTAAAAAGGCAAATTAGATCTCTGCTACAGCCTCCAATGCACTTTCATTCACACAGTCTGCCAAGAGTGTTTTAATATAATAGTCATTAATCCATAGACCTGTAGCTGGTCTGTGGAGTTACATAATGCTTCTAATGACTCTGTTACTTACCTAATCCCTGTAGTTTGTGATGGTGAAAAGGTGTTCACTGTTGACATCTGGAGTTGAACAAGAAGACTGGTCTAGAGCTGCTTTGAAACTCCAGATAGCCAAAAGTGAGGAAGATTCCTGACAGTACCAAAATCAAACAGGGGATCATGTTAAAGGGTATAATGAGAAGAGACCAAATTGGCCAGGTCTTGTTTGCATTCCTAATATTTGAAAAGGATGCCTTCCCTTTAAAAGTTAAACTTGTAGTTAAACAACTGCTGTCTCTTTTGCTGTGTGTGCTGGTTCTGGCTGGGGTAGAGTTAATTCTGTTCACAGTGGCTGGTATGGGGCTATGTTTTGGATCTCTGCTGAACACAGGGTTGATAGCATAGAGATGTTTTTGTTATTGCTGAGCAGCGTTTATAGAGCTAAGGACTTTTCTGCTTTTTGTACTGCCCCGTTGGCAGAGGAAGCTGTGAGGAGACAGAGCCAGGACAGGCACCCCAACTACCCAAAGGGATATTTCAGATGTAAGGCCCCAACATTTAAACCTAAGGGGTTTACCGAGGTCCTTGTCCTCTTGGTTAAATGGACCAAAGAAATATCAACCAGATATTCTCAAGAGGCCAAAATTACTTTACTGGCAAAATACCGAAAATCAAGGAACTTTGGGGAAAATTTAGTACAACATCCAACCAACATAAAACACTTCTCACAGTATCAATTTGGCCCATTCAACTTAGAAAACTTTAAACCTGTTTGATGTTAAGTTACCCAAAATGCTCCAAGTAAAGGGAATTAGAGGAAGATAGAGAGAAAGATAGAAAAGATTTAGAAACACACAGAGGTAGCTACCAGCTCCTGGGTTCCAGCATGGATCAGACAAACTCCACTGGAAAGTAGGGTCGAGACATGTTCTCAGCACATGCTCAGCCTTAAATACCCAGTGGCCCACCCCGTCGGTGGGACTTCTGGTCACTCGGCCACTCAGGACCAGGGTTAGCACTGCCTCTGGTGTGCCAGTGCTTGACAGCTCTGCCAGGCTGGGATGCAAGCTCCAGGGGTGTTGTGGGGGGGACAGTTCACTACCTTGGCAGGGCAAGGGCTTCCCAAAATGTCTTGAGACGTCAGCCTTTTCAGTCTCTGGCACAGACCANTGGATCAGACAAACTCCACTGGAAAGTAGGGTCGAGACATGTTCTCAGCACATGCTCAGCCTTAAATACCCAGTGGCCTCTGTGGGCCCACCCCGTCAGTGGGACTTCTGGTCACTCGGCCACTCAGGACCAGGGTTAGCACTGCCTTTGGTGTGCCAGTGCTTGACAGCTCTGCCAGGCTGGGATGCAAGCTCCAGGGGTGTTGTGGGGGGGGACAGTTCAGCATTTGTGCAGGGCAAGGGCTTCCCAAAATGTCTTGAGACGTCAGCCTTTTCAGTCTCTGGCACAGACCATGTGACAACATGCTCAGTATGCAAAGTGAGAGGAAGAAGGAGAAAGGAGAGGACTTTTGGAGTCATGGCATTTGTTTTCCCAAGTCACTGTTACATGTGGAGGGGCCCTGCTCTCCCTGGGATGGCTGAACACCTGCNCTCAGGACCAGGGTTAGCACTGCCTTTGGTGTGCCAGTGCTTGACAGCTCTGCCAGGCTGGGATGCAAGCTCCAGGGGTGTTGTGGGGGGGACAGTTCACTACCTTGGCAGGGCAAGGGCTTCCCAAAATGTCTTGAGACGTCAGCCTTTCCAGTCTCTGGCACAGACCATGTGACAACATGCTCAGTATGCAAGGTGAGAGGAAGAAGGAGAAAGGAGAGGACTTTTGGAGTCATGGCATTTGTTTTCCCAAGTCACTGTTACATGTGGAGGGGCCCTGCTCTCCTTGGGATGGCTGAACACCTGCCTGCCCATGGAAGTGGTGAATGAATTCCTTGTTTTGTTTTGTTTGCATGCCTGGCTTTTGCCTTCCCTATTAAATTGTCTTTATTTCAACCCATGAGCTTTTTTAGCCTTTACCCTTCCAGTTCTCTTCCTGATCCTGCTGGCTGGGGAGCATTTTGACCTGACTCTGAAGGTGAGTTAACTGAGGTTCCTGTTAATAATAGATCCTTTGGGACAGATTAGAGTGAAACGACACTAAATGACCAGTGTTTATAAATATATATATGGCAGGTTTATTTCAGGACAATTTGGTTGCAATGGAAAAGGAAGTATGTAGTCAGTTTGGTTATTATCTGTAGAAATATAGNCTGGCTTTTGCCTTCCCTATTAAATTGTCTTTATCTCAACCCATGAGCTTTTTTAGCCTTTACCCTTCCAGTTCTCTTCCTGATCCTGCTGGCTGGGGAACATTTTGACCTGCCTCTGAAGGTGAGTTAACTGAGGTTCCTGTTAATAATAGATCCTTTGGGACAGATTAGAGTGAAACGACACTAAATGACCAGTGTTTATAAATATATATATGGCAGGTTTATTTCAGGACAATTTGGTTGCAATGGAAAAGGAAGTATGTAGTCAGTTTGGTTATTATCTGTAGAAATATAGCAATATAAAAACATAAAAATAATACTTAAGAAAATGTACAAGAAAAAGAAAAAGAAAGAAAGGATAAGAATAGAAAGATATCACCACCCATGGATTGTTCCAGCAATGAGACTTGATCATGGCAATTTTGGTGTCTGTTGATTGAAATGTTGCCCAGTCTTGCCCCATTGGGGATCGGGGAAGCCTGCAAAACACCAATTTCAGTGGGTTAATGTATGCTCAGGGTCAGGTGGGAAGGCCCAGGAACCTCCCCGGGTTGGGGGTAGTTGCACATTATCTGATGGAACACTGTGGATCAGGTGCAGTCCTCTGGTGGGAGGCCCCAGAAGTGAGTCTGGGGATGCTTCAGGGGTCTTTGATGGTTTATGACACCTAGCATATGACAGCTGCCTCTCTTGTCAGCATGGGTGAGCCAGTTATGCCCCATCAGAAAAGATTATTAAGATTTAGGCCTATGTGTAAATGAATGTCCCAATACCTTCCCTGCGAGCAGTTTTACACCCGAAGCAGTTGTGCTAAGGAAGGCAGTGGCATAATAAAAAGCACTATCCCACCTTGCAAGATGTTTTTCTTATTGGCCTCTTCCCTTATCTGGCTCAAAACTCAGCTCATTGCTAACAAAGGTCGGTTTGCTGTGGTCAGCCCCTGGTGGTGGGTGCACACCCCCTCTGCACCTGGGCTGTTCTTACACAGAGCAGAGTTTCACCACGTCCAGAAACGCTCCTCCTCCCCTTCAACTGGGGGAGATGTGTGTGAAAACCTGGCTTCAGCAAAGCTGAAAAGCCTGCTGCTTTTGCAAATGGGCGATTGTTTGAGTCATTAATCTTTAACATTTCAGGCTCTCACAGGGAGTGAGCCAGAGGCTGCCTGGGACTTCTGGCTGGGGTTAAACTATGACACCAATAAAAAGCAACTGCAGTTGACATGTTTACAGGAAGAGTGGTTGATTGGAAGCCAGTAAATGTCACTAGAAGGTGAGTGGAAAGTGGCCTATGTAGTAAAATTTTGTTGGATATCTACTTCCAAAACACACCGGAGTTGGGAGACTAATATATGTCCATAAGGTGATTATTCACTCATTGTTTCTTTCCTGAGTATAACCTATATCATCTCCTTTTACACCCATCCTGATTTTTCAAATTTATTTGGGATAAGGGTAGATTGTAACCTTTTGGATGGCAAGTGGATGGGAGAATATATTCATTGTGTCAAGGAGTGTTGCTTACATGGATACACACAGTTTTATTTCACTTTTGTGGGAATTAAAAGAAGAGCTCAAGACAATGTTTTTAAAATCTTTATCTCTAGCCTTTTTAACTCTGTTCTTTTAAGGGTTAAATTTATCCTCAGACCAGGGTGCTGCTCAAACAAACTTCTTGGACCAGAAGCTGAATGTCCTATTTCAATTATTAACACCGTTTTAGGAATTTTAGGACCTCCTTTCAATTTTTCTAGTGCTAAATAAAACTTGAATGTAGAGATATTAATTTGACATTAGCAGGTTTTTGCATCACGGCAATAGGAACCCTTTTTTCTGAGGCAATGGGTCAAAGCAAAAATCAGTATCTGATTTGTTTGCTTGTCTCTTCAACACAGTTCATTCATCTTCTATAAAATAAAATAACTATTTCATGAAGAGCTAGTATGCTGATAAAAAAGAAATCTTTGAAAGGTAAGATTGATGTATGTTATATCTGAGAGATAAGCACACAAAGAGGATTGAAAAACAAGGCTGTCTGACTGCATCTGGACTGCCCACCAGCTGTCTAGGATGAAGAATATCAGCTTCTATCACTGAAGAGGAGGTAGCACTTCACATCCTCTCCCCACTTCCCAAGTAACCAGGTATCACCTTATGGCTGAATGGTTCCATAATGCTCGGTGGCTGGGTGAACTGTGAAGAAAGGGTAAAATTTACCCCTTTGCTTTTGAGTGTCATTGTTTTCCTTCGGGGATATGTACAAAATTAAAGGGAGAGATCCTTTGTTCCTTCCTATAGGGATTCCTCTACTCCAAAGTAAATGCTAGTGGGTGGTGCCCTTGCCTCCCTTTGTCAGGGAAGTTGTTTATTTTTAAGGTTTTCAGAATTAGAGATTGTAGTCCAATCCAAGGAACCACTTTTTCCTAAAAACAAAAGATGTTTCAGAAAGTAGTAATTTTAACTGAATTTGTCTCTCACATCAATAACACCCAGGAGTGACTCCTCTAGCATAAATGGGTCACTTTGAGCTTTGTCCAGGACCAAGCACCCATTTGTGCTTACGCTTATTCAGAATATTAAATGGATCCCTTCTTTAAGCTGTTTCTAGGATAGCACAATATTTTCAGGAAGAAAAGGGTGCCAGGTTCTTGTTCTACCTCCTGAAAACTAATCAAAGTCTCTTTCTCTGTTGCCACAGCCCCTGGCACTCACAATATGCTTCCACAGTTGGGCAGTTGTCGAGACGAAACCACTGTCTGGTGAGCGAACCGTGGCTGTCTCACAATTTACCTGCCCTTCTCCATCTGTCTCCACTCACCAGCTGTGCTTGAGCCCTTCAGGCAGGGACAGAGGAATTGGATGCACATAAAGCATCTCTTCAGTGCGACCAGTGTAAAGCATTGTGTTGGGGTTCTCTAGAAGACAGATGCACTATTAAACTAACCCCCATCAAGGGGGAAGGAGCAGAAATGATCCTTGTATCCAGAAGAAGTTAGAGAGACAAAACTCTGTGTTCCTCCTTGGCTCCCACAAAACTGCACCAGGAGTCAAAGGGCTCTGACAGCTACAATTCTGTCTTACAGGGTTTTGTCAAGCTCTATAGAACTGTATTTCAGTCTTGGGTGCTGACAGACTGACAAACACTAGGACTGCTATTTATTACATCAGCTACCAAATGGGTTTGAATGCACACTTCCTTCAGTGTGTCTTCCTCCTAACCTCAAATATGGAGCTGCTGCAAAGTTCAGTGCATTTAAGATGACTAGAGATAGTGAGGAAGGGTAGAATTTGTCACAGGTGATCACATTCATTTTGGAAAAATAAGTTTATTGTACTTGGCATAGCAATAAGAAAGCTAGGCTAGCTGGCCAGTCAGCCCTAAGAAGTAGTGAACAGCATCTGTTTAAGTCTCTAAAGTAACACAATTCATGCATGGCATTAGGTTATGTTGCATCATTTAACACAACATAAACCTCACCTTTTCCTCCTTTTGCCACTTTCTTCCAGTCTATTCTCACTCCAACTGGCTGCAAAAATGCATAACTGTCTTTGCTGCTTTAAAATTCCTGGGTTTTCCCCTCTAACTTTTTCAGCGAATGTATTTTTTTTTTTTTTTTTTTTTTCTGCCTTTTTTGGAAACAATTAACCCAACTCCAAAA
>VZTR01025902.1:227378-248348 GCA_013400775.1 Chaetops frenatus
CTTTCTGGGAACCACTGAACCCACATCCAAGAAGTGTTATCTCTCCCTTATGCATCTCATCGTAAGATTTCTTTGTGGGTTTTTTTTTTTTTGACTGAAGTCCTTTACAAAACTAAATTTTATTGTTATATCTGAGACATTGTCATACAGGAAGAGGCATAAATCATACTTAACCAAATTTAATGAAAGATTGCCATCAGGTGTCTAAATGTCTCACTTGCCTGTTTAGTTGAGTTATGGCAAACAATAGTACCCAGAAACTTATCTAACAATGTAACACATGTAACAATTCAACAGTTTTTTTATTATCTGGGCCTGTTTTGTGCAAACTCTATTGAACTAATTTACAGCAATAAGATTGAAAACACACTAATTCAAATATAAAATAGATAGACACATTTCTCATTTTTCTTGTTTCAGAATGTTTGCTTCATTTAGAAATATTAATAATCTGATAACTGAGTCTCTTCATTATAACATAATGCTCAGTTGCATAGGGAGCTATTCTTTTATTCAGTGGGTTACACTGCAGGATATCATGGGGAGAGAAGATGCATTAGCCTGTATTCAGAGTTTATATAAAAAAATGAAAGTGCAAATAATAGAATTGCATCTTTTGTACTAGTGCTGCTATTTGAAAACAGAAGGACAAGTTTTAAATGGGAAATTCTAATCAGTATCTGCTAGAAAATTCACATGTGCTTTTTACCCATGTGCCTGTCTGCCTTGCCACACAGTTGGGGTATATCAGCTAAGCAGTTCTTAATAATATTCATCCAAAACAGAGGGGCCATTAGAAATCGTTCTTGTCTGTTCAATTTTATGGCTTCTGTCACATGTTTCTCATACCCCAAATATTTTTTATTTGTTTCAGAGGAAGAACCTGTGCTGCTAAGCAGCTTTCAGTATTACAGTATGTATGGCAAAAAAAGGCAGAGATAAAATGATGAAAGGGATGAACCAAAAAAAGATCAACCACAAATTTACTGGAGTTTAGCACATCCATACAGTACATTTTCAGAACATAGGGATGGTCTGCACTGAAGAGTGCTGCATCCAGAGGTCTACACAGGAGACTCAGAGCTACACAGGTACTGCAAATGTGAACAGCAGAAATAGTAGCTGCATATAAGAAGCAGCCGCTCGCTGCTCTTCCAGAGTTAATTAGCCCTTCTCTTCAAATGAGCTAATTAGCCTGGGCACAGCCCTGCACTGACATAACCGTACCAGCCCTGGAGCTGACTCATTATCTGGCTTGATATGCTCTTCATTCATTTATGTGACTACTTGCACAGCTCTGAAGAAAAGTGTGCCCTGGTAGTTAGGTACCAGCTTCTGCACTAATTAGCGTCTGAACATTTTATGAAATGTGCAACAATTTCAAGAGGAAAAAAAAAAATCAATGTCTCAAAGCTTAGTGGTTAGAGCACTCACCTATAAGGAGGGAGGAAAGCAGATGAAATTCTTGTTTTCAGAAGCAGGTGTAGGTAACACCCTTCTAAGTTCATTTTCTCATAGTTACCAAAAATGCTCTCAAAAGATACAGAATCATAGAACCTAAAACAAAGGGAGTTTTGGGGGGGTTGGGGTTTTTTTTTTTGTTGTTGTTGTTCTTTGAAATGCTTGGTTCTTCCACTAAACCAAAATTCAATTACTAGCAGAGCCCTAATAGCAAATAAAGATTATCAGACTGCACTTGAGGCCAACCACAATGAACTACTGCCTGAGGGTTAAAGCCATTCCTGGGATTAGGTAATATTGCCTGAAGCCAATTGTAAAGAGTGCTTTAATACCTTTGAGCAATAGTTTGCTATAATTTCCCTCAGACCCAGTCAGTGATTAATTAACCTTTTAGAATCTTCTGGGTTAATGGAAAGTTTGCTCTGGAAAGCTCCAGAGACTGAAACATGAACCAAGATCGTCATCCACAATACCAGAATATACATGATCTTGGAAGATGAACCACAGTTTTCAGTGCTTGTTAGGCTCTTGCTTCAGCCTGAGGGCAGTAATATCCCCTACTTGTAGTCAAATGAGCTTGTGTGACGTTATCTCACATACTAAGAAAGGTTTTTGCATGTATAAAATAACCACTGTTTATCTTACAGCAGATAATTATCTAAAACGTGTCAGCTGATATTCTGCATGTTTTTAATCAACATGGGTATAAGAGGGTTAGGAAATAGCTTCATGAGAGATACATAGAGTGGATACAAGAAGCCCAAATGGAGGAATGATTTGCCTTATTTCTACCCACCTCAGATCTTGTGGATGTTTGGATGCAGATGTATCCTGTGTCCAAGACAGGGAAAGATGTTTGTGAGTTGTATTTGATCAATTGCATGCCTTCCAAATCCTAGGTTTGTCTGGGTAAAAATGGTTTTGAGGTAAAACCAAAATGCAAGCATGTATCAGGAAAATAAATAATTGCACTCCTAAATAAAAACTCCTTTGTAAGACTATCAGCTCAACAAGTGTCAAGAATAAGTTAAACAACACAATCCTACCAGATGCCTACTGACAGTAGCGTGCCTATTGAAGATTTCAGCATTCTTAAGTTCTGAAATGGCTGCAGGTTAGGAGACTGTATTAATTGCAGATCATTTCCCAATCCCTAACTCCAGCACTGCAGCAAGACATTTAAATGATGACACAATGAGTTACAGTCTGCCAGCTTGGCACAGATTCAAAGCAGCAGCAGCTGAGGTGTGCTTTAAAAATAGGGATTTTTTTAAATTGGATTCAGAATCAATTAAAATCCCATTACAAACATAATTGTAGTGATACAAATCATGAAATAGTATCTTTTACAATAAACTATAAAACTGAGGAAGCTTACATAATTAATACTATCTATTGCACAGATAGACCCATACCTTTCAATCACGTCCAACCTACGTGTCAAGAGAATGCCTTTGGAAAGTAGGGAGTGCATTGTCAACAGGAGGCCAAGATGTATTTCATAGAATTCTGAATGGGTATCTCTAGGTAGATTTGATTTCCTTCCCCTCCTCAAAGTCCTGTATTATCCATTGCTTTTGAAGATGAAATGCCAGCATATCTCTACTGTAAAACAATGACTCATGCAACATGATGGTCAGCAACTCAGTAAAGCATCTAGTGGCCATCCATCACATTTTTGATCCCTGTATGAGAAAATAATCAGCCAATTTTCTGCTGGTGCAAAGTCAGTGCATGCCTTAGACGTCATTTTTTATTGAGAAAGAATGTGCTTTAATTGCTTTCTGAGAGGAAATTGAGGGAGCAGGTAAAGAAAAGAAAAAGCCAACATCTCTTACACTGAATAGCAATATTAAAATTTTTAAATTTATTTCATCATTATTTTTAGTTTTTCTGAGCTGTCAGATTTGCTTGGCCTCTTCTAGTAAAACCATCCCCATAGTTTCTAGTGCTGGCATTCAGTTCTTACACAGCGTGCTCTAGGTAAATTTGGATTATTATCTGTTTATTTTTGTGGTCTTGTAGATTTTTATGCTGGTGTTTGTAATATGGCAAGGAAATTAATGACTCAACCATTTTCCAAAGAGGTAAAATGAGAAAGACACCTTTAAAACAACTCTTCAAATTTATAGTGAACTTAGCTTTTCAGTTTTCTTCCTCACTAATCTTGTTTTATACAGCATTTTTTAAAACAATATTGCATTAGTAAAAGCTGCCAGTCACAATAAATTATCAATTTTTTTAATACTTTACAATGATGCTTTAAATACATATTCCTGTAAAGATTAGGCATATAATTTAATTGTCCTTGTATCAGATGAAAAAAACCATGATTCCCCACAGCAGCCTATTGACTCCTTCAACCTTGCCTCTTGAAACCTTACTGAACGCAGAAGCTGATACTGCAGGTTTTATATTTATAATGACTAATTAATTCTGCACTAAGCAATGTTCCTGACTGCAAGAACAAAATCCACTTTAGAAAACATAAATGACAGCTTGCCTAAAATAATTAACACTAGTGCTGATAGAATTGGGATGTTCTCCCTCTGCTTTACACTGGTGTATTTGAGAGAATTTAATTACTAATATTTCTGACTAGCAGAAGAATTGCATTAAAAAAGCACTTGACGTGGCAGGATTGAAAGCTCATTGAAAATATGTTACAGAAATATAATGGGGATGGGATAAACCCTGGTTGAAAACGGAGATATAATTAACCCATAGTTAAACATACTAGATTATTTTTTCAAGGAAAGCAGATTACATTAAAAATAACCTTTATGGAAGTGTCATCTCATTTGTCTGCCAGTCAAACACCCAGGTAGGGTTTGGCAATGCAGCACAGCAACCTTGAACCCTTCCCCCTCTATGCAGAGCAAGTCAGATAAGGTCTGTCCTGGTAACAGGATGGTTCCAGCAGTGAGCAAAGCATGTGTGGCTTCACAGCCTGGGAAGGACCACCTTTCCTCCATAGCTGCAGCAGGAGCTCTCTTCTCACTTTTCATTAGGGATGAAAGTTTTGCCCTTAGCATGCTGAATAATACTAACCTACATGTTATTTTACAGGGGGCCTTGAAACAGGACGGCTCTTCCCTGGAAGTGGACAGTGGGTGCTTTCTGTGGCTGAAGTGGTCTTATCCACCAATTTTAGCATTGTGAAACTGCTGACAGAATTTATTAATTTCAAGTTGTAAGCTTAAGTGACTGATTCCTGTGGTATAAATAAATGTGACAGGAACACATGAGATTTCTGTATTTCCCTTCAAAATTCTTGAAAGATTACATGAAATTACGGTAAAAATGCAGACTCAGTCAGAGAAATTAACATGGAGCTATTGCCAGACAGTCTCACTCAAAGTTAGGACTTCTGTGGGTAAAAGGATGTGATAGTACCATCATGGCTTCCTCCTTTTTAATCTTTACCATGCTACAACCTCCCTATTTCACATGTTTATGGTTTAAAAAACTGAGGATGGGCAATGAAACTCCTGTGAGTCCACCATAATCCTTTTGTGCAAACCCCTAAGAGTGATTGTTAATCAGGACTGACATACATTTCCACATTACCACATTCATACCAAGGGGTACTCGTTGTTCCCTGGGTGAGCTCAGGAACTGCAACATCAGAGGTCCAAGTTTATGAACATGTGAATACCTACAGCACACCCAGTTCTTTTTCCTTAGATATTTTTCTTCCACAGTAGAGGAAGGACCTGAGAGCTGAGGAACTCAGGTATTGTAATGTGTCCTTCCAGGCACTGGTAGATTTTTACCACAAATGCCATCCTTTCCTCTTTTATTGGTTAGGGCTCTCACAGAAAATCTCAGCATTACTGAGGGCCCAGTTGTGGAATGGAGAAATGGGCAGCCAGCTGGCCTGTTTTTCAACATGTTCTATCTCCTCTTGTGGCTTGCAGACATATGTTTTGCCCACACACAGCCTTGCTTAAAGGTGCAATTATGCATTGCCTGTAAACTCATCCCTCTTACTTGTGAGTAGAAAAAGTGAGAACCAAAAGGCTTGATTGACTGAAACAAATGCAGGCAGATGTAAATTGTCTTCCTAAGGCAGGACATTCTCTACACCCTGGGTGGGATTCCTCCTAATAAGCAGTAGGGATTGGAAAGGGCATAAGAAAGCAATCTGTAACCTCTCTTTAGCTATTCCTGCTTAATACTAATTATTACTTAATAATGCAAAGCATTTGTATTTCCTTGTAAATGTTAAAAATGCTGTAAAAACATTAACTGGTTAATTCTCAGGACACCCTTAAGAGGTGGGCATATGAGTATTTTCTCCATTCCATACTTCTTTCCATAATAAGGGAACAATTAAAATGAAACTGATCAGCTAACTTTATAGAGACCCTAATTCCTACAAATAGGAAATAATAGGCCTAAATGAGTGTACTTCTGTGTGTTTAAAAGCAGGATTCATCAGATGGATTACAGCTGATTTTTCAATGTAATTAACTTTGTATCCAAAAATCAACTTTATTGGTTCACTTCTAGTATATTAAGCACAATAGGAGGGATGCCCCATTTTCTCTGGCAATAATCAGGTTCTCTTCAGCCTTGTAATTGATTCAAGCAGGAACCATATTATTGTCTAGTAAAACAGAGCATCCCTCCTATTATCCCTTAAGTAGCAGTCAGTCTGGGAAGAAAACAGTTACAATGACATATGAAGTTAAGACAGACGCCAACTAAATAGATATCTGAGTAAGCTAAAAAGAAAGAATTAAATAGTTTGAAGAATCAATAAAAGGTACTACTTTAGCAATCACTGTGCATCTCATCAACTAAACTCTCATTATTGTTCATATCCTAACTGCCCCAATAACATTATACCCTGCACTAACATAGCAAGCCCAATGGCCTCACAATCTAATTTTTCAGCTTTTGCTTCTTTCCCACTCTTCTTGTATTTTCTCTCCTGTATTCTCTCTCCACGTCCTTCTATTTCAAAGTTTCCACATCATTATGCTAGTGCACCCTAGTGCCAAAGGATCAAAGGACTGAAAAGAACTGATTCCACTGCACCCTCTGTTACAGAGAATCAGGTACAGAGTTCTGAAAAAACCAGCTTGGTCAATATTATTTACATCTTTTTGGGTTTAATTAAATTATAAGCACATGCTGATGGTGAGAAAAATAGTTTAGTTCTGCTGGGAAATAAGCATAAGGAAAACAGTGAATTTCTGCCAGGCGAATGGATTTCTGAAGGAAGTTGGGTATTATGGGTAGTTAACAGAGCTTGGACACAGCAAGAGGAATGAGGGAAATATGTCTCTTCTGGACATGAATCTGATAAATGGCTTGTTTTCAATATCTACAATGGAGTCTGTGAGAAGTGAATCCATAACAGTGAGTGACTCCTTAAAGAACTGCCAGGACTACTCTGGGCTAGTATGGACAAAGGAGAGCAGGAGAGCAGAATCTGACAAGTACTGTTTTAGCCAAAACATAAGGATGCCTGTTTCTTAATAATGGATTGAACTTTTCTGAAATAAGAAGAGGTAGTTCATATTTCGAATTTTGTATTCCTTCCTGATCAGGTTGGACATCAGACTCAGAAGAGAGGAGAGATAGGTGACCTGCCAGAGTTGCTCTGGCCAGCATATTCTGGAGCTGAGCTTGTGCTTGAAATTGTCACTTCTCCAAACAAGGGAAGTCATAAGCCTAAGTTATGTTTCAACATATGTATTGTCTAATTAGACCCCTGTGGCTTACAGGTTAAAAAAATTCCATCTTTCTGAATAACCTAGGAGCTCAGGTCTTTATTGGTAAACAACTCTCTATGGGATGTAGCTAAAACATCCCAAGTGAGATAGTGCTGTCTGCATATGTAGTTCTCTTATGCTGTGTTCTGGTGAGAAATAAAGCACAAGAACCCTCCCCTCCCAAGCCTTCAGCCAACTCACACCACTGAACATGAACAGAGGGCATCCCCCTGAGAGCACTCTCTGCTGGCATGACTGGGCAGGAGCTGGAGAAAACAACCCTGTAACACCAGCCACTGCCAGACATGAAACTGAGATTCTCCTCCTCACTTCCTGGCTGAAGACAAGCAAGTTAAGATAAGCCATCTGCAGCATCAGTTGTCCCATTTCACTGTTCTGGAAAAGCAAGGGAAAACCCAGGGGTAGCTTGCATAATTCAAATATAGCTACTAAATTTGCTTAACTCAATCCCTCCTGTCTTCTTTAGACGTGGCATGATAGCTACAGTCATGCAGCCTTCCCATTTCCCTCACCTATCCCTGACAGCAGGAATATCAAGTCCATTCCATTTGTCAAAAAGCTTTATTTAGGATAATTTGGCCCCAAAAGTTCAGATCAAGCAGATGCAGACAGCAGGGGGATTGCAAACCTAAAACCAAAAGACTATTCTTGAAGGAACATAAGGCATTATTATGGTTATTACAGCAAAAATTTCCTTTTTGCTTTACAATATTGAACATAATAAATACTCCACTGGAAGGTTATTGACCAGGGCAGAACATCAAGAACGTTATCTCAGTCTTGTACCACAGTTTAAAAATAAAGAATGATTTTTTATTTTACCTTCCATCTATTCTATGAAACAGAAGGCCAACTTCTTTCCCATTTAATTTCAGAAGAAGAAAGTCCTTTCCATCCTTTATTTGAGATGCTTCTTAAAACCTTGATTGTTATTCTAAGCAACTCCTTTTTATTATAGTTTTAAGGCATTATCTTACTGATTCTACCAAACCTTTTCATGGATTCTGCTCTTGAAATATTTGAGGGGATGTTACTCCTAATAAAGTTGGATGTAAATATAAAGAAAAAAACATAAATAACATCTCAATGTTTTGATTTCATTATTTAGAAGTTACAATTTTTACATTTTTTCTTTGGTTCTGCACTGCCCAAATTTTTCCAAATTAGTGGTGTATGGAGCACATTCTCTCAAGCTTCTCAAGCATAGAGAAGTTATTATTCCCATATACAAGTCAGTAGGTGCTTGGATAACAAAGTGACAGTCCCTTTTCATTAGAGCACATCATTTTCCTAGACAGGGCTGTGAAGAGTCTAACTCTGTGTAAAGTGCTACAAGGAGCATAACAACTGTGTTATTTCTTCATTTCATCTGTACTAAAAGTCCAGCCAAGAAATCACACCAGAAAGGCAGTCGATATCAATGAGACATCTTTCCAAAAAAACTGATAATTTTTTTTTGTCAATAAGGTTTAGGTAGGCATTTATTGAATAATCATTATCTGCATTTCCCAAAGCATTTTGGTGAAAAAATACAGAAAACTTTCCTGTACTTAGTTTTCCCCATTTTCTGAATCCTGCTTTAATTTTCAATGTCTAAATTATTTGGGAGCTGTTTCTTTAGTGTTCAGAAGTGAATGTTGCCTGTTACCATTTTTATAGCTTACTACAGCACCATTAAAAGACAAGTCAATCATTTCAGGTGTTCAGTTATTGTTTATGTCTGAAGGACCTGGGGATGCCTGATCAGGTGGGATCCTCTACTCAATATGACTGGAAGTTTGCATGTGATTTCTTTTTATTTTTCCTGTCAGACCTAGGATTTTCTTCTGAAAGTAATTTCCTGCGATTCTTTTTTAATTTTGTTTTAAGGTGAATTTTTGAGCTTCAATGAATACTGAAAAGGATGCTACTTTGTCACTAAGTAACAATAAATCAAAACACCTTTTCCCCAACAGTTCATCCTTGCTATTTTTAATTGTGACTTCATCAATGACTGTCCTCTTACCCACAGTGGAAGCAATTAACCTGCTTTATGAATAAAGTCATTGGTCTAGCAACTGAGAGAAGTGGGCATCCAAGTAGATCAAAAAAAGCTACAAGGTTCTGTCCTGGAAGCAAAGGAAGTGACCTGGAATCTAAGCTTAGCCTACTGCAAGTAAAAACCTAAGTTAAAAAAAGGTTGTGGGTTGGAAGAAAAGAGACTGAGCTTACTGGGTACAAAGTGATGTGAAGCTTCAAGGATCAAGGAAACTGTTCGTGGTTTCTCTCCATTCTTGAAGAACAGATGAGATCTGAATGGGGTTAAATAAAACAGCTTATACAAAGAATATATTTGAGTTTTAGCACTGATTTCTTAGCTCAGCAAAACTAAACCAGAAAATTACAAATCCATAAGACCTTGAAATTGGGTAAAAGGGAGCAAAATTATTGTAACCTATAATACTATCTGCCCTCTATTCACTGATGCAGCCAGAACCTAACAAGCTTCAGACTCCATTTTACTAAAAGCCTCAATAGTGATTTAGAATCGCAGAAATATTTGGAATGCAGACTAAAATACTGTAAAGCAAGGCCATTGTAGTTTGCTTGCCTTTGGTACATAAAAGACTGCAGTTTTGTGAGATTTGACAGAATAAATAGATTTGTATCAGAGCGTACCTCTCCTTTCCTCTGAACCTCGGAATTAATGGCAAAGGCAGTTAAATGTAGAGGAGCTCATTAATCTGTCTGTGTCTGGAGTGTCTTACACAGATACCATGCTAATCAATGCCTGCAAGGTAGTTAGCATTGTGCTTATGTAAGCAGCACTATACAGGCACAAAATCTACTGTTTTTACTTGCACAGTGTTTGAACTAATATTTATTTAATTTTGTTTAATAGTGTCAGTAAGCAGTCAGAAACTGTTAGCCTTTTGTAGGAGATGAGTGAATTGAAATCATAAAACAACACAATTAGTTGAGGATCATTTTTCTCTGAAAATTCCTCTCTCTGAATGGAGTTTAAATGCTGAAGAACATTTATGCAGAAAAAAAATATTACAGTTTACCCCTATTTCTCTGGTGCTGTGAGAAACCTCTGTGAAGGAGACAAATTCTTGCTGTTGGCCTTAATGTGGTTAAATGCTTTTTACCCTTCCAGTTTATAAGGCAGGAAATTTTAAGTGCATTTTTCATGGCATCAAATAAACGTTATTCCTCTTTAATTAGCAATGTCTATCAGTGTTGAGGCTAATGCAAACATAAATAAAAGCTATGAATGATGCTATGCATTCAGTATAAAGCAAAGCATAGATGTAAAGATTAATAAACTAAAGGAAATCAAAAAGTTTCTGTTGAGTGCCACAAACAGCTGCACTGAGAACAGTTACTCTTTCACTGAGGCATTAAGCTCAAAGCATTACAAACATGACAAAAAATGAAAGATTTTTATACAGAACTAAGTATTTCTCAGTGATAAAAATAGCTTTCTTCATTCTTAGTTAAACAGAAGGGAAGCACCCTAACAGTAGTAAAGGTCCTTATCAGCAGAGAACAATAAAAAACTGATGGAGGGAAGTAATCTTTCTCATCTCAGAGGACTACTGCAGCTGTTACATTATGCTTGTTGCCCATTATCTATATGCAAGACTCTACAGTATCTTTCAGATTAATTTAGTATCTTAGGAATCCATTATACCTTTTGGGCAAGTGACTCAATTTGGAGATTCCTAGTGAGTGTAAATGAAGGCAGTAGCTTTCATCTCAGTACAGCCTGCATGCCATAAACATTTGATTGATGTGATGCAGTTGTGAGTTTTTACAAATATTGAACAGCAGCAGTTATATAAATCTCCAATATGATTTTGATACAAAGAGTCAATAACATAAAAGGGTTGAATTCCATATTTGGGGAAGTGAAGGATTGAGAATCTCTCTGTTGCAGGCTATTTACATGGCTCCTATTGCCACAGACCCAGGCACAGGGACCCCACTCTGTGCCTCAGATGCAGTTCTGTCCCATTGCCTTTAAAGTCCAGTGGCACAAGCTGTACTGAGTGTATCACATCAGGGTGAGGCAGCAGCTCCTGAGAGACTGAAAAGCAAGGCTTTCCTCCTGCTCCAAACAGAATTGGACCCTTCCGTGTCAGAGCCCTTGGCAAATTTCTGAACGCAGTCGTATGAGTTCATCTTACACATGGCTGCCATTGCTTCCACCATCTGACCCAGAATAACTGCTTTTAGGGCATCATGTGCTGCTTTGAGTTGCTTGCAAAACTTCACAGTTTAGCTGAGGCATAGATGTCCAGCTGCTTATACCTCTCTCTAAGAAATCTTTTATATTAACTTTACCACATTCACTCTTAACCCAAGACTTGATGTCCCTAAAAGCGTAAATAAAGTCCATTGATCAGGTGAGAGATAAGGAATGGTGAGAATAATGGATTTATTGTGCTGTGTGCAGAGTTTTGGACACAGCTTTGCCATATATATTCCAAAAGGAAAGGTATGTGACATTTATAAGTGTAATCTCTCCCAACAGACAGATCTAGACTAAATGTGCTATGAAGATTATTAAGATAAATAATCAGAATGATTATAAAATGGACTGTTGGTTTGAGTATGTGGAGGATGAATTTTCTGTGAAATTAATGTAGAAGTAACTATCTAAGGAGACAAAGCAAATACTTTAATTGCATAGAGTGTGCTATTTTGCCTGTTGCTTAGCTCTATAGTCATATATCAGACTGATTAGTGAGCTTTAAAAGCAGGAACCGGATACTACTATGGCTTGTGAGAAATAATTTCCTAACTAAAGGAAGAGAGACATTCAGAGGGCCAAAGCTCTCAGTTATAAAGCAGCAGCCAAACTGTGGCACTTCCCCAGTACTAATAAAAGCACTTCTGTTTCAACTACATGGAGTTCTCTTTGCTCTGGACCTATACATACTTCTCAGGAGAAGATAAATTCATGTGTAATGTATCACTGGTTTTCAATTTCATTGTTATGAACCCACAGAGTGAATTACAAAGTCCATCCTGTGTTTTACAGAAAAGCTAAATTACAATGTGCCCTCTATGTGGTCCAGGGAATATTGATTAAACTGCTTCAGAAATTGAAGAAGAAGAAAAAAATAATGTCCTGATTTTCCTCATCTACATCTTTTTTTCTCATCTTCCCATTTTGTGGCAATCATTAGTTTGCAGAAGTCAACAAGACTTATTCTCTTTCTTGAAATACCCCATTTGTGATTTTATAAGAGACTTTGGGAGAGCAGGGAGTGTATTCTTCACACTGAAACTTAACAGTATGTCTTTGGGAACTCTTGTTCCTCATTCTTTTCTTAGCTTGAATAGCAGGCATCATCTTAATGCCTGTTTACTTGCAACTTGTAAGCACACAGATATGTGAAAAAAGGAAACCCATGGAGACACTCCAGTATTGCAGGGTAAGCTGAAGTGAGAAATATTTAATGTCATTCCAGAGATTCACTGGCAAAAAGCTGCAAATGAAAATTATTACAATGAGTATAAAATTATTATAAAACTGTCACATTTCTAATATTTCATATCACTTTTGACCATAAGCTCCACAGCTAAAAAAGCAATATCTTTTGCTCTTACATTTGCACAGATGATGGTTTGCATTCTTCAGGGCTTATCATGTTAAAATGCCTTTAATTATGTCCCAGACAGCTGTTCAGAATGTACTCTTAAACCTCTTCAAGGTCAAAACCTTACTTCTTTCTGATCTTCAGATCATCATTCTATGATTTCTGTTTCACTCACATAATATCTCTGCTGTTCTTGGGAATCACTGTACAGCCCCAGAGGCCACACAGACATATGACTTCATCAACTGCCCCCAAATGTTCAGATGCTGATGTGCTGAGGATCCTTTGCTAATCCTAAAGGTCAAATAAATTGAAAACTTTTCTATGTTCTTATTTGATATTTGAAAAGGTAGTTATATTGTTAAGGTACCCTTTCTCTTCCCCACTGCATTCCCCTGTGCCTGGGGACATGAATATCAAACACATGGTAAACAGAAGAAGCATCTTACAAACTTGATTTTCAATGACATATTACAATGAAAATGTGGAAGAAATCATTGGTTCTGATCACAACCATAACTAGGCACCTTGTGAACCCCAGCCTGTGCATGGTTTGTGTTGAATTTAAAGAATTGCTAGATATGTGGCACACACTAATAGACTAATCCCAAACCAGTAATTTAAACTCAGACACAAAAACTCAAGAATCTTCTTCATGGATCACTGCACTTGTTAACAAGTATCAAATAGGATAAATTGTATATTATATCCATGTCCACTAGATCTGCTATATTTAAATCTTTCAGTGTTTCTACTATTATAACACCCCTTTCTAAGGGAATTTTAGCATCAACCAGTTAAAAAAATTGATATAAATTGATATTTTCCCTTTAAGTACATGCACTCCTTATGAAATATTCTGACCAGTGTCTATGCTAGGAACTTCAAGCAAAAAAACTTCTACAATCTGAAGCAATTCCAAACTTTCCCATCTTTATAACCTCTCTTGAAGTGTCCTCAGATAGATACAGAGGCCTATAGTGAATAAATTACTGCAAATATGCTTTGGTTCATTAATTGAATCCATAATAAAATGAACTTCTTAAAAAGTGCAAGCTACTATACACAAAGATAAACAAATATATTGACTCTGTTAAATATAAAATTATGGGCTATTTTTAAAACCAAACTGAATGTATGTCTATATTTCATTCGCATAACTATGAGTCAGAAAAGGAACAGTCCCTTTGAAATGAATAAAAATTAGCATAATAATGAAATAAAATGAAGTCATTGGAAAAAAATGACCTTAACTTTCATTTAAGACAATAGCTAAGTATAACAACCTTCCCAGTCCCAACAAACTTTCCAGCATGGGTATCATATTCAAAAAAATAACAAGTCATGTCTCATCAAATCCATCTTATGCAGGCTTTATACCATTATTCAAAATTAAAATTACTATTTTGTCCTTCTGGTCACTTAAAGGACAGTTTTCCTTCCGAGAAATTTAAACAGGACTGTAGTTTTTAGTTAGATTCAAGGAGGAAATACTAACACATATTCTTGTACTCTTTAGAAAACTGAATTTTGTACTTTCCTTTCTTGATAACAGAGTTACATACTTCTTTTTCCATTCTACTAAAAATTGAATGCAATATCAGTGTAAGTGTTACCCTCAGAAGATAGATCAAATCCAAAAAGAAATATATAAACAATGTGCAAGATGCAACGTCTATAATATCTCACAATGGATAGGACAATAAATAAATTTTTAACTTATTTATCAGTGACTTGGATGAAGGTCCAAATGCCTCCTCAGCAAGTTCACTGATGACACAAAGTTGGGAGTATCTGATCCCACTGATCCCCCTGACTGCTGTGCAGCCCTTCAGAAGGACCTGGACAGGTTGGAGAGATGGGCAGAAAGGAACATTCCGAAATTCCACAAAGGCAAATGCAGGATCCTGCATCTACAGAAGAGCAACCCCAGGGACCAGCACAGGCTGAGAGCTGACCTGCAGGAAAGCCCAGCTCTGTGGAGAAGGACCTGAGACTGCTGGTGGACACCAAGTGTCCATGAGCCAGCAGTGCCCTTGTGGCCAAGAGAGCCAATGGTACCCTGGGCTGCATCAGGGAGAGCATTGCCAGCAGGCTGAGGGAGGTGATCCTGCCCCTCTACTCAGCCCTGGTGAGCTGCATCTGGAGTGCTCTGTCCAGTTCTGGGCTCCTCAGTACAGGAGAGACACACAGAGCTCCTGGAGCAGGTCCAGAGGAGGGTGACAAAGATGGTGAAGGGACTGGAGCATCTCTGTTACAAGGAAAGGCTGAGGGAGCTGGGCCTGTTCAGCCTTGAGAAGAGATGACTGAGAGGGGATCTCATCAATGTCTATCAGTATCTGAAGGGAGGCTGGCAGGAGGATGGAGCCAGGCTCTGCCCAGAGGCACCAAGAAATAGGACAAGAGGCAATGGGCAGAAACTGATGCACAGGAAGTTCCACCTGAACATGAGGAAGGACTTCTTTGCTGTGCATGTGACTGCACATGGAACAGGCTGCCCAGAGAGGCCGTGGAGTCTCTGTCACTGGAGATATTCAAGAACCACCTGAACACAATCCTGTGCTATGGGTTCTAGGATGGCCCTGCTTGAGCAGGGAGGTTGGACCAGATAACCAACCCATGGTAGTCCCTTCCAACCTGACCCATTCGGTGATTACTGAATTGGTGCATATATGGATGGATGAACACACACACCAGCTAGATATACTTGTGAACTATTCCTGAGTTGACCATGACTTACTTTTTTATTTTTGTTTACATTTTCTTTTGAAACCTTCATGGTCAGGTGTGAGTGAATCACTGTTCCCCATCTATTAAACAATCCTAGAGATAAATCTACAAAATGAATAAGATCTGTTAAAACTCTGATTATATAGGGTTTATTAATTTAAATTTTTGTGGTTTCAAATTGAAAGGGATGGATTTTTACATAGGAATTATGCAGCTGATTACTCAAAAGTCCGTAGTTTATTTTTATAAGAATTCCTGACCTGCAGTAATATTAAATAATTAGATTTTAAATGTCCTTTGTGATGTATTTTTCTAGATGATATGGTGCCCTTTAAAACCAAACATTATTTATAGCACAAAAAGCACAAAGATTCATGACCCAGAACTATATCATTAGAGGAGACTGAAAGAAGCTAGTCCATCAAAGTGTAGGATATTAAACAGCTTTGTTTGTCTAGAAAATGCATAATCAGCCCTTCAAACTTTTGTTGTGTTACCTGTAATTAATACTAATTAAGGCTGAGGCTCTCAAATATGAAATGGCTGAGAAAATCTGCAGGGTTTGGTTTCCCATTTGTCAACTTTTATTTGAAAACAGCAGGTTAAATTCTGATCTGAGGAACGTTTAGCCTCAAACTATCACACAGATTGTTTTGTATCTATGTAATTGCCAGACTGCTTTGGTCAAAACTCCTTAACACTTTTTATTGCTAATTTTGGCAATAAACCTGTTAATTAGTTAATTGTAAAGCATTAGTGAATCAAGTAAAAAGGATCCATCTGTTTATAAAATAAGATTTCTTCTGGGCATAACATTTACAAACCACAGTGGTAGACACCATGCCATTTATTTATTGATAAAGTCTCTCACTCCTTTTAGACCTAAAATGTGACTTTGAAGGAGATTTGTAATATATCACACACCGTTAATACCATCACAATCTTAATATCATCAGGGGGACTTGAGAGAGCACTGAAGAGCTGTAGTCCCTCTCTTCTTTATGTCACTGAGGTGAACCTGGAGTAGGCTGATAGCAGCCATGGAGGTGGCCATCTGAAAGGCGTTCAGTTCTCAGAGCAAACTCACAGTATCTCCAGCTGGAGAATAGTTTTAAGAATACAGCACATCTACCATTGTCATAAGGATTATTTTCATGGGCAGACTTAGAAGCCAAATGAAGTACCAGGTTTGAGGGAATTTTACCATTGACTTGAATGGGAGCAGGATCATAGATTTTTTCAGGTGAATAGGTAAGTAGCCTAAGAATCTTACACTGCTGCTACTTATCTCTTCCATGGCCAATTAAATAGGTTTCTTTTCTCAGAACTGTCAATGTGGCAGCTTTCATGAGCACTAAATTAATCCTTTAAAGGAAAAATATGTTAAAAAAATGTAATATCTTTCCTGATTTAAAAACAAAGTTAAAAGAGACCTCTTTTCAATACAAAAAACAAATCTCTTGTATATTCATATGGATTGCAGAGCAGTTTTCATACCAAAATATTACATTTCTTTTATCAGAGCAAAGTAAAGATGATACAATATTCTCAGCTGAGATTAAAATATATAAGAATGGAATATTGATAGCAACATATAATATAAAGTAAAGGAGGATTGGATGATGTATTGTGAGAGCTGATAAGAATTGTATGGCTTCTAGCAGAGAAGTAAAATGACATAAAAAGATACAGACTGATGGCAATAGGAAATGCATCTATAAGGGGATCACAGGAGTAAACGGAGAACAGTTTGTACAACTGCAGACAAGCATTTAAGGGATAATGCTAATTAAATTATGCGTTTTCACAGTGTCAAAATTTTAAATGGGAAAATATTAATTTGATCTTAAACCACTGATGAAACAGTCTGCAGAAGGCTGCAACCTTCAACCAGTCAGGCTGCAACTGCTACAGGTGACTTGGGGACTGGGGACACAGGCAGATCTACAGAAAGTATGGGGGGCAGGATGGAGAGAGATATAAATGAGAGGCTCATTTATAAATTTTAGTTCTGGGAATGCATGGTCAGAATATGTTTCACTGACATTTGAAGTTACCTTTGGCTTCTTGTGTTTTCTTGAGCAATATTTCCCAGCCTAGTTTTTGTGAGAAGGGGGTACAGCATGCTGCTTTATTGTAGCTGCCTGGAATGGAAACTATTGTGTAAAAACAAAAGAAACACCTTATCCAAAACACACACCAAAAGTCACACTACATTATAGACTTCTTTCAGAGTCAGAAAACAAACCATTCTGTATCCATCAGTCAAGGAGTTTTAGAAGTCACATTAGGCACCTTAATTTGGAAGAACAGCAAGTAATACTTCTCCAAATACCATTGTTGTTTGTGGGCTTGAAATGCAAATGTTTTACTAGCTACTTTTTCTGCAAATCCTGTTACACTATTTCATTATTATACAGCTTCTTATAAAATTTGGTGACTGAGAATCTTAATTGTCAATATAAGCATCATTTAGTACATTTATTTTAAAATATATTGGCTATTCTTTTTTAAACAAGTTAGTGATATTTTAGTACAGGTTGGGAAGGTACCATCCTTGACAAGACCAATTTAAAAACTATCATAAAATTGGTGACAGAGTAAAAAGAATGGAATTACTGAAGGAAAGCCACCAGTGAGATCTTTAGCCTATCCAGAACTGAACTAATATAATAGACTGAACAAATCAGGTCTATAAATTTCTGTCAATGTAGATTACCCATACAAGGTCTCATGCATCAGCCAAACTTAAACAGGGTCCTTGTACAGACCCTGTGAACAGGAGTGAATTTCACCCTCAACAGTTGAAAAACTACCTTTCATTCTGATTGCATCAGAAAATTAATTTGCTCCATTCTCCAGCAAAACTGAAACTGCCTCTGTCATCAATACTGTTGTTTGAATAACATAGTTTATACTACATTCACAAATAATCTGCTTTCAGGCTAAGTAGAGGATTTTTACAGTTTCCTTTATAAAATCTGGTTAATAAAAATATTGACATGTACAGTGCATTAACTGATGTAAGTGGGAGTTATGTAATGAAATAACTTTTTTGAGACACATGAAGATATGCTAGTACAGAAAAAAATGAAGAAAAATATCATGAAAATTAATGAAACCAGAAAGCAGAGCTTTAGTAAAAGGCTAAGAAACAGTAAAGGGAGAATGGATGACCATAGAAAACACAGCATTCTGGGGTTTTTTTGGGTAGCAACTGAAACAAACTGGCTAAAGACATTTAGGCTACAGAGAAATGGTACCAGATCACCTTCGAGAAAAAAAGAAATGAGGAAAGGAAAAGAGAGAGAGAGCATTGAGTTGGAAAAGTACTATTGAAGAATATTGAGTACTATATCCTTAGAAAGCCTTCTAGTGATGGGGCTCAGAGTCCCATTCCTTGGCTAAAATAACTTCTCACATGAGGCCCATATTCTTCAGCCTCCTTCAGGAGTGTTGATTTCACTCAATATGCATATCGCATTCTCCTAATTATCCATCTCTTTGTATTAATGATAAAATAATACAATCTTCTATTTTCTCTAATTAACTTTATTATGGAGACATTTTTATGTGCCTATTTTTGAAAAATTAAATTTCATTAAAAGTCAGTGTATCAGATCTTATTAATTCTATTACATTACAACATGAAACATTTCATCAGGAAAAAAAAGGACTGAATCAAAACCAACCCCAGACTTTGATAATACAGATAAAAAAATCCAATCCATTCACTCTTCAATCTCATTTTAAATACTGCAAAACTTTCCTCTTACGAAGTTTTAAAATCAATAGAGAATGACTTACCACATTCTCCTACAGAAATATATTTTGTCTACTTTACTGGGGATTTTTTTCCCCTGAAAACACTATGAAATGCCAATGCATCTCACTAGGCTATTTTTTCTTCTTCTTGTAATTAGGAAAAACTAGATAAATAAATTGATATCAATCACCTTTGGGAAAACCAGGTTGGACTAAGAGACCTTCTAATAATTGGAATGGCAGTGCACTTTGCATGCTGTCAGTACTCAGTGACAATTCTTACGAGACAATTGATACACGGTGACGTTTTCTTTGTCATTGCTGGACAGTAGGGACTTTAGTGCCAATGATTTTCTGCCATCATCTGAAAGTGATAGGGGCCTATGAATGACTGCAGCAAGATAAAGGATCCCTTGATATCCTATAGAGGAATTGCAATATTTTGCTGCTTGCCTGACATGTTCCATGGCTGTGGCTCCAGGGCACACACAGCTGAATGGTTTTGCTGAGGTTTGGGGTCTTCTTGCTGCCGTGAAGCTGCTGCTCAGCAGCTCTGGTGCACTGCTAGCCTTAAGGACAGAGCACGAGGGGTGGCAGCAGCAGAAACACAGGGCTGCTGACACACAGGGGGGATTTCCTATTTCACTGCTCTAGAAAAGAGAGTCCTAACCCACTTGAGCAGTTGTAGCACAATATATTGACCGCGTCAGGAGACTGAAAATTTCACTTTTAAAGCACTCAGTGGAAGGACTTGTAGCACATACCTATCTGACTAATTGTTTATTTTGGTTCTCTGCGATCCACAAATACATAATTTTATCTGTTTTCCTTGTGCAGCAGTCTGTCACTCTAGAAGGCATCACAGGCACTGAAATTATATATATAAATAACATCTCCTTTCAGCCTTATTTCTTGTGTTGGAGTGACTGAGATGCTGTTCTAAAGGTTTAGGGAGAATAAAGGACTGTGAAACTTGATCCTGCCTGTCCATTAACTCAGTATTGTTAATTGCTGCAGCTAGGTTTCATAGACCACATTTTTTCTCTCTAGGCAATGCAGTTTGTCCAAAGTCCATCCTCAGTGCTCTTCTCTCTTTTAGGCAACTCTATATTGTGGGCAGACACATTGTCTGTCATTAACAGAAATTTGTTAAGGAACATCTCATCCACCACTGCTCCTGAATTTAGAGAGTTACAAGCAGGGGACATTGCTCTTTTCTCAGTATAGTAGCAAAATGAGCATACTGGAGACAGTCCAGTGAAGATAATGACAGTACTGGAGCATCTATCCTATGAGGAGTGGCTGAGAGAGCTGGACTGTTCTACCAGGAGAAGGCTTGAGGTGTGGGATCGTATCAATGTGTGTAAATACCTGAAGAGAGAGTGCAAAGACAACAGAGCCAAGCTTTTTTCAGTGGTGCAGGCCAAAAGACAATGGACAGAAATCTCAAACACAAGAAATTTCATTTAAACATAAGAAAAAACTTTCTCTCTGAGAGTGACTGAGCACTGGCACAGTTTTCCCAAGGAATTCATGGACTCTCCGTGTTTGGAAATATTCAAAAGCCATCTGGACATAGTCCTAGGGTACTGACCCTACGCAACCCTTCTTGAGGAAGGAGTGTCCTTGAGGAACAGGCGACCTCCAGAGAACCCTTCCAACCATTTTCCCTGAGC
>VZTR01025902.1:252692-266412 GCA_013400775.1 Chaetops frenatus
AGCTCCAGAGAAGGGGCTGTGTCAATGATGGAAGTCACATGCACAAAACCTGACCAAACAACAGGTTCTCATGCACAGTTCTTCTTGGAAGAGTTGCATATGGATACTTCTGTCTTCTTGCTGTGAAAAAATCAGCTCAGCAAATAATTCAGCAAGTGAAAATAAGCAAATATATGGCCCAAACCATGCAGATCAAGGCTAGACCAGGAGAATAATGAAGCCTATTACATAGGAGAGAGTGCTGGCTTTTCTGAGCTGTCATTATTCTTGCAAAAACTATTGTCACGGGCGATCTATAATCTGTAAATATTTGTTTCTGTGGAAGGTAACATCAAAACACTTATAAAGCTCTTTGCCACTAGGCCCTTCTTTATAACCTTCTATACTGCCAGACACACATTATCATCACAAGGAGGAAGAAATATGAGTGGAGTGCCAAGCTCGGTGCAACATGCAGTGAGCCTGCACTTAGACAGCCTAAACTGAAGGCACACCGTAAGGCAACTCTATCACTTCCTTGAAGTTTCCTCCAGTGTGTTGTTTTGCTCTAGTTTTGATCCAAAGTGCACTCCAGAGGGGAAATGGTGACTGTGAAACTGTGAAACTGCTCTTAGAATACAGCCTAGATGTGGGCAAGGACATACCTCTTCCTCTGCTCCTGAGAACCCAAGGGGTATAGACCCCTTCATCTCTGCCTCCTCTTCCAAGCTTTGCCTTTTCAAATGAAACTGAATGCTGAAGCAAGGACTGTACTGGATTTTGTGTGCCCTGAACATGAGGATTCAAGGACCTGTCTCACTTGGGACATTCAGATGTTCCTTCAGGAACAGGGGGCAGTGCAAGATAAGTGCCAAGTCCCTGACCCTCTGGCTCAAGGTCTGACTATATCTTTTTGCTTTCTTCATCACTTCTTTCTCTTTACTGTTTAAAAACACAATAAATCCCAGAAACACTTCCAGGTAAATTCACCAGCCTTAACACAGTGCCACTGTAATGATCTAGAGTGTTTTAGACATCTCTGTGGAGCTGGCAAAAATTAAAGAGGATCTTTTAAAGACTTGTGACTTTCTAGAGTGACATTTGGGGGCCTCACAGATACCCTGTACCATTTAAAATACCATTGAGCTTCTATATTCATACACCTGAACAGCTCCCTCTTCTGCCCCTTCTCGTGAGAGGGATACATTATAAAGTCAGAAAAAGATCTACTTATGTTCCTTGATGTATCACTATTCACACCATCCAAAAAATCCTATGAAAAGAGATATTACTCATTTAATTGTTCCACATTTAGGGACCTCCCAGATGCTTTAAGGAGTCTAGTTAAATTGTTACCCTGGCTTGGACTCAAGCTACAAGGAATGTCTCACCTATGATCCAAGTTTGAGTTTATTTTTTTGCTAGGAAAGAATGCTACTTAAAAAGCTTTCAGCACTTACAACCAAAAAATCTGGGATAAAAGACCTCCTGTCTTAAAGGCTGATAAAAGTACAGAGATTGCAAACTGCAGTTTAAATACCGTTGTCTCTGTCTGCTTGAGAAGTGGTTTTTTACACTTTAGAGAAGCTAAGCATTTCACCTGTTTCATAATAGCAGCAATGGAAGAATTGCTCTTCCATTATAACCCCATTTTATGTTTAAAGTACAAAGCAGAACCTCTGTTTCATTATTGCTTAATGCCAGAACAAATGTTATCCTTTTCCTTTTGGAGAATTATAAACTGTGTCTTTATTTACTTTCATGGCACAATTTTCACACATTTGACAGATCATTGCTCATGTTCTTCATTGTCATGATACTAGTGAAATGTAGCATAAGCTCTGAATTTGCAACTGCTGTCCAATCAATAAAAAGATCACACCATCTGAATAATTCTATGATATGTGACATTATCTATTCAACTGTTCTATTTCTTGGGACTTGTGAATACTGTCACATTGAAAATGAACACCATTTATGCTGACAGATTTTTTGCCATTCAACACTTTTAATGAATGTATTTCAAAATGAGGTACCAGATTAAATAAATTTCATGTCATATCAAAACAGAGATATTATCATTATTTGTAGCAGCAAAGTTCCAAGTAAATTACAGTGAACTTACATATGCAATGCATTCAGCATGAATAGGGTTTTCAAACCACATAAATCTTGTTGGATGTCAGCTTGCCACAGCAGTGATATGTAGACCTTATTCTCCATATTTTCATGACAAGAACAAAAGTGTGCTTTGGCATAGTTTTCTAATGCATCAAATTAGTATCCAACCATGAATTTACTGCTAACACAAAAATTTACTAAGGAAGCTCTGTAAACTTCAGTAACCGACTCCTATATCCTTCGTTGCCTAAAGAGGGCTATCATACATTCTTGCCATAAAAATCTTCTATCTAGTATTTTTTCCTGTGGCCATGTTATTTTTAATGGGTGCATTGGATCTAACAGTATTTTCACCTCCATGAGGTATCCTTTCTAACAGAATCAAATCATTTCTGGAAGAAGTGCTCAGGGATAGGTTCTCACTGGAATTACCAAGCTCTTGTCCTACACGGTACATAACACGCTTACCGTGCAACAGGAATTACTTATACAGAACAAACCACTACTGCTAACCAAAGCCTGCACAGCATGAAACTGTAGCAAACTTTTTGTGTGAAAATGTTTAAAAATGGATCCATGAGTGTGATATCTTGGTGCATGAAAGCTTTCAGTGTCTTCAGACAAGAACACCTTTGTCTTTTAGTAAAGACAGTCCTGAGAGGGTTAAATGAAATTTATGGACAATAAGGCAAAGATTGACAGTAGGAAAGACTATATGAGAATGGTTTATCAGAATTTGTGTGATTTAGAAGTGTTTCACCAACCTATTGTATTGTAAAAATGAAATTGCAATAAACCTCCTTCTCAGGCCTGATTATCTCACTATTTCCATAGCACAAGCAAATCAATTCATGTTCCATTAAAATAATAAGAATTGTATGTAAGAAAAATACACTTAAAAGAAAACTGGAAATCTAATATAGAGTTCCCACCACAGACCCATTTGTTTCTGGTGTAATAGTAAAAACCCTCATGTTTTCAGTTCTGTCTGACACTATCTTACAAAGTTATGTAAATCCTGCTGTATGAAAAGACCTGAGATAGGATTCCTAGAGTGAGCTCCTAGCTCCTATTATGCTAGCAGTAATATTCAGCAGAGATCCTCCTCTCTGACTCCCTATATACTCTATATGTAAAGTAGAACTTGTGAGATGTTCATTCTTTAGAACAGCATTCTTCCAGTTGTTAAGGCAGAATCTGGGAGGAAACAGCTTCTCAGCAGAGGAAACCATGCTATTCAAACACTGTTGGACAGAAAACATCTGCAAAATTATCCTGCATGAAAGGTCTGACTATTGTTTAATTTGTAAAAGAGGTAAGAGTGTCCTCTTCCTCTGTCACCTTCCTTCTGTCATTTTGCAGACAGTCAGTTAAGCTTCCTCTCCTTTGGATAGGCGTCATTCTTTCTGAAGCTGAAAGAACCCATGTAGCCACGGGGTGATCACTGCACTTAGTGGAGCAAATAACACAGAGAAGGTCACCTCTTACTTACTAGCCAAAAAGAAGTAAATGCCTGTAAAGATTAGGGCTGTCTACATATCAAAATCTCAGTGATCAGAAAACCAATCACATCCCTAACTGTTGGACCAGAGCAATGAGTTTAGAAATCTCTTCAGAAATTAATCTGTAAGTCTAGCCTGAGGAAGTGTTTTTATATCCTTAGATTTAATGAAGAGCAAGCAGAAAGAAATGTTTAGCATTATAACTAATGTCCTCTCTCTCTGATTTTTTACACTTGTAAAACAGTCAATTGGTACTTAGATATTAAGTGAAGGCCATAGAGAAATTGATTTTGATTACACATTTAAGTAGGTAGACATTTCTCCACTATAAAAATAGATAAAATAAGACACAGTTGTTAACTGAATCTCCTCACTGACATAATAATTTGGGAATTAATTTATCAATCCCTCATAGGGCACTGTTTGGGTAAAAAATATTTTAAAATAAGTAATGTGCATTTTGTAAAGTCTTGAGGAACCCAGTGTCTCTCACTGTGTTTTAGAACTTCAAGTGTGATGTACCAATTATCCAGCATTTGGCAATATCCATTTGTAAGCTTGTAGCATTCCTCAACATCAGATTTTCTAAGCTGATTTATATGACAGGTGAAGACAAAACAGATTGTGTATACCTAGAGCAGTTTTAAATGAATAGAAAGATTTTTATATTTCTTCCTTTTTGGCCAAAAATCATGTTACAACACAAATAAGTCAAGTTAAAGATGTCATAGTGTGAAGCATTTTTTAAAAAATAAACTAATTTTTCAGGCAAACTTAGCACCACATTCTCATAAAGCCACAACCCTGAAGGGAAAAGGAAATGAAAACATTTTAAGGCTACTTTTGCTTTTCATAGCTCAGCAGAATGTGTTTACACCAGTCACACATTTAATTGTCTGAATATTTCTAAAAATGCCATTCAAAGTGGTTACCTTGAATTTTGATTTTTTTATTCAAATATTAAAAATAAAGTACTGTTTTTATTCTTTATCTTTTTAATGGTTTTCTCTAAGGTTTATTGTTCTTCAGACTCTGTATTGTAAGTCATGAAGAGCAATTATATCCTAAAGTATGGTGATCACTGCTGCATATGATACTGCAGGTGAAGTATATAACTAGTAATCAGGTATTATTAATTCCATTTAGTTTGATTTATCATCTGTTTCTCCAGGAATTAAGTACTGTGTTCTCTCTGACGTGTGCACTGCAGTTAGAAATTCAACAGCATGTTAGAAGAGATTGGTATGATAATGCCTTGTTGGTCACTACATTGCAGCTTTCTTTAAAGCATTAACTGGGAATAAACTATTTGCCTACTTATATATATATATAAATATTAATAACTGAAACTTCTGACCTTGACAAACTGTGATCACTAGTACTTGAGCTATCTTGAATCACTTCATTTGCGATATTCTCATTAGATAGTCAAATTAGCTCTAAAATACACCTTCTAATTGCCTCTAAAAAAAATCTTGGTCCTCTGATGAGTTGACACACTGTTTTGACACATGTCGCTGACTTTTTTTTTTTTGTATGAAAGCTTTTTCAGCTAAAAAATCCTTTTCCATAATGTAAATTTGCAATTAAAGTGTGGTTTCATTTTGCTTTCCCAACAGTGAAAACTATAAAATTCCATTTTTATTTATCTAATCTCATTTCTAAGTTTCTTTTTCTTTATCTTAATCTCTCTTTGTTTTTCATCCTTCACTTTGTACTATTATCTAGTCAAAAGATGTAAAGCAGTAAGAAGCTAGGCAGCAGTTCCCTCAAATTACACTTATTCTAGAATAGCTAGTATATAATTACAACCTGCAATAATTTTTCCCTAAGTGTATGAGTTGAATAGTGATGTTGGTAAGGAATGATGATTTGATGTGAATCAAATGGCAGGAGAAAGATGCAGTACACAGAAGTCAGGACGATGTCGTCAGTCAGTACTGTGGTCTTTGTGACCATACTCACTGTTACTCTATGGTAGGAGCCAGATCCTCCTTGTCTTACATTCAAGATATATAAAAATGGGGACTTAGAAAGATCTGAAGTTCCAGCCAGACCTCAAGCATGCCACTTGGCTGCTCCCTGAGCTACAGACATGAATTTCCTAAGTACCACAAATTTTGATAGCCACTGAAGTTCCTCACGTATTGATAGCTGTGCTTTGTTGCTCACCCCGGTGTGCACCAAGTCCCTCTGGTACCTGTCCTATGCTTAAAGCCAACAAGAATCTACACTTAGATGATCTCTCAGCAAACTTATTTCAGAGCCTCAATGCAGCAAAGGGACCAACGTACCAACAGTAGCAAATTCCACTGGCTTTCAAAGGAGGAGCTGACATGGTATGCCTGCCATGTCCATAGGCTGATGATGACAATCCTCCACCCATGATAATCCAGATGAAAAATAATTAGTCTGGGGGAAAAGGAGTACTCTTAGCCACATTTGTGGTAAGATAACCCTATTCAACTAAGTATGTGGCTGATAAGTCAAGTGAGCAGTGGGGACAAGGCACTAAGGACAGAGCACTTTCTTAGACCAGCCCAGCTGCTGACAAAACAAACCTGGAACTACATGCTCCTCTCCATTTTTGATTTGGTTCCAGTTCAGCAAAACTCTTAAATACACATCCGAGTGCTGCTAAGGAAGCAGACATCTGCATGCACTTCATGAAAGGCTAACAATGTACCTCAACTCTGATTCTGGCCAATTGACTGTGCAGCACTTCAGCAAGTGCTTAAGGGTTACAGCCAAAAATTATCATGTTAGAAAGTATACCTCTCTTCTTTCCAAATACAGTCAGGACTCAGGAGATACAGAACTAAATAAGGCTAACTGGTTAGGTTTACTCAATCACTCATGTTTTCATAGAATAGAATAATAGAATCATTAAGAAAAGATCTCTAAGATCATCAAGCCCAACCCTTAACCAAAACAGCACAGTTTCTTTGGCCTGGTTAGAAGCAAAAAGTTTTGTTGTTACATCCACCCCAGTCCTTAATGGTGTGCTTGTTAATATAAAAACCTGGGAGTTGGGTGATGTATTTAAATTCTTCCAAGCTGAAAAAGGACATGAATCCAGGTGTGCTTCTTCCTAGATTACTCATCTAACAGGACCTATTAAATAATAACCATTATTTAATTCTTCACTATTTAGTATTTTAAAACTATATTGGAGTACACAAGACAGAGACCACTCTGGACCTGATTAGCATAAGAGATTTGATAATCAGGATGCCTTGGCAAGAGCAAACAGAACTTTGAGAATTAAATCAAGACTAACTGAAGATTAAATCAGGACTTAGCAGAAAAGAAAATTACATCAACTTCTGCAAGGAAGAGATACTGTAAAATGCATAAGTTTGCTTATGTGATGATTAACCCAATCATTGTAGTAAAAAATTACTGTCCTTCCTAGAATAGTACATAAACATGTGTAGCCCACAATAAATTGAGATTCTGACCACAACCCAGTCAGTCTCTCCGTCTCTCTTCATCGCTGATACAACTACGTATAAATCCTGGAGAGATTAGCAACCTGTGACTACCTTGCTGGACACAAGCATCTCTAAAAAAGCTACACAGCACAGCTCACCTCAGGACCTTTTCTAGCTTTCTGTTGGAAGATGTCTGCTGTGCTTGCTGGCTTTTCTGTGTCCTTTTCTGAGGTCTCTAAATCTGCCTTAGGCAGGACCTTGAACTTGGGGATGGCGTAGCACAAGTGAGTCCAGTCTCAGAGCTAGCCTTCGAGACATAGCAAACAGCTGCTCTTTCCTGAATTGAGCCCTACAGAGGAAAACTCACAATAGCTTTAGGAGAAATTTCAGGTCTTGCGACTTTAATCACAATTTGAGAATTAACTAATCACTTTAAAGTTAAACAACTTCTAAAATTACTTTCTATAAACAGATGCACTATTAAAGCTGTTTTGTTTTTAGAGTGATTTTGGAGATGTTAATTTGCATGATCAATTAGTAGAAAGCATGAGAAATACATGTGGCTATATGCTAACATTTTAAATTTTTATTTAAACAGAACAGAAACATACCCTCTTTAATACTCAGATGACCTTCCAGATTTCCATGTACAGTATCTATGGGTTTTTAAGCATAATTAACAACTTCCATTTCAGTATTTAAGAGCTTCAAGTTGTGTTTCTTTGACAGTCAAAAGCTAATCAATCTTGTTCTCAAATGCTAATACAAGCAATTAAAAATAACATTAATTGAAATACTGCAGGGGCTGTTAGTTTTTTTCTTAACCTCATGGCAACACTAATTTACAGTACTAATTAGTGAATTGCCCTTTGTATTATAAATCTTTAGAAGGGAGAACTGGCCTTTAAAGCCCAACAGAGAGATGCAGATGGTCACTGTACTTTCAGTAAGCTTTCATGCTAACTATCAGGATATTCTTTTCAGCATATATGCAAAACATGATGGATTACACTGTTTGCAGTGAAGAATATTAATTTCTGCAAAGAAAAATGCGTTGCCCATTTGTCCTGTTGTTAAACATGCAAATATCCTTTATAGAATAGAGTATATTCTGTCCAGTTGTCCTATTAGAAGAAAGATAATAACTGCCTCATATGAAACACAGGAGAGAAAGGTAAATGGACAGTATGTTATAAAATGGAACAGGACAACCTATGAAATATGGATAAAAATTTATAACATATTGTTTGTAAACAAACATAATTTAAAACTTCTTGCTGAGCAACTAAAAATTCCAAAGAACAAAAAGTAAAATTAAAACTTACAAAGTAACAGTTACAAAATTATTACTATTTACCTTAATGAATCTTTTCAGGAAGATCCAGTTTAATTTGTTGTCATGGCCAGTTTTATTCTCTAACCAAGGAAGTTAGAGTAGTTTTTTTGCCAGAAAATTACCAAAGCCTCAGGTGGCTCCTTGATTTAGGAACAAGGTTGGGAGTTTTTAGCAATCACACTATAATCTACCCAAATAAGAATACTGATCCTCCTTGGAAGTACCATTAGAGCATCATTATAACACATAAACATGAAAGTACACTTAGGTCCCTCTATAGTCCTATAGTCTATAGCAGGATAATTTTTCATGATATTTTCATGTATTGCTATTGTGGATTTTCGAAATCTGATAAGAATTTTTTGCTTTTTAGTAACAGCTGTATGGAAATACATCATATTGAATTTTCCATGGAATTTTCTATATGTGCCATGCAGAATACCTGCTGTTATACTCCCTATGTTCACTGGGCTACAGCAACGGGTGGGTAAGAAAATATATTGTTTGAAAGAGTAACATGAGAGGTGAGGTGAAGACAGATAACTACAGAAAGGTGTCATAGGTCAATCCCTGAGAGTCTATGTGTGATATATAGGGGTTACTATTGAAACTCCAACCTTTCAGAAATGCAAATATTCCTGTTAGAACAATGGCAGGTCCTAATTGCCACCAGGAGAATAATTGGTATGTGTGACATCAATCACAAGCAGATGGCCTACATTTAGGGAGATCCCCATTTAAAACATAACACACTTAGGGATCTGGATTTGAAGCCACCAATAAAGCAGGTAGCCTTAGAAAAAGGATATGAAAGTAGATTTTAGACCTTTACTGAGATGTCACTGTTTAAGCGTTAAACATTATTAAATGTTGAATTAAGTGACCTTTATTTTAATTGATTCTATCCTGTTCTTGAGGATGAGTATTTCTTAGGATCCTCTCCTGTCAGCTTTGTTCCAGACAAACTTGTAAATTAATAGCCACAGTAGAAATCTGATGCTGGCTGCAAGTTCATGATCTGTTTCTTTGGCTGAAGTACTCAAAAATAATGTAGTGGAGCTTCTCTGAAGTGCAGGATGATGATGGCCTTAAGAGATCACACCTGCACATTTGTGATACTGCATATATCCTCATTAACAGGGATTGTGCTGTTAGCACACACTCAGGTTCCTGTACACAGAGGCAACAGGATTCCCAGCATGGGCTACACGGGCCACTGTAGGTCTCCTAATGCTGAAAGCATCAAGAGACCCAAACTTAAACAAACACAAGATCATAAAGTGGGTTGGGTTGGGTGGGATCTGTTCCAGTAGATCAAGTTGCTCAAAGCCCACTCCAGCCTGGCCTTGAACACTTTCAGGGATGGAGCATCCATAGTTCTGTAGTTTAACCTCTGTCCCAGAACCATTTTAACTTAATTGTTGCCATGCAGCCTCAAGCTGTGGGTGGGAAAATCTCTGACATCTATTGTATAAAAGATCAGGAAGGTAACATTAGGACATAGGCTGGCCAAATATTGAAATATTGTGGCAGATTTTATCTCAGTTAAATCCTAGATCCTGAAGATCAAGAAACTGAACTGCATAGAGATGACATGTGCCAGCCACTGAAAAAAAGAGAGAAATTTTAAGATTAACCATCAATGTAAGATCTGAATGTAAAGCACTTATTTTTCATCTAGTTCCTTCCCCATCTGTAAAATTTGAGACGATACTTAGCATCCTGGGTCTTAGAAAATCATTAAAGAAGAAGCATGAAAGATTCTTCTCAAAGTAAAAGCAAAATATTATGACTTTTTCCTCTTTTCCTCCCTCTCAAATGCCAAAATGAGAAAGTTTTGATTCAAGGACAACACCTTGATGTAACGCTGCAAGAGGTAAAGTACACGTCCTTTGTAAGAATAGAAAAGTACAAAGCCAACAACCTTACTTGTTTATATATTAAGTCTTCCTGTCTTTTGTGAACAGCTGCAGATTGCAAGCATTGTATATAAAGGTAAAACAACTTGTTTTTAATCTAAGCATCAGAGTTGAGTGATTTTTTTCCCCTAGCAAGTTAAACAGTTTAAAAGTGACTTTTTCTTATTATTCATCCTTTTCATTAAAAAAAAAAAAAAAAAGGTTAAACTTTCCCTCTCCATTGTCAGAAGCAGGTTAGTTAGTGCAGTGAACCTCTTGCAATTAGAATGTGATAAAGCAAGGGATCCCTAACAGAAAATTTGAATCTATGTTATGTTTAGGATGAGAAAAAATGGACTTGAGTTGCTCCAGGGGAGGTTTAGATAGGATATTAGGAAAAATAACTTCACTGAAAGGGTTGCCTAACATTGGGACAGGCTGCCCAGGGAAATGGTTGGGTCCACCATCCCTGGGGATGTTGAAAAGGCATGTAAATGTACCACTAAGGGATATGTTTCTGTGGTGGATTTGGGAGTTATCAATTAATAGTTGGACTCAATGATCTTAGAGGTCTTTTCCAACCAAGATGCTTCTATGATTCCATGATCTTACAGGAATGGAATGTCAACTTTCTACATTGCTTTTGTCTGAAACCTTTTTACCTACTCCAGCTCAGGCTGCGCCTTTCTATGTCGAAGTTAATTTGGACTGCACCTAAGGTAGGCTCCATGAAATGAAATAGTCCTGAGATACTCATCTAACAGCGACTTCCTTAGTTTCTTCCACCTCCTTTGAAGAAAGTGATGAGCCAGGCAGTGACTTGCTGCTGGTGCTGCAAGGCTTCACATCAGTACCACTCTGGCATTTCAAAGAGGTGGGGTTTTGTTCCAATATTCTGCTGCTCTTTCTCACAGAATTTCTCTGGGGATGGGGGCACATTTAATCAAATTTATCAGAGGGATCACATAAAACATACTGTAAGTTGTACAACATCACAAAACATGGTTAATATTAAAATACAACACATAATTTCAATGTGAAATGTGTATGGATTCACATCTTTGTATTCCAGTTTTCAATGAGTCACTGCTCCAAAATGCAACACTTACTCCTTATAACCTGTCTTCCTGTGTAAATCAGGGGATTAGTCTTTCCCTGCTGCTCATAAAGAATTGGCAGTAAGGTTGGCAGACCCAAATAAAATACAGTTTTAGTCATGGACGTACTTCAACTCCCTTCCCTTCTCTACACTTACACAAGTTCTGGTGTAGTGTGTGTTGCAGGAACACAGTAGGACATTAGGCTTCTGTAGTGGGTTGACCCTTGCTGGATGCCAGACACCCACCAAAGCCAATCTATTACTCTCCTCTGCAGCTGGACAGGGGAGAGGAAATATAATGAAGGTGTCATGGGTTGACATAAGGACGTGAACAGATCACTCACCAATTACCATTACGGGTAAAACAGACTCAACTTCAGGATATTAACTGAATTTATTACTAACGGAGTCAGAACAGGATAACGAGAAGTAAAATAAATCTTAAAAACACCTTCTTCTCATCCCTCCCTGCTTCCCAAGCTCTACTTCCACCCCACAGAAGGGCAGGGAGATGGGGACTGGGGGTTAGTCTGTTCATCACAGCTTGTTTCTACTGCTGTTCAGGGAGAGGAGTCTTCTGCTCCAGCATGGAGTCTCTCCTACAGGAGAGAGGTCTCTGCAAACTCCTGCAGTGTGAGTCCATCTCACAGGCAACAGAACGCCACAGAAATGCTGCAGCGTGGGTCACTCTTCCACAGGATGCAGTCCTTCAGGCACAGCCTGCTCCAGTGGGGGTCACAAGTCCTACCAGGAAACCTACTCCAGCGTGGGCTCCTCTCTCCATGTGGGTCCTGGCCAGGAGCCTGCTCCAGCATGGTTTCCCAAGGATTCACAACCATCTCTCAGGCATCCACCTGCTCTGGCATGGACCACCTCTGCATCTCTGTGACCCTCCCTGGGCTTCAGGGGCACAGCTTTGCCATGGTCTGCACCAGGGGCTGCAGGGGAATCTCAGCTCTGGTGCCGGGAGCACCTCCTGCCTCTCCTTCTGCACTGACCTTGGTGTCTGCAGAGTTGTTCCTCTCTCATATTCTCAACCCACTCTTCTCTGGCTGCAATTACATCTGCACAACAACATTTTTCCTTCTTCAAGATGTTGCTGCAGAGGCATTGCTACCATTGCTGATGGGCTTGGCCTTTCCCAGCAGCAGATCCATCCTGGAGCTGGCTGGCATTTGCTCTGTGGGACATGGGGGAAGCTTCTGGCAACTTAGCACAGAAGCCACCCCAAGAGCCTCCTCACTACCAAAACCTAGCCACACAAACCCAACACAGCTTCTCTCCCTTTCCTTCAGCTTTACCTATTAAAGCAAATCACTGCAGTATCCTTCTATCACGGTCCTGTGAGCTAATGAGTACAAACAGTGTTTCTTTCTCTTCCCAGCTACAATTTTTTCAAGATATTTGGGAGCCTAATTTGGGTGATGGCTTAGTGTTGTGAAATTCAAGCTGAGTTAAACAGATAATTTAGGATTTTTCAAGTGGAACTTCTTTACAATTTCCTCTCAATGTGACAAACTTTATTATCTCCCTATCTGAAGTGCACTGGATGTATATTAAGTACAAGGTTACACACCAATTCCCAGTTTCATTCTGCAGCACAGTAGACAAGCAGCATGCATGATTTAACCCCCACACAAACTCTAATATCAAATAGTTTTTAAGTAATACGCATATGCCATGAAACAAATTAGCCTGACCACATTATTGTTTGACTTCTCTATGTCACATGTTGTGGTGCAAATTTTGTTAGATGAGTAAGGCAACCGTTTAGGTCTTTATTCTTTCATTAATACCAGACTGTGTTGCACTTCCCTGTATCATGTCAGAGGCTTGCCCCTACCTGCATTTGTCTGTCTATTTAAATATGATGATGGATGTGAGACAAGAGTAACAAAAATGATCAAGGAACAATTGCCTGCATAGCTGTTGGGAGGTTTTCTTGGAAAAAGTATCAAGAGAAATTGCAAAAAACTTTATAATGCTGTAGCGGTTTCACATTCACCTGCTCGCCTGCTCACACCAGGCGAGAGTGTAGTGTAGTGGTTTTATGAGAATAAGGATTAAGAGAAACGCAAAACAGGCCTAAACTTCAAAGATAAAAATAGTTTATTAACAAAAAACAACAGAATCAAAATCAACCCCCAGGTGGTTTCTTCTTCCTACCCCCAGCCCCTCACCCATGATGGTTCCTTTCTCCCACCTCATTTATCTTCCTTTACCACCATCCTTCTCACCAACAACACAGAGAAACAAACTTAGAAAATCCCTGGTCAATTTACCACTCTTAAAATAGGCTTTCATCAGTCCAATTGGAAGAAGAGTCTCTCTTGTCTCACTATGGAGATTTT
>VZTR01025905.1:27399-51473 GCA_013400775.1 Chaetops frenatus
TATCAGCGTAGGAATGTGACTGCCCAAGAAAGAGTTTAAACATTGTTCAACAAAATATAGTATTTCGTCTTAAGTGTTTTCTCCATCACCTAGCACCTGCAATATACTACCTGAGCTAGAAAGAGCCAGTAAGCTTTTTTTAATCCTCTGTGCACACCTGTGCACTTGTACAGTTTCTCTTGAAGCAATATAAATAAACAAGTATTTACAACATATTCTGGTAAAGAATTCCCGGTCTCCAATATGTATGACTTTATTGCCCCTACTACTGCCACAATATCCAAATTTTCTTTGAATGTAAAATTCAGATCCAAGTGACTTGCCTGAAAGTTTGTTTTAGGAGGTCCTTTGTTTTTGAGGCATGGGCATTAATTTTTCTATGTTGCTGTTTGTCAGACTACAACCATTATGGCTCGACAAGGAAATAATTGATTTTGGAGCTGGTGATGTGCTCTTCACTCTACCAATGCTCCTCTAGTAGCTACAGTAGCACACACCAAATGAATATTTTCTTCAGAACAAAATTGTATTTACCCCACATGCACCAGATCTCTGAACTTCACAGACTCTTGTTATTCACTGTCCCTTCTACACGGCTCAGGAAAGGACTTTAAAGTGTATAGTCTGGCCTGTGTTTCCCATTCATTCTGGCAGCTTCCATGGGTATGTGAATTGGATGTGCTAATTTATTTCAGATGCAAGAGCATCAGCACTATAGTGTGTCTTCCTTTTTTGTCATACAACATTGCATGCAAATATAATTTTGGTAAAGTTACATTTTCTAATTTCTCTTCCTGTTGTCCATAAAGAAAGGTTCCCACGAAGTAGGCAAGCACAGCGTCTAAACTGGAAAATCCTTATCGGTTTAGCCAAAGCTCAAGTCTTTATCTATCAGCAGGACATGCAGGCCCTTACATAATCTGGCACTGGAGTTCCTGGCATTATGGTCACTAACTCAGCAGCTCTATGTTCCCTTCATTCATGTATTTTAAGTTTTGCAAAGTTAGAGGTAACATGGTCATGGTACCTTCTTGTTCACTAATTCAAGTAATATATCAGAACTGGGCAACATTCACCAGGAACAAGTTATATCTTAGATTTCTGACCTGCAAAATTTTAACGTTTTTTGTGTCTGCAAAAATCTCTTTCCAGATCAGTAAGCATTATTCTGGAAATGACCACGTTGTACAGCCAACCTCATTTTCTGTCCCTATCTGTCACACTAGGTCAGTCTGTCTTTCATATAAAGCTATATGTCAGAGTCTAGCAAAGCAATAAAATATTTTGGGAAACATTTCTCTTGAGCCTAACTGGATTTGGTTCCTCTCTCCCATAAAAAAGGAATAACGGGAAATTAATCAATAATGATAATAAGCAACCCCCCCAGTTATACCTATTAAAATATATCAAACTCTGTGTGTGTCTACTTTATTAAGAAAAACACAGATTTAGACATATTTGCCTAAGTATTCTACACAGCTGAAAAAACTCTTCTAGAATTAATGCTATCTTTGTTTGACTGTAGAAATATAGCTATTTGGCTTTTTTTTCACTACACACATAGGTAAATTATATGATACAGTTTGCAACAGTTGACAAAAGTAGTGTGTGCATTTTGAATTGCCTCTGCTTCTTCTATGTATTGTAGCCACAAATTTTTAAGCACAAATAATTCTGAAAACATTGCCTAAATGAAATGACCTGAATAATGGTCAAGTCAATAGTATGAATTGAATAATTGTTCAATTTCGCGTGTATTTCTATTTAGTGTTCTCAATCAATAAGATATCTGTGATTTAAAAATATGAAAAGGGAAAAAAAAAAAAAAGAAAAAATAATCTACCTCATAAGTAATTAAAATGGAAGTCCTACTAGACATGTCTAGAGTTGCATTATCAGGGTCACCAAGAAATCTATTTCCCTTATGCAATAACCTTGAAACATTTTATTTGGCACCTTTCAGCTCTTCATTATTTTTCAAACAAAAAACCAGAAAAAAGACCCTTAAGGTCTCCACTCAGAAAAAGATGCCATTGTCAGTAGGTATAGACTTCCCTTAATGATTGTCTTAATTTGGCCTATATATTAGATTGTGTTTCATTTAATATGAAAATCTAAATGTTAATTTCTCAAGTTGGTGAGGAAAGAGACAGAGGTTCTTCAAGGGACAGTTCAGAGAAACAAGCTTGGGACAGATTCAGTTCCTCATGAGGATGCCTATCTCTTTCTATTAACGGAATCATTAATGCTGGAAAAAAACACTAATTCCAACCTTTGAACCAATACTATCAACTAAACCATAGCACTAAGTGCCACATCCAATGGCTTCTTGAACACTTTGAGGAGTGGTGGCTCCAGCATTTTGGGGCAGTCCATTCCAATGCTTGACAACCCTTTCAGAGAAGAAATTCTTTCTCAATTGACTATGACTGATTATAGGGGAAGCCTGAACAGCTGTCTTATAGTAAATGTCTAGCTTGGTATATTTTAGAGGTAGGAGAAATGAGTGCCAATCTGGGTACAGGTATGGGACTGACATTGTACATCCTGTCCCATTAGCTCTTTGCTCCAGTAGGAATTATACTGACATTATATTGGTACAGATCAGAATGAGTTAGGAATAAGAATTTGGGCTGAAGTGTTTAAAAATTGTTGCAGAGTAGTCCTTGGGAAAACTCTAGTTTTATACAGGTCAGTAGCAATTCTTGCCTGATAGTTCCAAGAGGCAATACAGAATTATGCTGTCCATAACCCTACTCTGTGTATAACCAACACATTTCTGCCCCTGGGTAGTAACAATAGCAGATGCTTATTATATTTAATTATTAACCATCAGCTCTTTGAACTTATCACCTTAGTCTCTCAGCACCTGCGTGATGGATGGCAAAATTCCCATAATTTCAACTTCCATCAGTCAGTAAGTAAAAGGTGAGCATCTGCTAGTGCTCACCAACCCCTCAGGATGTATTCGGCTATCATTATGATTGTTCCTAATGGTGTTTTACACAAAATAAGTTAGGGTGAAAAAGGCATGCTAGGTTATTTTACACATATACAATGTCAAAGTATTTATTGCCCTGCATTTGGCAAATTTTAAATATATATAGATAATATCTGTAGCACATTCATTATTAAATTTAATATTTTTGCAGTGACATAAATTTTCATGTCCTTATAAAAGCTTCTGTATTTTAGAATTGATCAGAAGCTTTAGTTAAAGAAAGGAAGGAAAAGTAAGGAAGCTACAGGGAAGCTGCACTTTACCATAGCTGCCATTGTTTTTTCTGCACTTAAAGGTATGTCCACACCACAGAGTGAAGAAATCATCTTTGAAACTGTAAGAAAACAAGGTAAGTTCTCATTATGCCACTAGGGAAGCTGGTAGATTCTGCTCAGAGGTAGGACTCTGACTGAAATGCAGAACCTACAAACACGGATAGGCTGCCTTCAGGACTCAGGTTGCTAATACAGCTCTATTGGCATCTAATCCATATTCTCTGCATGAGTGCATCCCCTTAGGTCAGAATACCTGCACCTTCCCTCACTGTGCCACAAGGAGTTTGGAAGGTGCTTACAGCAGCAGTCAGAGAGTCTCTTCCAGCCATCCCCTTCCACGGAGCTGAATCCCAGGGGAAATTTGACTATTATGTGCAATGCATTAGCAATTTTATCATTTAAAATTTGATTTTCTCTCAAAGTATTTTCATAAATTAGGCCAGAGTAATGAAGCAGTTTGCATCAGAGTCCTCTGGGAAGCTTTCAAGGCAACTACTGCCACATTCTCTCCCAAGGCTACACCTCTAAAGAGATCTCATTGCTGAGACAATACCATATTCCCCTGCCTCATACATGATGTGAAAATTATCTAGAAAATCATATAGCTCATGTCTTCTAGGACTCAGTAATGTATCTTGGAATTCATGTGAGTCCAGTGCAAAATGTCAATACAATAGCACACCAATTAACAAAAACCAAACATCTGCTGAGTTGTGAAGAGCCTCTCCCCTTCATGCCTGCCTAAATGGGAATAAAATGGCCACTTCAAATTTGAGCAATAACCTTTGAATATTGCACATAGGTCATGGCTGGTTACAGAACATAATTGTGTAATCTATTCCTGGTGTACAGCTGGCACACAGGCAGGGGTGCAAACACACATCACGGATCAAAGCCGTAGGTAAATTTTGGTAAGACAAAAGTGCAGTATAGGGAGTAAGATTTCCCAGAAATATTCCTCTGGTAGTAGGCATATAAATCATGAAATCTCTATGGCTGCCCACCAGAAATGGAGTTATATACAAATTATGTTGAAAATTTATTGTTGTTGAAGAACTGACTTTATATTTCTAAATTTTTTCGTAAGTATATTGTTAAATGCCTGGATGTATATGCAAAACATCATTTTTACATTCATAAGCATACAAAAAAAAAAGGTATTTTTCCAATTTATTAGTTGGCAATTATTGTAATTGATACAACAGTTTATAACTTCTTATACTTCCTATCAACAAAAAAATTTTACAAATTCAGAAACTGAGGAGACAACATAAGTGTTTCAAGTGCTGAGAAGTGAAGCACTGAGAAGATATCTGGAGACCAGTAAGTTAAAATTGTGACTACAGTAAGGACCTTCTTCAAAGAGGCAGAAGGAAATCTCAGTATTTGAGAGACTCCTACTTTTCCTGTTTTAGAGGCCGGTCTCCTAGGTCTTCTTCAATTTCAGGAAGAGCTGAATGAGTCGTGGAGTTCCCTCTTCTATTCAAGGATGCCTCAGGAAAAGAGGGGGCCTTTTGCAGAATAGTTTCCCTGAGGGATCCCTGGCTGTGAAGTTTCTGGTCTGTGTCTTGATAATTGCAAATTTTTTCATCTCTAACAATTGTTTTTCAACAGCCACTGGAAGAGGAAAAAAGGAAGTTTCAAAGCTTTTGTTGACATTTTATAACGTCCCTACTAGTTACAGCTTAATTAACTTTATGACAATGTTTAAGTTATGATATGGTCTTTCAGAAGTAATTTGAGGGTAATTTCCATTGTTTGCCTGAATGCCTCAGGCAACTCAGGCAATTAAAATAGAGATTGTACCACAACAATAAAATTACATATCAGAGATCATCTGAATTTATGATAGGGTAATTTTTATCAGATATATCTGCTGAAACTCTATAAAAGATGTTCATTTACTCTCCTTGGTTACTCCACATTTCAGCCAAATATTAAAATCCCCTGTAAAAGTATTACATGCTGCAAAACCCCTGACAAATACCTGTCTTATATGATAAAGATATCCAAACTTTAATTAATTTTATTTAAAACAAAAGAAGTAATACTGAGATTTTTCTCAAATCCATTTTGCTATTATTTAGCATAAAGTCAAAAAAGTTTTCTTCTTCTACAGCTTTTCAGTCACTCTTTGTCTTGCTTCTTACAAAAGAAACTGAATGCAAATTTTAGATTTTGTGTTCTATGAAGCAGCCCATGCATTTTAGAACCCCAAAACTGGGAGTTTTCAGAATATGCTAATTTTATAAATTTATTTTTCCTGTGTTGCTTGGTTCACTGAAATCCCCAAGCAAGCTAGCTGTAATCTCCAAATGAATGACAGTGAATCTAAATTTTTCCAGAGTACTATTTTATGCTAGTAGATATCTCACAGTAACCAAGGGTATATAGAGAGATTTGCAGTTTAAAATTTAATAGATTTTTTTTTCAGGGCCTGTCTGTATGATTTTAAATGATCATTTTTTTCAGCAGTTTTTCTACTCCTCTTTCCCAGCTACTGCTGAGTCAGAGAGTTCAGACTGTTTACTTGAAAATGGAGTGACAAGTCTTTACAGCCAGATCAAAAACCAAAGAATCAATGGAAAGACATCCTTTGACTTAATTCAGAAAGCCATTCCGAAAACTTGATGTATATTCAAAGCATATTTATTAACATAATTTAATATTTCCTCCCAAATCCTGCTATCACATAATCTTAGCTAAGCATAGACACGGAGACATTTAGCCTGTTTTGGTTAATTATTCTTATTTTCCCTTGCTTTTGCTGACCTTATTTTTAGAAAAATAATATTTATAATTATTTTATGTTAAGGAACATTTGCCTTTATAAAAACAAAATCTCTTAGACTTATTTAAAGTGGCAACAAAGTAGCAGAAGTCAATGAAGCCATTTACTTTCATTTACAAGAAAAACCTTCTCCATACAGATTATGTTCACTTCACCATCTCAGAACTGACAGAAAGTGAAAACATCATTGTCTCATTTTCAAGCAGTAGAGCTAGATGACAATGTAACAAAATAAATAAATCAAATGTCATTAACACTATTAACTGCTATTTTTTCAGAGTTGTGGCACTTTGTATTATAGAAATACAGCTGTGGCCACTCTAGTCAACAACATTGTAGTTATGTTTTCCTGTGCATAAATTTTCCACTGTTTATTAAATTCTTATCTGACTTTTGTTCCTTTATGAAGTAATATAAAAAAGAGGAAAGGTGAAGAGAAAAGAGGAGAAATTTTATTTTTATGTACAGTCTACATGCAGTAGAGCATTGCCTTGATCCTTCTATGGGTTCTTCTAATGCAAAACCCTGAGGTACCTTAGCAGCTAGAATGAAAAAAACATATTTCCCTGGGTTTATTTATGAGTACAACAGGACTTCACTAATTTGTACCCATGCAAGGGGAGACACGTAGGAAACAATAGAATAAATGAACACTTTGTAGACCAGAACTTTATTAATTTCTTTTCTAATTGTCATCTGTTTTCATGTATTTGAAGTAATACATCATTATACTGTTGCTCTTATTTATCTTGATACTGCTGCCACCTTAGAATAAATCAGTTTTGAAAAAAAAACCCAAACCTAAAGTATTATTCTCATTAAAAGGGTATATTTGTGCCTAGAAATAGATAAAGATTAATAAACAAAGGACTTTTCTAGTGCATAGGTCACTTTTGCAAAAGTCATTAGGAAAACGAATGTTCAAAAGTATGTTGTTTAGATGTCAAACACACTAATAAATGTTGTAGAGAATGGCATGTAAAGTGTTGTCATAATAATGATATTCAGTCTCAATAAATCTCTGTTTCTAAATCTTTACTGGGGTATAAAAAGTGGTGGGTAATGTTTTGGGTTGAAATTGTGCTTCTTCAAAACACAATTTATTTTAAGCGGTATCTACTCATATATATACCCAATCAGTGAAATATTATAGTGGTTCCCACTCTGACCAACAACTAGAGCATCCAGTCGACAATATTTGAAGTCCTGCAAAAATTATTTAGGCACTGAATACTTTTGCTCAAGGGATATAGACTTTGCACTCAAATTTGTAGCCTAGTCACTTTTATATGAACCAGAAATAGTTAAATATAGTGCCAATCTCCCAAACTGCTCTGAGTGACATGAGCAGTACAAGCATAAGGTCATCTTGGCTCTTAGAGTGAGTTCAGAATACTGTACAGTCCATGTCCAGAAATTTAAGAGACCTGCTTTTCCCTGCTCTATTAGCACAGGTTACCACCTTTGTTCCCTGCAGTTAAAGCTGATATACACTCCTATAATTTGGAGTGGCTTAGAAGGTGGTGTATGTTTGCCATTTTTACCTCTCTTATGGGCATAGTTGTCTCTGTCCGTTGAAAGGGCAATAATCTCTTTATCATTTCACCAGTGGCCACCTGAAGGCACCCTTTAAGCTATACAACTCCAGAAAAAATCTTTCAACATAGCTTCCTAGCTCACCTAAAATAAATCCAACTGGTCTTCATGCTTGAATATGATTCATATTTTATGCATTCTATTTAATCATGTCTGAAAGCTATCGAAAGCTGAAAAATCTTTCGGCAAAGCATTTTATTCAACACATGCTACACTTTATTCCCATACTCCCATAAGCCAGATAGCCTGGATAACCTAACTTCTGTAAAAAGATTTAGCAGGTCTTGAAAATTATTTTTTCCTTTTTCCTTTTTGTTTTAGTCAGACAGCTCAAATGAAAGTAAATTCTGTAAAGAGTAGTTTATGGGTTTAATAATGACAAATAGAAATATCATCTCAAGGAAAAAAAACTAAGTTTTAGTTTGAAATCAGTCCAAGTTAATATTTACAACTTCAGAGCACACTCCAAAAGATTTGAAATTCCAGAAATCAGATTGATTTTCAAAACTGTTACAATCAGTAATCAAGAATTTGTTTGACTGAAGAAGGCATAAATTAAACCCACATTGCTGAAAGGCTATCAAACCCTAAATACTGTCTTGTATGGAGACTTTCTGTCTATATTTCATCTTCTTTCAGACACTCCCATAATCACTATAGTGCTTAAAGACCACATGCCTTCTCCTGGACCATCCTTCATTCTCTATATTTATTTTTTAAAATTCAGCTATAAAGTCAAAAGTAAAAGTAAGATCATTTAGTCAACTTTCAGGTATCAAAGGTCATTGGATATGCAGAATTTGTTCTTGTATTGATTGTAATCATTTGCATTTGGCTAAAATCTAACTTCTGTCTAAAAGGTATCTTCAAATAAATGTACACTCAGTCTGAACTGAATGACATCTTGTCGTAGTTTAACCTCAGAGGGCAGCTCTGCCCCACACAGCTACTCATTCACTCCTGCTCAGTGGGATAGAGGAGGGAATCACAAGAGCAAAAGTGGGAAAACTCATGGGTTGAGATGCAGACAGTTTAATAGGTAAAGCAAAAGACACATGCACAAGCAAAGCAAAACAATAAGTTAATCCACCACTTCCTATGGGCAGGCAGATGTTCAGCTATCTCCAGGAGTCAAGGGCATGTGTAGCCAATAGCTGGGGAGACAAACACCATCCCTACAAATGTCCTCCCCTTCCTTTTTCCTCTGTGTGGGCTAGATGCTGAGCATGATCCATATGGAATGGAATTTCCCCTTGGTCTGTTGGGGTCAGGGGTTCTGACTGTGTCCCCTTCCAACTCCTCGTGCACCCCCAGACCCCCTGCTGTTGGGGTGGGGTGAGCAGCAGAAAAGGCCCTGGCTCTGTGTAATCACTGCTCAGCAGTAACAAAAACATCTCTGGGTTATCAACACTGCTCCCAGCACAAATCCAGAACACAGCCACATACTAGCTACTCTGGAGGAAATGAGCCCTATCCCAGCCAAAACCAGCATACACCTACAGAGGGAGAATCTGCTTGTCAGTTTCCTCCCATGATTTATGCTCTGTGTTTTATTTCTTAGCATCTGCCTGGCACTGTGAGCCACTGCTTCTTGTCACACATCTGCTCTCTGAATGTCATATTTTCTCCTTTGGAAGAGTGTTACCCTCTCCAGTATCTTTGCTGGGATAAGTTAATAAGTGAAAGCTTTAAAGTTCCTATGACAGGCACTTCTCCAGTTTTCAAATAATTTCTGTGGCTCTTTCTAAGTCCTTTCTAATCTTTAAAGCTGTCTAGAAGCATCCAGTCTTACCTTCCTCAGTGCTTGTGAGCTATCTATTAGCCAGCTGCTCATGCATCTTGGAACCATGTCTTTACTCTGGCAGTGCTCTTGGGAATTAGGAAATCATATTCTGCTCCTAGATCACCACTTCCCAAGACTCCCCTCACTTCCTTGTGCTTCAAGATGTAATTTTAAAAAACAAACTTCTGCATTTTTTGGGTTCACTAGAATAACAGTGTACCCATGTTACCAGCTATTGAATGATCTGCTCTTACCATTATTCCTCTTCTCACTATTCCCTTTACAATTAGCACTAATATAGTAGCATGCCACTTCCAAAGAGATATTTCACACTGACACTTCTTTTTTGAAGACCTGTTAGTCATGTAATTTAAACTCATATCTTATTGATATCTTGTATTGTGTCAGTTTCTTTAGTTAGATAAAAGGAGGTAGATGCTTGTGCACATTATTACGATAAACATATACACCATTTTCAAACACAATTAAAATGTTATCACATAAATAATTTTATTTTACGAGACCAATTATGTAACCACAATGTTGACTACCATTAATTATGTTCTTAGTTTTAAATACTTTTGAACTGAATCCTACTTCATCTTTTCCATTATTTTTCTGCACGTGGTGACACATTAAATTTTGCATTCACACAGTATCAACAATCACTGATATTCAAAATCTTACAAGGATTCCTATATTTAATAAATATTAATACTGTCAGTCCTCAGACATCCTTAGAAGTGCAGACATCTTTAAAACATTCTTTTGCAATGAAAGAACCACAAAACCAGTCTGCTATATTGTACCTGTTTCATTACAAACACTCAGATTTATTGAGTACTTATGCCTTCCCTGCCTCCTTGCTAGTAATTTTGTCATTTATTTTAAGAATAGGATACATGTTTGTTTCTTCCTCTTGAACAGCTTCTTTCTTTTCCTGCTGTTGCTGTGGATCCCTGTATTCCTGATATATATTTTCAACCTTGACTATGGTTATTTCATTTCCAAAAGCTATTTCTTCAGTGTCTTTATCTTCCTTCATTAATTTTCTCCGTAAGTTTTCACACTTTCTGTGTAATATCACTCCTTTGGACTATAATCTCTCTAGATAATACACAGAGTTTATATAGAAATATATATCTGCTCTCATTAGCCAGTGAGTGGCTCAAAAGGAAGTGACAAAGCCTTTGTAGGACCAGTTGTGTGTCCTTACAGCTGGGATCAATTATCAGTGATGGGAGAAAAGGTGTAGAGACAAGAAGCAACATTTCTCTTTTTCCTCCACTTCCTTCACAAGCATACTTTCCTCCCAGTCCAGGAGAGAACTTCTCAAGGAACCAGATTCGTCTGGAATTTTGAAATTTTCAGGTCCCTATAGACCTAGAGAAATTCATCAGAGACTGGCATCCTTTACTGTCTGAATCTAATACGATATTTACTTGAGTTCTCAAGCTGAAATTTTCTGAACTACAAAACCAAATCAAGTGCTAAATTGTGGGTCATATGTTTTATAGCAAAAAAAGTATTCTACCAGAGTTCAAAAGTCCAACAGGACATTTCCACAAAAAACTTGCTGTTCCATCACAATGATAAATTATCAATCTTTTTTTTTCATCTATATGAGCTGAAATCTAGTCCAAGCCTCTCCCATTACATCCATTGCACCAGGGAACTTTTGTTTTCCTTCTTAACAGGAAATCACACAATAATGATGGTTAAATTCAGTGTAAGCATCTTCTCTTAGGAACAATCAATGTTTTCAATGCATTTCAGTACTTGTGGGACTATGAGAAAAGAATTCATTCATCTATAAATATCCTATTGTTTTTGATTTGCTGACTATCTTGGCAAAAAGAATGGATCTTTTCTTCATGCAATAGATGCTCAGGACAATATTAATAATATATTTCAGGATTTCTGCTTGTGACCATTGGTGTTTGTTCAAGATAAGGGTTCAAGAAGCACAACATCCTTCTGAATAAATATTCATTTTGTCTAGAGCTGATATAGAAATCTCTTTTATGACATCTGTCTAAATACTGGTCAAATTTACTAACTTTGAAGGTTGCAGGTCACTGGAGAAAGTCTTGTTTAAAATGCAAAAGTACTAAAATACTTTATAAGAATCATAACTTGATGCCTTCATGACATTACATAAAATTACATTTGGATAATATTTTATAGTAGCTGTATTGCAATATTCTGACACTGCGTATATAACCTAGTACTATAATATGAGATAAAACATGTAGGCACACAACCATCCTAAGTTATTCTTGACATTCACTACTGTTCTTCAATCTCTCCCTGACACATCTATCCTGGCTTTGACAGGTTCTGCTTTGATGTTACAAAAACTTAGAGATTGGTAGGACACAGCAAATTCAGAACATCACCAGATTGTCTAACCTAAGGACATGTCAGTGTGGAGCACAGGGTGAAATATATAATATAGAGTACAAAAGCCTGCATATATCCTCCCTGAATTTAGAAAACACATGTAAAACAGTACAGCTATAAGATCTTGCATGTCTGTGACTGTTCAAGGGCTTCTCAAGTGAATGTTCCATATATGCTGCCCCAGTCTGATACTACAGGATACAGGAGAGTTAAAGTGTGTGTATTTAAATTTAGTAATGCAGACCTTTTCAATTACTCTGCATTAGGACTGGGAAACAATTACAGTTCCATTTAGTGAATTTCCTCCTTAGCTGGTATTACAATGGAAAATGGAAGCCTCAAGGTATTTTGACATAGAGATAATAGTTTCAAGTTTTTTGATAGCTAATCTTAGCATTTTAGTGACACTGACTGGAGTTAGATATAAACTTCAGTGGGCATATCAGAGAGCTCCAAATATAACTTGCCACATGGTAAGAAAAGTATTTTGTACCGCAAGAGAAACATTTTATATAACAAAAATAAAGATATATTGTGCTACATTAAACAATGGTTTCATCTTAACAGTTCCATTAGCAACAAGGGAGTTAATCAACGTCATTTTGAAAACCCAACAGCTGTTTAAGAGAGACTGTCAGGTTGGAAAAGTCAGTAAGATATTTGAAACAAAAGTAACAGGGATAAGGCCTCTCTGAAGCCCACTTAGACAATAGTCTTTCTGTAGAGCTGTGGAGCTGAGGAAAGTTCTTGCTCTGCTCTAAACTCCAAACTCTGAGCACAATTCCTCATAGTATTGTTTTCCTATTGATGACCTCTATCAAGATTTTTATTCACAGCCTTCTGCACCAGCTGAGGTAATTCTTGAGTGTGCTGGAATTCAGGAGAAATATTTATCTCTCCAATTATAATGCTTTTTCAGAGTGGTTATTTTACTGATACAAAGAATACAAAAATAAAAGTAAGAAATTTGCTAATTACCAGAGTAAAAGAGCATCTGTTCTCATTATTGAGTGTGTGAGAGTTTACAGAAGACTCAAAATGTCTTTCCAGACTTTTTTTATTGAAAGTCTTTTAGCCACCCATGAGAAAGACACTAATTTCTGTAGTTTCATCTCCCATTACCTAGGTCCCCACCTTTGATACAATCCCTTGTACTTTTATGCCTTATAAAAATTGTAAGCACCTTGGGGCACAAGTAAGTCAGTTTAATTTGTCTATATAGCACCATTCTTTCCTAAGGCATTGAATGAATTATATATGATAATTTATAATGAAGGTATTTGCAAGTCAGAGGGCTTGACAGCAAGCCAGTGAATTGAAAAGCAAGCTAAGTTAAATAAACCTTTTAAATAGGGTGGTCTTAATGGCCAAGATACATTTTTTATTTACAAATTTTGGTATGAGAAATCTGTCCCTTGGCAAAGTACTTGTTCCAAAGATGGAGCCATCTGAGCATACATGGAGCTTCCTGCATGCACTGTAGAGCACAGCCAGGCTAACTACACCAGCAAGTGCATCCCTCAGAGCAAAATTTAAAACTATATCACACTTAAGCTCCAGAACGGGAAAGAAAATAGAAACAACAAGAGAATGGTAGCAAATATTTTTGCTTACCTTTGCCGTGAGAAATTGCAGCATCAGAGAGTGGCCTGAATTAGAAGGGCCTTTAAGATTATCTAGTTCCATGCCCTCTGTCATGGGCAGAAACAGCTTTCACTAGACCGGATTCCTCAGAGCTCCATCCAACCTGGTCTTGAACACTTTCTGGGATGGGGCACCCAGAACATCTCTGCAGAACCTGTTCCAGTGCCTCCCCACCACTGCAGTAAAGACTTCTTCCTAATATCAAATCTAAATTTACTCTCAATCTAAAACCCTTCCCCATTGTCCTTTCACTTCATGTTGTTGTAAATGGTCTCTCTCCATTTTTCTCATAGGCTCCCTTCAGGTACTGGTAGGCCATAATTAGGTCACCCTGAAGCCTTCTCTTTTCCAGGCTAAACAATCCCAATTCTCTCCATCTTTCCTCATAAGTGATGTGCTCTATCCCTCTGATCATCTTGGCGGCCTCCTCTGGACTCTCCAACAGGTCCATGTCCTTCCTGTGCTGGGACCCCAGAGCTGATGCAGCCCTGCAGGTGGGGTCTCACCAGAGCAGGGCAGAGGGGCAGAATCCCCTCCCTGGCCCTGCTGCCCACGCTGCTTTTGGTGCAGCCCAGGACATGTTTGGCTTTCTGGGCTGTGAGTGCCCATGGCTAGGTCATGTCCAGCCTCTCACCCACCAGCACTCCCAAGTCCTTCTTGGCAGAGCTGGTGTCCATCTGTTTACCCCCCAACCTGTAACGTTTACACAGGTAATGTGATGCATATTAAACCCTCCTTGAGCAGTTATTTATCAAACCTATATTGCAAACAATCTGTTAAAATACATTTACTCTGCAGCATATCAATGTTAACACGCCTCTTTTCAGACTTTCTTCCTATTCTGCTGGCTATGTTTCACCAGACAACTTTTGTTTTAAAGCATGACAAGACAAACTTACAGACTTTCCATTGAAACAGCACTAGATTCACTGCAGAGGCCCTGTGTACTGCTCATACTCAAAAACTCTCATGTATCCAGAAAGCATGTCCCATAGAACTGATGAGCCTTGCTAAGGGCCCATTTGTCCTGGATTTTCGGACACCAAATAGCCTAGTCAGACCCATAAATTTTGATTTTAAGTACTTTAGGGTAAAAATCTGTCATTTTAATTTGTTGAGAAACCAGCATTCTTTCCTAAGGCAAGGTGTGAATAATACATGACAATTTAAAAAGGAGCTGTTTGCTACTGTTACTGTTCCTGCAAAACCTCTAGATTCTCAGACAAATGACTGAAGTATTCTTAATGCACTCAGGCTATATTTTTAGGTGCAAGGAGAGAATATATACTTTAAAATCTGAACTTAGTACAAGCTACATATTCAGTGTTACCAACTGAAAATTCAGTCTCAGGTTATTTCCTACTCTATTTAAACTTATGGCTTGTATGAGCAAAGAGTTGCCGTTTTCCCATTAATTTCTTATAAAGTGCCTAAATCCTATTGAAAGCAAGCTGTTATATAGCTAAGTGTTTCCATAATTAATCTTCCTAATTACAAAGAAAACCCTGAAAAAAAACTTCAAAAAAACCCAAAAGAAACTAAAAAGACTGAGAAAAAACAAAGAGACAAAACCCCCAAAAAACAAAAAATAAAACCACAGAACCAAAACCAAAACTAACCAACAAAAAATAAAAATCCTCAACCTTGAAAATAAGAAGCCTTCTATATTAATCGAATAAAAACTAAAATAGTATACTGGCTTCTTAAATTTCTTCAATTTTCATATTTCTTCAGAAACCATCACATTATTATGTGAAGGTATATTGCCAAACCAAGGCATTAATGTGACATGCTGTAGAAATTTTCATAACCCACCGATGGTAATGCTGTAACTTGTAGATATAGGTAAAAACAGGTTACTAGAACAAGGTGTATCTGTGGGTCTGTATACACGTGTTGCTTCTAGAGCACCACTGTTTTTTTTTTTTAATGAGCTATTTATTATTATTATTGTTATTATTTTTATTACAATGATGATNAATTTTCATATTTCTTCAGAAACCATCACATTATTATGTGAAGGTATATTGCCAAACCAAGGCATTAATGTGACATGCTGTAGAAATTTTCATAACCCACCGATGGTAATGCTGTAACTTGTAGATATAGGTAAAAACAGGTTACTAGAACAAGGTGTATCTGTGGGTCTGTATACACGTGTTGCTTCTAGAGCACCACTGTTTGTTTTTTTTTTTAAATGAGCTATTTATTATTATTATTGTTATTATTTTTATTACAATGATGATGTTAACGATTAATCATCATTAATAATATGGATGTGATGTGGAATTACAGAACAAGGACTACTGTATATTGGAATATGTATAAAAATAGATACAGACCCCAGAGTCAGTAGAAAGAAACCATCACCATTAATATCATTCCCATCCTGGCAAAGAGAAGGAAGAACTCCCAGCAATTAACCTAGTTGTCCTGGTGAAGAGCTTTAAGTAGTGAGTGCTCATCATGAAACTTTCTTTTCTTTTTCTTAAGGAGCACAGGAAGAACAGAAAAGCACCATAGAAAGAGACAATCATTAGGAAGGTTTTGTACACTAGTTTTACCTGTATTACTACATAAATAATCATTGAAATGGAATAATTCAGATTGTGTGTGCTAATACCATTGCACTGAGATTAGGAATAAATTTTTGACTAACCAGTAAAGCTTTAATTTACATTGTGACTTCATATAGTTGGTGCATTTCTTTAACCCAAATAAATTGCACAGGTGTCTGTATTGACTGTTAAATATGGATTCACCAATATTCGCAACAACTCTGTTTATGAACAGTACCTAATTTCATTACAACAATCATAAAGTCTTGGAAATTTTGTCTAGTGCCTGGGGTTCTTAACAATATTCTGAGATCTGAAGTATCAGTATTTCTATGAAACACATGAGCATAATTAGGATCCATTTCATGAAGATACTTCTTTATTTATATTTCTTTTAGAAGTGGACTGTCAGATATCCATTCTCTGCATGTTCCAATCCAACCCTTTTTAAACCTTCAATTGCATCACTAAAGGATAATAAACCCATTGTTCAGACAAATCAAAAGAAAAAGTGGTGCTTTATTACTTCACAAGTCAAACTTTACTTTCAAAAAAGACATCCATCTCCATTATTAAAAAGTATCTCCAGTTATACCTTCATGCAGTCTCTACCTTTGTTCTGGTCTCAGCTGGGAAAGAGTTCACTTTCTTTCTAGTGACTGGTACAGTACTGTATTTTGCAGATTTTGTTGTTGCTAGGTCAAGGACTTTTAATTTTTCCATGCACAGCCCAAAGCAGGTGCACAAGAAGCTGAGAGGGAGCACTGGCTGTCCAGGTGACCCAAACTGGTTAAAGGGGTATTCCATGCCAGAAGGCATCACGCCCAATATAATAACTGAGGGCACCTGGCTGTGAGACAATGATTGCTGCTGAGGAACAGACTGGTCATCAGTCAGCAAGCAGTGAGGAGTGGCATTTTACATCAATTTTATTTCTTGTGCTTTTTCTCTCTCCATTCGTTACCTACCTTTTTGTTATACTTATTTTTATTATTACATTTTACTTTACGTCAATTATTAAACTGTTCTTATCTCAGCCCACAGTTTTGGAGTTTTTTAATCCAATTCTCCTCCACATCTCACAGAGGTGGGCAATGAGTGAGTTACTGCATTGTACTTAGTTACTGCATTGTACTTAGCTGGTGTTAAGTCACTACAACCAAGAACACTTGGAATAAAAGTGATCTGAAAGAAACAGGTTGAAAGAAGATTGAGGAGGATTGAAAAGCAAGTCTACTTTTAGGTAAGATGCTAAATTTGGAAAAGATATAGAAATTGTGGGTTACTATTCTGCCTCTGTACTCTTTTATACAAGACAGCACATATGAAAGATTTTTTTCAAACTGCAGTTGACAGCAGCTAGAAAAAATGAGGATCGGGATAGACTTTACCAGCATGTTAAATAAATTTCAAATCACCCTGGCTAGGTTAAACAATGGAGCCTCTGTACTGGACCAAAAAACACTTGCAAGAGATGGCACCCAGGCCTGCCGACCACCACAGCTCACTCTCACAGCCAGCAAAACAGGAAGAGGGAAAGCAATGCAAAAAATAAACCTACACAAGCTGGATAACACCAGTAGGCTGAGCACCAAGTTCTCAGACTGTTACCAAAGTCACTATCAAAAGAATGTTTTAACATGGTTCCTAGGGATACATTTCTGTGACGTGTTACCAAACTCCTCTCCTTAATAATTATTTCCTTGCTTCTTGTGAAGACTCANTTTAAACCTTCAATTGCATCACTAAAGGATAATAAACCCATTGTTCAGACAAATCAAAAGAAAAAGTGGTGCTTTATTACTTCACAAGTCAAACTTTACTTTCAAAAAAGACATCCATCTCCATTATTAAAAAGTATTCCAGTTATACCTTCATGCAGTCTCTACCTTTGTTCTGGTCTCAGCTGGGAAAGAGTTCACTTTTAGTGACTGGTACAGTACTGTATTTTGCAGATTTTGTTGTTGCTAGGTCAAGGACTTTTAATTTTTCCATGCACAGCCCAAAGCAGGTGCACAAGAAGCTGAGAGGGAGCACTGGCTGTCCAGGTGACCCAAACTGGTTAAAGGGGTATTCCATGCCAGAAGGCATCACGCCCAATATAATAACTGAGGGCACCTGGCTGTGAGACAATGATTGCTGCTGAGGAACAGACTGGTCATCAGTCAGCAAGCAGTGAGGAGTGGCATTTTACATCAATTTTATTTCTTGTGCTTTTTCTCTCTCCATTCGTTACCTACCTTTTTGTTATACTTATTTTTATTATTACATTTTACTTTACGTCAATTATTAAACTGTTCTTATCTCAGCCCACAGTTTTGGAGTTTTTTAATCCAATTCTCCTCCACATCTCACAGAGGTGGGCAATGAGTGAGTTACTGCATTGTACTTAGTTACTGCATTGTACTTAGCTGGTGTTAAGTCACTACAACCAAGAACACTTGGAATAAAAGTGATCTGAAAGAAACAGGTTGAAAGAAGATTGAGGAGGATTGAAAAGCAAGTCTACTTTTAGGTAAGATGCTAAATTTGGAAAAGATATAGAAATTGTGGGTTACTATTCTGCCTCTGTACTCTTTTATACAAGACAGCACATATGAAAGATTTTTTTCAAACTGCAGTTGACAGCAGCTAGAAAAAATGAGGATCGGGATAGACTTTACCAGCATGTTAAATAAATTTCAAATCACCCTGGCTAGGTTAAACAATGGAGCCTCTGTACTGGACCAAAAAACACTTGCAAGAGATGGCACCCAGGCCTGCCGACCACCACAGCTCACTCTCACAGCCAGCAAAACAGGAAGAGGGAAAGCAATGCAAAAAATAAACCTACACAAGCTGGATAACACCAGTAGGCTGAGCACCAAGTTCTCAGACTGTTACCAAAGTCACTATCAAAAGAATGTTTTAACATGGTTCCTACGGATACATTTCTGTGACGTGTTACCAAACTCCTCTCCTTAATAATTATTTCCTTGCTTCTTGTGAAGACTCAAAAATTATGACTGGACAAATAAAGCAAATATCTAAGGAAGATATTCAGTATTTCTGGGCAGAGACTTGAGGACTGTTAGCTGTTTACCAATCATAAACCTTTTTAATAGGAAATGGGTTACAGTTTAAAGAGTATTACATCATGCTGATACAGAAGTTTATATTTCAAGTTCAAAATTGGGCTGTAGCAGTATATTAACATTCTTATTAAAATTCTTTATTTTCACATATATATGCACCTAGATGGAAAGTTCTGCTTTTTTACTCATATTTTCTATACCCAAAGGCAAATATTTTTAATTTATCTTATTTTTGGTAAATGTGAGCAAAATCAGCTCATTTCCTTTACCTATGCATGGATTAAAAAATGCTCAACATACAGGAGTTATATTCTCAGAGTATGCAGAAAACATCTGAACTTTAAAAGCTGAAACTTAACAGGTGGATACAGAGGATTAGTCTCCAGGCCAGTATGCAAAAATCAAATATTCACACAATAAGAGTAAAATTGTACTAAAATCAATTATGCAATGTTTTACTTTGCTACTTGTAACAAATTCATTTATTAATTCTGACTTTCTCAATTAGCTTATAATTGTGTTGCTCTTTATTTACATCAGAATCACATGTATGGCAATGATCTTCCATAACAGTGCAGGTCTCCTTGGTGCATCATTTCACTGAAGTGTTTTCTGCTTCATATTTATGGTACAGGCTCCTAAGCAAACTGTGAGTTCCAGCTATAGAATTTGTGTTCTAACTTTAATTATCTTTCCTCCTTGAGAAGAGCAATTCTGAGATTTGGAAGCTTTGCATCCTTTAGAGCTGGTAGGCAGTTAGTTCTGGGCACAACTGTGGCCTGTCATCATAAGTAGAATTATTAGATTCCACCACACCCTTGTGGACTTGAGAACCTGTAACAATCTAAAGAAATATTTAATAGGGCAGGAGGAAAATGAGCTTCTTACTCAAATGGGAAAGCAAGGATTTAAAAGGGATGATTCTCACCATCTTCCCTAAATGCAGAATAAGATGTAAAGAAGAGCAGTGTCATTTGAAATACAGAGATTATTTCGTAGCTTCTGGAGCACAGAATTTTGACAAATATAGTTAAAACAGGTGAGTGACAGAGAGAGAGCACCTTGTCCAACACCAACTTGTGCAAGGATGTGACCAATGGCACATGAGATATTTGTGGCCTACAGAAATCTGAGCTCCTGCAATTTAGCCTCAGGACTTTCCTTTTACCTACTACCCTAAGCACTGGCTTCTTCTCCAGCTCTATAAAATATCCACACAGGCTGCCATTCTTCCCCCATAAGATTTATACTAACCATAAGATAGATTGGCTTCTGGAGGTTTGCTGAAGGTACTGCTCTTCTATGCAGAGGTTTTGTACATACTGGGTAGTTTCTTATGTCATATCCAGTGTATACTATATGTTGGCTGTCAAGATGCCATTCATAAAAATGCCATCTGTGACTGTATCTCCACATAGGAAGTTTCTTTCCTGCAATGTACACTTCATCCCCAGCATGTAACTTGAGATTTGTCGTTTTACCTTTCACAGGAGAGGTCTTTACAGGAATGAGTGAACAAACTTACTGGGGCAAAAGGACAAGTGTTAGGAAACAAGCTGAATTATCCATTTAGACAGATAAACAAGGAAAAAAGTCTGTGCTTATGTCAACATAAAGCAAGTTTTAGATGCTTCTAAAAATCACCCCACCATTTTCTTCCAAAACTGTCCTGGCTCATAATCATCTATTAATTCAGTCTTGAGTGTCTTCATTTCATTTACATAACACAGGCCTTATCACAGTGTGAAGCTACCTAAAATAGTCATTGTGTCTTTGGGCAAAAAAAGAGCCAGACAGTAGCAAAAAGAAAAAACTGTAAGCATTTCAATCTCCTGCTGAGACAGAGATTATATGTCTGGTTTCTGAAATATCCAGAGTGAGACTAGACTGAAGCAATGGTGTTTTGAGACCTTCCTAATTTCTCTTGATGCCTTCCAACTTACTTGCCTGATAACAATACCAAGTTTACCCACCCCACTGGGTTTCATTTCACTCATTGTCACTTTTTTTGGTGGAAGTAGGCTGAAGGGTTCACATTCTTGACTATTTCTGACTTATTGATCCTTCCAAGGGTATGCTTACAAGTGGTTTCAAAAGAGGATTTGAATTTTGCACGCCATGATTTCATGTTTGTACAGTGGTCTGCATGCAGATGTATGAAATTCAGCCCATCTATAATTCCGTAACTATATACTACACATACAAATAATAAAAAGATATTAAGAGTTTAGAGATAAAGCTGACTTTAGTCACTCCCTTTTCCCAGAAGAGATGTTTAATAATTCTTGCCTTTTTAACAAAGGTATTGAAAGACTTAATTAACTAATGTTTGAAAAATACTGCAAGTTCTCTGTATTTTTGTGTGTCCTGTTGGCTCACTTCTCTTAGCAACTCAGTATTGCCATAAGCTGTATGTTCTGCCTACAGGCAGGCAGAAAAAATACCTGTGGTACTGGGAAGTCCAGAATAACAAAGCTTACTGAAATAAATAAATGGTCCAGAGAGAGGGACAGGAAGGGGAATAAGACTAAACTGATAATGAGACAAGAGATAAGCTCATCCTCTATCCTCTTTCACTCTACAGATGGACAATTTCTGTACCACCTTTCTCTTCTTGCTTGCCATTTTTCTCTGAGAGTTATTGGAACATAAATAATTTCTTCAACCGACTGCCTCAGAATGCTCTCAGGGTCCCTTTTGGGGAGTTAAGTAGAGTGCTATTACTTAGACTCACTGTCATTTAAATCCCAACTTTGCCACTTGCTTGCTGTTTTTCTTTCCTAGGCTAGATTCATTTGGTCAAATCCAAAGCTCATGGAAGTCACTGACAATCTATCCCTTGATTACAGAGGATTAGGTCTCTGTGCACTCCACGGTGTTGCTAAATTAGTTCAGTGGTGCCTGTAGAACTGTCTGGAAAAAAACAGAAATAAAATGCTATCCAAGGAGAAACCGGCATTACTATTTTCTGGAGAGCTGATTGAAGATTTGGGGTTTTTGTCACCAAACTAGGCATGCAACTGCAAAGCCAGTGCAGAACATTGTGCCAGTCCCAAGGCCGTGGAGGAAGAGCTTTGATCTCATTTCAGTTAAGAAAGTTTACCATTTGTTTCCTCAAAAGTACCTTGACAAGCGCATTACTGTGTATGGACCACTGATTACATGTCCCAGGGCAGACAAGATAGGTAGCAAGACAGGGCTTATCTCTCAGCACATACTAATGAGGCTGCTCTGCCTGCAGCTCCCTCTGGCCAGATGCTGGGCTTGAATGGGGTCCCACTGGCATTCTTTGTGGGTGCAGTCACAAATAGTTGCAAAAATCATGGTTTAATCATCATTGCTGGAGAAAACCAGGAGTGAATAACAAAGTTGAATGATACACTATTTTGGTGATGAGGAAGGACTCCACATCCCCTTCTAGCTTTTGCCTGAAGTCTAAACATTTGATATTTTAGGTAGAGGTACATGGTAAGGTGTGTTCACCTACCTCAAAAAGCAGTTTCAAAACATTACTGAGACTCCAGAATTTCAGAGACCATGCCCACGTACTTGTGGCTACGGCAGGTATCACAGCAGGGCCTCAGATCTTTCTTGGCCAATAGACTTCGTTCACATAGAAGCAACACTGCCTCTGTCTGCTAAACAGGCACAAGCATTGCATTGAACTGGTGCCACCCCTTTAAGCATTTTAGAGGCTGTCAGGAAGCAGACTGGCAAGGGATGTTACCTGTCCATTTGCCCAGGAAAGTGGGCAGCATGGGTTCCCCTGCAGGTTTGGACTCGTCCAGAGAAAGGACAAATGATCGTCACCTCCTCAAATGCTTCAAACGTTATAGCATGGATTACTCAGTCTCAATCGACTTCAAAAAGCCTTTGTCATCCATCAGAACTGGCTTCATCCTTTCCTATGTGCCAAGCAGTGCTGTTGTTTTGTAAGGAACAACTTCCATCAGAGCGCACAATTTCTCATCCTGTCTGACTCTGCTGATCATTCTTGTAATTAAGTCTCTTTTGATTCTCTTTGGCAGCACACCATCTGCACAAGAAGGCACACCTGGAAATCAGTTTTCCTCTGCTTTTTCTATCCTTGATTAAACTCTGTTTTAAAGCAGAGAACCTTAATCAAAAGAAGTGCCTGAGTGGAGGTATCTGTGCCAGTCTCACTTTTGTCACAGATTTCCTCTGAAACCTGCAGGATTTGGATTTGCATAACAATTTCCAAAAAGGTGTCCACTGTAGAGGGGTAACATTTTCAGAGGACTTTGCTTTTCAGAGAAAAATCCAATGGTATGAATTGTAGAGGAAAATAACAGGGTACCATAGGCATTTAATTGGCATTACTATTAATTACTATAAATTCCTATGGAATCTATTATTAAAAATATTTACTATTTGTAGTGTTATTTTATGGCTCACAAGAATCTCATTCCTGAGTGAGTTCAAGAAAATGTGAAAAGAAAATATTAATCTCTTAGTGAAAAACCAGTTTAAAATTATGCTACCCCCATAATTTTAGGAAGCAGAGGCCAAATCAGTGCTNCCCCATGCTGGTGCTTCTAGCTTATTACAGTTCTATAATGGCTTCTGGTAGAGTGTAACAAAGCTCTGAGCCCCTGTACCTGCTAACAAAATGATAAGCTTCTTCCTGTCTTTGATCTCCCATCATGACCTCTGCACCACACAGAAAAGACAAGAAACTTTATCTTTTTCATGCGAAAACTTTTTCCCTGGTCATTTACTGCATTCAAAAGCAGCTAGATAGAAATGATGAGACAGGCGCCAACGGGTATAAAAATAAAAACTGAAAAAAACCCACTCCAGTTTCTGAGGTGAGCAAATTGCATGAGAAAGGGCATTTTCTAAGTTTGCACATAGCTGGTGCCAACAAGTTTGAGCTGCTTAACAGCAGTGACACAACTTTAAAAAGCAACAGTAAAATAGCACTTAGT
>VZTR01025906.1:9746-26344 GCA_013400775.1 Chaetops frenatus
ACCATTTTCAAAGTGATCTAAGTATAGAAAGAACCATCATCCTTTATGAGGAAAGGTAATGGTCAAATGGTAGCTTGGCTTTTTATCACTAAAGGTGGCGATCCTTAGGAGAAGAATACAAAGGAATCAGTTGAAACCACATCAATCTATTTATTTTCAAATTGAGATATATTCTGTTCACTTTTAGGTTCACTACTCGGGGTAGAGTATTAGTTGGGAAATAGTAGCACTAAACTAAGTTTAAATAAAGAACAAGTATTATCTGTTTTATGAATTATCCATTTTTTTATGTATATAACATGGACATTTTGAGGAAGATGCTTCACATTTTTATAGAAAAGTGTAAACACATTTCTGCTTTACATTTTAATAAAGGAAGTAAACATACAATGGTTTCTGGGATATCTGGGGATATGAATATATTATGGCTTGATTTGTTTTTAACTAAATTCAGAAATACTAATTTTCTACTTAATATATCTATGACAAGAGCAAGAAAAGTACACTCAGTACGAGTTAAAGAGTTTATAGTTCTTCATTTTTTAGCTTGAATGATAGATAAGTTTTTAATCCATCTAAATGTTTTTCAAATCTTATTTTTCTTTTTAAACATCAAGACACCTTCATAAATTTGTTCACAAGGGCTGTATTCCCTTTTTCAGAAGAGTGCTATGACATTTTTATGCAAATTCCTCACGGATATCAAGTGTTTAGCATGGTCAAAGCTTTAAAAAAAGAAAGCTGTTAAGGGGCTCTGTATACAAAATATGAAATCTTCAGACAGTTTCATATTGGCAATTAGAAGATCCAAGCATCTATTTAAAAATGTTTAATGGGATATTCAAGAGGCATTAATATTACTGCTTCTTCAACTCACCTCCCCCTCACATTTTTATGCAATAAGAATCTTGCACAAGTGCCTTAGTCTGAGAAAAACAAATTAACCAGAGCTTAAAATCTCCTTTTGTATTACATTAATTAAGATGAAAAAATATGAGGAAAAAACAATCAAAAGAACTTTAATGTATTCTAATTGTTATTGTAAATTAGAGTTGTATTTGTGAAAAATTTTATGTGCATTGCTTATACAGAAATTAAAATGCCTCTCTTTAGCATGCATTCTCATAATGACTACATAAATTTTATTGCCTTATTACCAAATGTGAAGCAGAGACAATGTAAGAATTCCCTGATATTCTGTTTTTAAACCTTTTTCCAAGTTCAAGGAGAGTTTTAATCAAGGAGAGTTTTAGTTGTTTTGTTTTTGGTTTTTTTTTTCTTTTATTGTCTCTTCTACACTATTGACTATACTTTAGAACTACTTTTGTTTACAGGGAATCACTGCACCTTTGCCCACCTTTTTATGATGTTATAGTAAGGTCAGTGTGTATAACAGGAATAGCCTCCCACAGCTGTTGACCAACAGACTGGAGCTGTGGTGGGACCACTCAGTAGATGCACATCATTTGCCCTCTGCATAAGCAATGAATTTTACCCTTAATTTGTAGCACATCATAGTGTCATTTTACATCATGTGCACAGTAGATTTTTTTTCCTTTTGTAATTACACACTTACCCATTCATAGCAAGACTCCTCAACATTCCTAAGTGTGCTGTGTGTACATGGGAAATCATAGGAAGAGTCAAGGGATTAGAAAAAATGGCTAAAAATAATTCCTCGGAATCAGGCATTTATATTTTTAACCTTTCTATTTTACGTGTCTTGATCAATTGTGTGGAAGTTTTGAAATGTTGCTGAATAGAATTATTTCTACAGGCTAATCAGTTTTAGGTGGTCTTTTTTTTTTTTTAAGGCAGTAAACGGGGTCAAGATAATTTTTAGTTANATAATTCCTCGGAATCAGGCATTTATATTTTTAACCTTTCTATTTTACGTGTCTTGATCAATTGTGTGGAAGTTTTGAAATGTTGCTGAATAGAATTATTTCTACAGGCTAATCAGTTTTAGGTGGTCTTTTTTTTTTTTAAGGCAGTAAACGGTGTCAAGATAATATTTAGTCATCTTACACACAGCAGATTAATTGACTACAATAAGAAACTGCTTTTTTGAAAGATCATCTAACTCCACTGAAGAGTTGAAAAAGCTTATTAAAAAGGTGCTGTGACTCACACTGCTATAATAAACCTTTTTGCCATTACTTATCTTAATCATTCCAAATCTTAGGTACCTTTGAGATCGCCACCTGACCTAATCACCCAAGGTCTCCTTTTACAGTCCATGGAAAGAAATAGGAGGTGTTAGAGCAGTTTCCACCTGCTCTGTTTCAGTCATGTACTGCAGAAACAGATGAATCACTCTCTGAATAGCTATTTCTTGATTTCAGCTACAAAAGGAGCACCTTCATTTGACCTAATGAGGCACTACTGATATTGGTATTTGTTGATATGAATTCAGTTCATCTGCTCCCAAACACAGCACTGGAATCATCAGAGCCATCAGATTTCAAGTGATGAAACAGTCTTTGGGTTCAATTCTGATGATCAATTCTCTCTGTTATGATCGATTACTGGTAGTGACACAGTGTGTAAAATCACCTCTTATGTCTTTCCATGAACAGCAGTCAATGAAGAATGTTATAAAAAGTATCTTCTGTCTAGCAGAACATCTTTTAGTCTCCAGTTTGACCTATGCCTTAAAAGATAAATTCTAAGTTGTATTGTATTCCATACTTATTATAAAGGTGAGGATGTTTTCAGAAAAGAAATCAGGACAAAATATAGTCACTTAGCAGAGGTTTCTTCTGATAAAACTGTATTTTATTTTATATTAATTATTTGCTGCAGACCCCATTAATCAGTTGTACTTGAGGGGAAGAAGGCATTCTATGGCTAATTGTGTTTATTTAGAATCACAGAATGGTTTGGCTTGGAAGGGACTGTAAAGATCACCTACTTCCAACCCTCCTGCCATGGGCAGGGACACCTTCCACTAGACCAGGATTCCTCCATTCAGCCCAGCCTTGAACACTTCCAAGGCGGGGCATCTACAGCTTCTCTGGGCAACGTGTTGCAGTGCCACAGCATCCTCACAGTAAGGAATTTCTTCCTATTACCCAATCTAAACCTCCTCCAATTTGAAGCCTTTGTTCTGTCACTATGTGCTATTGTAAGTATCCCCACTCTGTCTTTCTGGTAGGCTCCCTTCATTTAAATATTATTATGTATAAAATAATTTCATAAATGATTCCAGAGACCTATAAATATGCAGCTTGTAAAAAATGAAAAAGCCATCATCACAGTAATATGAGAATTCTAATAAATTAACTAGATTCACTCTTTTAAAATACTATACAATTTTTTACAGCCTAATGATGCGATATCTTTGAGTAAGTGGACTAAACTGGCCTAACCCAGGATCCTTCACCAGTTCTGCCTAAGTCTCCTTTATTTAAATAGCATAGAAAATTACAACATTGCGCAGTGACAAGGAAATGCTATTAACAAATTAAAATCCCCTTGAGCAAAAAACTTCTTGCAAATGTCTGGCTAAAGATCAGAAAACTATATTAGCAAAAATAATCAACAATGTGTTACCTTTTCATCTCCTGTTCTGAAAAAACCCCTCAAAACTACAAACCAAAACATCTCTGTTGCATAACTGAAATTTCAGGTTTTAAAGAAAATTTGCCCACTGACTCACATACATCAGCTTTTTAGAGAGAGACATTATAAGTCAATTTTCCTTATGCCATTCATGTGCCTTAGCTCTTTTTATATACTTGATCACCTGTAAGATATACATACAAATAACAGGACTGAAAGCAGCAAACTATTTTAGCTGTGAGCCTAATCTTCATAAAACCTTTTTATCAACTGTGAAGAAAGGTATGTTAGCACTCTGAGATAGAAGATATGTTTTTCCATTAGTTATAGAAAAATTTTTAAAATATGAAGATCATTCTTGGGATTGCATATTAACTATTACTAGTTTGTACTTGCACAGAAGACCATTATGTTAATAATTTTGTCACGAAGAATTCAGCTAATATACAGGCAGGAAACATGAAATTCTAAGCTTAACTATGTATATAAATAGCGAATAAAAACTCACAGGTTAAAATCAAGAGAAGAAAAAAAAAGCCAAGGTAAAAGTTACCACAAAAAATACACAAATATAAACAGCACTTACTAATTAAATTTCCAACAGACAAATCTTGCACTCATTCACAAAATAGCCTGGGAGATGACAAGAATTATTCCCTAAAGCTCATTTCATCTAAAAGGCCTTAGTTTCCCTTAATTGTTTGTAGTCAATTGACTTCAGAACTCATGTTTGCTTCCAGACTGTAGGGTCTGCTCATCATGCTGCATACAACAAAAGCCACTCCAGGAGTTTATGTTTGTAAACAAAAGCAAATGTCATCTTGAGAAGAGGGGTGAAGTTTCATTCCACAACACTAATACCAAATATTGAGTACATCTCAGAGAGATACGATTTTTCGATTACACTGAACACAGTCAAGTTTTGGGCTCTGGTGGGAAAAAAAAAAAAAAATCTATCTCAAGGACAAAGGAGTTCAGCTTTCAGGTTTGAAGGAGTAGTATTTTATTCTCCACATCTGAAGCTAGCTCAGAAGCAGGAACACTCACCTCTGCCAGCATAAGCTTCTGAACTTCTCAGGCAACGATTTGGCAGCCTGTGTGGTGGTAGCACAGAGCAGTTCAAATCCATGCTTAGAGAACAAAAAGTTACAGAAATGGAGGCATCAGTTGCCAAGAAAAGATTTTTGCTCCACCTTAGAGCCTAATGAAATCTACTTTGCTTTGGGCTGGATTGCACTACTGGGAGAAGTGAGTACTCCAGTTGCATTCTGTTCGGAGGGTACATTTTATCACACCTGCTGTCAGATGGGCAGAAAGGCACTGAAGATGTTTTACAATGCAGGAACAGGAGTAAACACTTGAAAAGTGAGGACTTCTTTCAGAAACTACCATTGCAATTTTCATGATTCTTTTGCTTTTGTTTTGGAACTGGGGATACACAGCTAGGCAGCAGAGCTCAAGAGAATGGATATGGATACACATCTCCACTGTAGGACCTCCACAAAGAAACACATTAAAGAGGCAGACCACCCTAGAGCGGCCTGTCTGATCACTTCACTGATGCCATTTAAGCAACAGGCTGGCATGTGTCAGACTGCAACACAGAGGGATGATACTCCATTCAAAGGAACACTTACTTTCCAGCCACATCCTATATTAATCTTCAGTACTTGTTTTAATCTCTCTTTCAAGATGAAGAACTTTGAGCCTAGCAAGTGACAGCTTTAAAAATACACTTACAGTGCACCCAGTTATCTGTTCTTCCCTTCCATACTCATTGCTTCTCTGTGTCTGCCTGAATTTATTTTTACTGACTTCTCCAGAACAGCAGATTGCATCACAGTACAAGGAAACAGTCTCTATCTATCTTTCCATAATATTCTAGATCATTCTGAATACTCAAAATCTATGGATATCCAATTCAGAGCTCTTTTCTAAGCAATTCTCATATACTTTGGCAAAAGAATGAGATAACAGCTGGTTCCTAATACATAATTGCCAATTCTGTCCCTTAATGGAGTATCCAGGATAAAAGGAGGAATAACAATTCATTGAAGTGTAGAGCTCCAGGAATGAGCAAGGACTTTGTGTTTCAGTGATAGGAATGGAAAGCATCTGCTCCAGATGGAAACAAGACCCTCAGAGCAGGCCTGGCTAAAAAAGAAAAAAAAAGAAAAGAAAAACTAAGGAGGCAGTCAGTCTCTGCAGTTCTTTAAGATAAATGGGTCTCTGAAGTTCTTCCCTACAGACCTGAATTATGTGAAAGCCCACAGTTTGTTTTAGGACTAGAAAGATATTTGGTGAAGGAAGGTAATTTTTTTGCAAAAATTTTCACAGAGGAAAGAAGACAGTAATCTGGTCCTACCATTACACTAAGGAATTTTGAAAGATTCTTGCATTGTACATTGTGGGCAGTATAGCTGAGAATTTAATCTAGGTGCATCAGTAAGAATTTTATGAGGAACATTATATATATGAAAATGTCAATCTGAAATGTAACTGGAGAAAAGGTACATATGAACTTTGAAGTGTAGTCAATGTGGAACATCCATGGATGGATAATCTGAATGATGGCTCTACAGATTGTGCCATCACTACCACTTCCTACTTCCTAAACTGGAGCAACCCTGATAAAGAAGGCTTCTTTGGATAACTCTCTTTGCAGCATTCTCTTTATTGACTCCCGAAAAGTATGATATGTATCATGACAAATATCTGCTTCTAGAACAGAGTTTCACAGAGGATCCTCCATATCCAGAGTTAGGTTTATTCAAGGTCTATGAGCATCTAGTATGATATATGATCATTTTTCTGTACTCTTTACTACTCAACAGCTGACAAAGTCTTTCAGATTAATTCACTTACTTTAATTTGTTATTTTGCCACTCAACCCAGAAATCCTGGAACAAATGATCTCTCATCTGAAATTAATGGAAATTTAAGGGCCTATTCTCTGTAAATGCAAAATCAACCACCAAATTGCCAACCATGTGGCAGAGAAAATGTTCACAGGGGTCTCTAACATGATACTACAGAACAAATAACTCTTGAACAAACTCAACATGTCACAGAGGTAGAGGCACGGACCTTTACAATATCAGGGTAGCTCCACTTCTCAATGTGATAAATATATACTAGAGAAGAGTATTCTGAAACACTGTAAGTTGGACACCAGTACCTAAAATCCATGGATTATTTGTCTGAGCATAAGCCTTTAATAAAATACAAAAAGCCTTACACTGTATCCATTGAGTTAAGTTTTTCTGGGACTTCCCTCTAGCATTGAGGCTAAGGAGAATTAAATGGCATCAGTTTTACTCCAAACATTGCCATCCTCCAAACAATGGCAGTCACATTCAAACAGCATGTTGTAGCATAACCCTGTGGCTGTGATAACCCCTGGACTCTGACACTATTAATTGGAAGAAGCCAAAAGTATGCTAAGAGTTGTCCTCATTGTTTGTTCATATAGATAATTGACTTTCAGCAATTAAAAAAAGAAAAAAGTCTCCAAACCAAAACCAAGGAAGAAATTTCCTTGGGTTATTTAATTAACATAGTTTCTGTGCTGCAGGAACCTAAGGGTTCTTGTGCTTAAAGGCCTGTTCCTACTTGCTACATCCCTGCTGTGTGTTATTATCTATAACACTGACAAAGACATTTGACAATACTTTAATTAAAGAATCTCCCAAATAAAATCTAATTAAAAGCTATACAGCAGGGCTTGAACCTCCTCCATTCTCTACTTTTTTTTCAGATATGTATAAATAAATCAAGGATTTTTAGTTTTCTATTGCTTAAATGGGTTTTGCTTTTTCACTTTAATTAATGGTATGAAAGCACCAACCTACTCTTCTGATCACTGTTGGGAATGTATGCTAATTAAATATCCCGATGCTAATTAGATTTCCCAATATAGGTAATCCATAGTATCTTCACAGTTCTTCTGCAACTTCAAAGGAGGGCTCCCTGAGTCCCCAACAGCAGCAAAACAACAGAATATCAATCTATAGTTTCAGTCTTCTCTGAACTACTGAAGCACAATTGAAAATAATAAAAACCTCAAGTTTTAAGATCAAGAAAGAAGCATTACCTAAGAAAATGAGGTAAAGAACCACTCTTCTGTATTACTGCTTATATTGAATTCTTAAAAGATCTAAGATTATATATCCATCTATCCTAGGGCACTAAGATCTCAATCATAGATTTTTTGGCTATCAATCATCTTGCTGCTTGAAAAATGAAACATACTTTCTGCATAGCCATTGCACCTGTTTGCCTCAGATTTCCTCAGCTCGCTCACAAAGAGCAGATATGCAAAAGAGGAAGTTTTGTTTCCTATTAAGTTACAGTTCTACTATATCACAGCCAAAACATACTTTGTCTGTTTGAATAAACCAACAAAATGCAGGAAAGTGTGGGTAGATTAATGAAGTTGCATATTTTTTACTGGTCAAATATATGCTTCACAAAAAATGGTGGTAAAGCTGTTTTGATTTATCCTTGTGAGCCTATGTATACAACAGGAAGCACATAATTTTGATGGAGTGTTTTTCTAATAAATTTACATCATCTACATAATTTTAATTATACAAGTTGTAATTACAGTATAATGTAGCCCATGTCATTAGAAAACTTTGTGCTTATTTCAGACAAAGCACTACGTAGTCACTATCTTATTATTTTACTTACAAAAGAATAAGTCATATATATATTAAAAAAACCCAAAACACTTCCTAAACAACCCCAAGACTGACCTAAAATAGAGTTTATAGTACATATTTTAACATATGCCAATTTTTTCAGCTTTAATCAAATTCTGGTTTTTAGGTACATTTATCACATAGCTTTATAACTACATAATTAGTCACGTTGAATCTTCACAGAAATTTCAATACCTTCTATTATCTTTAAATGACTACTTTTGGTTGTCTAATTTTCTGTCTTCCTGTTACTATTCTTAGATTGGCAGGTGCCTTCACTCACGAGCTGTTCTAATCAAGGCTGTACAAGACTTGATGCTCTGCTGGTCACCATGTAATTCTACCTCGCCAATTAATTCTACCTCACCAATTATTTCGAAATTTCTTTGCATACAGAATCACAGAATAAGCTGAGTTGGAAGGGACCCTGAGGGATCACTGAGTTCAGCTCTAAGCCCTGCACAAGAACACCTGCAAGGGTCTCCCCATGTGCCTGAATGCACTGTCCAAATGCTCCTTAAACTCTGTCAGTCTTGATGCTGTGACCACTTCCCTGGGGAGCCTCTTCCAGTGCCCAACCACCCTCTGGGTGAAGAACTTTTTTCTAATATCCAACCTAAACCTCTCCTGACACAGCTGCAGGCTATTCCCTTGGGCTCTGTACTGGTTACCACAGAGAAGAGATCAGTGCCTGCCCCTCCTCTTCCACTCATGAGGAAGTTGTAATTGCCATGAGGTCGCCCCTCAGTTTCCTCTTCTCCAGGCTGAACAGACCAAGTGGCCTGAGCTGCTCCTCAAGCCCCTTTAAGAAATCTCATGGCCCTCCTTTGGACACTCTCTAAAAATTTATTGTCTTTATTAATAATGTGGTGACCAAAACTGCCCTCAGCACTCAAGGTGAGGCTGCCCCAGTGCAGAGCAGAGCAGGACAATCCCTTCCCTTGCCTGGCTAGCAATGCTGTGCCTGATGTACCCCAGGACTATTCTTCCTTATGTGTCTGGTGTACAAAATCTCCCCTTTGCTGAACTTCAATTCTGATATTTTGCAACCATACTAGATTATACTGGTGAAGGATCTGGTAGCAGTTTACGGTATCTTCATCTATAATAATACTTCTCATAGACACATATATTTTATCCTTAAACTCCTACTTAATATGTATGATTCACTGTAAACATGAAATAATTTCACTAGATTCCAAAAAAATATAAACCTGTCTGAATTACAGATAATAAGATGTGGAAATGGTTCCATCTTTTAAATCACATCTAAACTTATTTGCACTGTAATACTTTTAACTTCTACATTTTTTCAAACAAGTCCATGCTCAGCTGTATTTTTTCTGATATGTTCAGTTGTCCCCAAGGAAAACCTTCTCTATAACAGCAGAAACTATATGTGATTTTTTTTAAGCTCCTTGAGTTAAGAAGATAGTAACAGGAGAAAGAAAATAGGAGTGAATAACTGCCCATTTGTAAAAGTTTTTTTCTATTCCTGAGGTAAAACAATAAAGAGCTAAACTGGTCACAGACATGAGTTGCTGACAACTTTTTCACACATTGTGCAGTCAGTAATTGGAATTTGGCAGCCAGATTCTGAAGATATTCTGTCTAAGTCTAGACAGTTCTATGCTCCAGACTACAGATCAGTCTGAAAGGGAATTTCTGTTGGCTTCTGTGCTTCTGGGTATCAGAACAGTGGCTATATTCTTAAATTTCCATTTGTCTACATCCATGCAGCCCAAGGAAAGTGAATTGACTCAAAGGGAATGGGGACATGAGCTAGACTGGTGGTAAATAAGGAATTAGAGTGCAAGAAAGGAGATAAGAAACCAGGAATGTAGATGTGAGAAGATGGAAATGAAATGGGGAAGAAATAAGGTTTTTCTCTGGCAAGGTCAAGGGAAAACAGAATGATTAATTAAGAAGCCTAGACTGTACTTAATTTCAATAAACTGAACAAGTTTGGGACTATTTTCTAGGAATTCACGAATCATGTGAGTTATCACTAAATTCTCCACAGCACTTTTGAATGCTCTTACCCTCTGCACAAGGCTGGCCACATTAACAATGAGCTGCGTATCCAAGCTATACCCACCATTTGTTAGAGAGATTGTTATTTGAATTTGGCTAAAACTGCCAGGATCAATAGAGACAATTGTGTTCCAGTGCCTGCAAACCTTCCCCAGCGCTGTTTAATTTATTAGCATAATTGTAGCTAGGAAATTAAGGTGTCCGCTAATAGGCCTGATGGAGAGAAAAGGAATACAGAAAAACATAATCCCACATGAACTTCAAGAGATAAGGAGACAAGCTAAGAATAAATAAGGATAAATCAAAGTAAGTCAGGATAAAGAACCTGATGGAAGCAAAAGGCAAGAGAGAGTAATCAAAATCAGAATAATCCATGGCATCCAATACATTTACTCTTTTAGCACGTATATTTGTCTTATTTTCCTGGCTCTCATCACTCTTCTATTGTCAGTATTTGTGAAACTTGCAAGTGTGAATTTAAGACATTTTTAAAGTCTTATTTGATCTCCAAAATGAGTTAGAAAAAAGGATAATGGTGTATTACCACTGCAAGTGAAAGACATTATAGATCTTGGTTACCACCTTAAGATTTTAATTTTTCAGGGTGATGTTACAATAGCACATAATATTGCTATTTCTGAGGCACACTGGACTGTGGGACTATTTAAATGAACAAATATTATAGATGCAAATTCACAAGGCAAATTAGAAAACATGGCAATTACACTATCTGTATAGTTCTCTTTTCATCCATTTGTGAAGTCTGACCCTCATTCACCTTAAACCAAAAAGAAACTTTCACGTTTTACACCTCATATAATGAACAGATTATGTTACATGGCATAGAGAAAACAAGGAGCATAAAGGAGCTGAAAATCTTAAATGTTTTTGGAAAGCAGAGGTTTCCTTCTTCTACTTTTTCATTGCCTCATCCAGTCTCCAAAGCTCTCAGAGACAACCATAAAGTTCTTAGATAGTTTAATTCATCTTGAAAATGTTTATCTTTCTTTCCCCTTTCTTCTTAATCTCCATCTTTCCTTAATCTACACGATCATTTGTTGTCAGTAACAACTCTGTTGTATCTTTCCATATAATATTTTAGTGAAAACTGAGGCAAATGAATCATACAATACTTCAGTATTTCCTCAGTTCCCAGGGTAACAACACTGTCCCTTCTCTTACCTCCTCTTTCTTTAACCTTCTTCTTAAAAAATTATTTAACACTACCAGTGTTTCTTGCTGTTCTGTGCCAAGGCATTCTTGATTTTGCCCCAGTATTCCTGTGCCATTCATTCACCAAGGAATGAGATTATATCCTTCTTATGCTTCATAAGAAATATTTCATTTCATGGATCCCTATCTTGAAACCCTCAGGATGATGCACATTCCTGAGTGGCAAAGCCACAGCTGATGGGAGTAGGCATTACCCTTTGAACATGTAGAGTACTAAGTAAGTCATGGTCTTACATTCCTAGAACATGTATTTCTCAAACATTATTCTCAAAGAGAGTACTTTTATCTTAAATTATGTTTATTTGCCATTTCTGTTTTCTATTAAGATGGTAAAGCTATTATGTCATAAAAAACCCAGCACATATCCTGATTAAATATACCGAAGTGAACTGCAAGTAGTGATTAAGTTATTATATGTGTATTTAGAGCTGATTAAAACTGCAGGGTTTGAGGTACCCATTTAAAATTGAATCTAAATCAAATATACAATAGATCACCATGATAAAATATGGTTAATTTAAACAACATAAGGATGTCTTTTAGGAAACAAATAGAAAACAGTATATATTTTATACTTACGTAATTCAAGGCAATGGAAGACAAATCTTATAGGCATTTCTGCTCTTTTAATTACCTTATTCTGTAACATTAGCATTCTTTCTTTCGGATTAATGCACTTCAGTTACATTGTGCATAACAAGTTGCTTAAGAAGGATAAATCCCAAACCTATAATGCATTAACATGTAAAAACTATTCAGAAAAGAGCTTTGAGTTATTAACTCTGAATTGTGAGTTATTCATAAGTTTACACTTCAAAACAGAGTACCAGCCTATGAAAGGAAATGTAAGTGAAAACCTCCGGCTCATAATAAAACCTTTTAAAACATTTTCTTATTTAAATTTCAAATTATTTTTTCTTTCAAATTTTTAAAGATTTATGCGATTATTTAAACAGAGATTTGATTAGGGTTATTCTTTAAAAATACAACTGTCCCTTCAGTTAACTTACGTAATTCAAATTTTGTGGGTATAAGGCACTCCTTTTAAGTATTTGAAAACCAAGAAGAATATATCATTTTCTTGACGGTCCTATTGAACTTGACAAGTCTGAAATATTTAATAGTTTGGAGGTAAGAGATCATCTGAATTCATCCCTATAAATGATAAATAAACATTTTGGATGATTAAGATTAAAAAGAAAAAGATTTAAACTGAAGTACAATTCATTGGAATGTAGTAAAGAAAAATATCAACATCTGCCTTTATAGAAAGCATATAATGTATGCACAATACCTGTATATGCAAACTGAACAAGGTCCCACAGTGCATTGGGGTCTATGCCTTCCATTTTTATCTCTTCTTGCTTGGCTTCACAAACATCACTTGTAAACATGGCAGCAAAGTAGTCAGAGACAGAACTGAGGACAAGCCTGCAAAAAAGTTAGAAACCAGTTTAATTTGCTTGGATAGATGTATTAGAAATTTCACATATATGTTAACTCCTCAAAAATTATTTTCATAATAATTAAAAATTATTAAGAGGAATATATTATTAATGCACATTGGCTGCAAAACACAGAATGAAATTTAATTCTAATTTGTTTCTGCCTCCTGTGATATGAACTAAGTGGTACTTTAGCATAAGACTATAAAACAGATAGAAATTTGCATCCAGTCTTTCTGATATTCTTCCAATCATGCAGATATCCCAACTGTTAACAAGATAATCTCTCAGTAACAATGACAACTTAATAATGACAGGCATTTCATAATCCAGAGGTACTCTTCCTTGTTCTTAAAGGCATATTTGTTACAAACTTTAATAATAGCATGTGACTTTAGGCAACCTATAAACCTTCCACTAAAGTGTTAGTAGCCTAACACGGTACTCACTAAAAATATATAATAGAATCATTGTGTAATACAATGTTTGTTAATAAACATGTCCAAGGAAAATAATTTGAAAATACCTGTAAAATGTGCGAAGCTTGCTGTTTAGGGATCTGATCTAGATAAATCAATACTACAGTAAGTATCAGGTATGATTGTAATTTCTGGGGCTTTAAGTCAAGGTGTTCTTCCAAATACTATCTATAGTGAGATTTTGATCTTGTTAGGACTGAATACATACAGAAGATCTTGAGATAGAAGAGTGGTACAGCTATTAATAGTGTACCATGTGCTTCCATAAAGATAGTCACATTTCTGGATTAATTTGAAAACATGATGTACAAACACATTAATAAAAGACACAACAACCAAGAGAAAACCATTTAGCCTTTTGTATATTGTTTACTAGCTTGTTCAGGGAAAATTATTATTTAAAAAACATAGCAAAGATAAACAAGTTAATTCTTATCAGCCACCATGGTAATTGATTGCCTTTGCTCTCTTGGCTCATCCCAATAACTACGTAAAATATGACAGCTTGAACTGGCTTCATAGTTCATAGTGCTTTAAGTTGCTGTAGGGCAGCTTGAAGACATATATATCATCTGTGCCTCTAATGATGGGAAATGACTAAGTAGGTGTATTAGTTTTATCACTTTTCATGGTTTGCTGAACTCTACCAATCATCATGAATTTTAGAAGTAAATATCCTAATTCCTAAACAGATCACATTTATATTTATGTAATGACTAAAAGACAATGGATGACTACAAAAAGATGAACTTAGAAATATACTTTGGTGCTGCCACCAGAAACTCCTAATTTACTACTTTTTTCATCACTGAGGAACATTTACTTCTATTTTTGTTTATTTATTCTATCTTATTCATATATTACTATCTATGTACATCTTTACCTAACACTTTTTCTGACCACTTATAAATAGTGACTTTACTGTTCACAGGTGCTTTAATAAAGGCATCACAAAAACCACAGAAAGGAAAAACAGCATGAAATACTGATCATGTTCTATGAGATAAAAACTCTCACAGATAACAGAGATTTAACTTAGGTATGTAATTGAGATTTTAATTTGGAACCATTTTGCATTAGCTGTTGCTTTTGATTTACTAGCCACCATTTAAATTCAGCAATGGATATTCAACTTGGTCACTTGCCAAAAGCAAGGCCAAAACCCTGGGCTGCATAAAAAAAAAATAAAAAATAAAAAATAAAATTAAANAAAAAAAAAAAAAAGACAAAGGAATGAACAGAAATTTTAATACACCAGTTAATGATCAGTGGAAATATTTTCAAACAGTAATATCTTGTATTTTAAAGTCACATAATTTATGTTCAACAGTTACTTATTATATAATTTTACTGTATACATACATACATACATACATACATACATACATACATATATATAGTCAAATATAAAACAAACAAACAAAAAATAACAGAGGAAGGGAAGAACATAAATAACAGAAGGATTAAATCTCTTTCACAAACTTCACTAAAAATATGTGATCTTCCACAGTTTGGGTGAGGAAAGCCGAAGAAGTTATCCCATGGCTTTCAGCTCCAAAGGGGCATTCAGTCTGCAGGAACATACAGGATCTAGTCCAAAGTGGGGAAAACAAATAAAAATAAGACAGATACCAGGTCCTCAGCCTTACCCATTTTTCTCAGAGGTTCATCCCTAGTGATTTGTACCTCCTATCAAACAAGACGGCTTAAACGAGCAGAAGGTTCTGTGATATAGAAGCTCATCTACAGAAGCAAGACACTCTTTTGAATAGAGTGATACAGAAAGAGGATTCTTTTTTCAGTGTCTGATGTTAATCAATAGTTAACAAAAATACTGAATCAGCTATTTCATCAACTTACTATAACCAAAAAAAGTTAACTGATTTCAAGACACTAACTTTTACCTTGGGAAGTGCTCCACAAGTTGAACTGAAGGGAGAGGAACTTGCTAATTACACTTAATTCTGAAAGGTGACACCTTTTGTAAATCTTTATTGTGTTCCAGGGTTGAGATGGAAGATCAAAAGTGAGAAATAAAAGAGATCAATTAATGTGTAATGATCTGCTGCTTTTTGTAGATCAGAAGGCTCCAAACAGCCCTCAATCTTGGTTTAAAGGCATGTTGACCTATTAATCAAGAAAGGTCATGTGTCTGAGGATGTCACTTTTTTCAACTACTGATCTGGCAGTGAGAATTCAGAATAAACTCTTTCATCCTGGAGACTCATAGCAGGTCCTGGAAACTCATGGCTTAAAATGAGTTTGTGAAACCAGAAAGATTTTCTCCAGATGAAAGGACTTCTTTAGCTTTACAACTAATTTCAGCCTGAAAAATTTCTGGTTTCTTTTATAAGTAACCCATATGACTGATTAGGGTTGTGACCTTTTTTCCCAGGATGTCAGATTTTATTTTAGTTTATTATGGAATATTTCTTTGCTATTTTCACAACTGTTTTCATGTACACATTTGATAGAGAGTTGAATCAATACTGATGGTGCATTTATTAATTAAAAGAAGTAAATAAACCTTGATCACTTAAAATCTTTAAGAAAACTCTTACTATATTTTACTGCCAACTTTCACTGAAAACTCATAGGCAAGACATGATTTTTTTTTCTCCACGTGTATTATGCTAGTACACATAGGAGCCGAATATTCTCAAGAACTGGGTCCATGGGAATCTTCCAAGATTTAACAAGACCAAGTGCAGGGTGCTGCTCCTGGCTTAGGGCAACCCCTGGTATCAACCCAGGCTGGGGGATGAACAGATCCAGAGCAGCCCTGCTGAGAACTTGGGGGTGCTGGTGTGTGAGAGGCTGGACATGACCCAGCCATGGGCACTCACAGCCCAGAAAGCCAAACGTGTCCTGGGCTGCATCCAAACAGTAGTGACCATCAGGGTGAGGGAGGGGATTCTGCCCCTCTACTCTGCTTTAGTGAGACTCCATCTGGAGTACTGCATAAGAATAGCTTTCATTTACAAAGATTCTAGGGAAAAAATGATAATATTTAGAATTTTCCCACACTACATTTTCATCTATCTTTTGACAGGTAGCATTGTGAAAGTATATATATGTTGTGGTTTAAAGGACAACAACTTTTTTTTCTCCTTCCTGGGGGGGTTCTTTGTTTTTCTACT
>VZTR01025906.1:27064-63436 GCA_013400775.1 Chaetops frenatus
AAAAATCTACATAGTGAGACAAGAGAGACTCTTCTTCCAATTGGACTGATGAAAGCCTATTTCAAGAGTGGTAAATTGACCAGGGATTTTCTAAGTTTGTTTCTCTGTGTTGTTGATGAGAAAGATAGTGGTAAAGGAAGATAAATGAGGTGGGAGAAAGGAACCATCTTGGGTGGGGGGCTGGGGGAGGAAGAAGAAACCACCTGGGGGTTGATTTTGATTTTTCATGTCTTTTGTTAATAAACTATTTTTATCTTTGAAGTTTAGGCCTGTTTTGCATTTCTCTTAATCCTTATTCTCATGCAACCACTACACTGCTCTCTCGCCTGCTGTGAGCAGGCGAGCAGGTGAATGTGAAACCGCTACATTAAATGGTGTTTCTGCACGGTTTTGAACAAACCCATGACAATATACATATGCATTCATAAGTTCATCTTTTTAAAAAGCTGCAATTTTAAGCTTGGAATTCTAAAAGAAATAAAATCTCACATTCAGTGAATAGTGGTATAATTCACAGCACAGAAAGGATATCAACCTGTTAGAGCAAGTCCAGAGCTACCAAAATTATTAGAGGGGTGGAGCACCTCTCCACCTCTCCCATAAGGAAAGATTGAAGAAATTAGGGTATTTTTAGCCCAGAAGAGAGAAGACTTTAGGGATTACTTAATTGCTGCCTTCCAGAACCTGAAGGAGCCTACAAGAAAGGTGGAGAGGGACTCTATATGGTCATGTAGTGATAGGACAAGGGGGAATGGCTTCAAAGTAAAAGAGAGTTGACTTAAATTAGATCATTAGGAAGAAATTTGTTACTGTGAAGTTGGTGAAGTGTTGGAACAGGTTGCCCAGAAGGCTGTGGATGCCCCATCCCTGGAGGTTCTCAAGGCCTGGCTGGCTGGAGTTCTGAACAGCCTGGTCTAGTGAAAGGTGTCCCTGCCCAAGGGGACTGGAAGAAGATTATCTTTACAGTCCCTTTCAACTGAAAACTTTCTATGATTCTACAGTTCATTGCTTTTAAATGAAGGAGACATCAGCTGAAACTCTGTGTGTCTACTAATAGGAAAGCTCTATGGATAGCCCTGTACTGATAGCTGCTCCACAGCTCTTCTTGTAGGAGTCAAACATTTACTGTATGCATACAGAAGGCTCCTTGATTTCATAAATTTTAAGCCTTGCAGAACATATTCTAAGGAATATCTATGCATGCACTTAAAATAATTTCAGGGGAAAAAAAGAAAGTAGGCACTAGTTGTCACTTCCAGAACAATTTTGACAGTAAAATCAAGACTCACATCTTTTCTGAATAAAATACAGCAAAGGATCAATCTGTGGAACAGACCTACTCTTTTGAACTATCAATGGTAGTGATTATCTTTCCTGATTACTGTGGCAATTGTTTTCAAGAACAACTATAATAATAACAATAACAATAATATCTCCAAAGAAGCCAAATAGTGAGGCAGATGGAATTTTCAAGAGAAATTATTAACCCTGACACAAGAAAGTGCATTTTTGTCTTTACTCAAACATAGCCTTCTTTAATTATTCATATAACACACAGCTATAAGAGACACCAATAATCTACACTAAGTGATGTTCTCTCTTTACCTTGAGGGCCATGCCTTTTGAGTTTACATTCTTAACTTTCTTTAATTTTTCTTCTTTTAAGTCTTTCACTGTCTCTCAGTCTCTTAATTGTAAATACAGTAAATACCTCTATCTCATCTACTGTACAAATTGAAACATAGTGTTACATCTCATTGTATATCTTTATGATATCTCATTGTATATATTGTATACCATATCTCTTATGTTGTCACAATATTTTTAGGAATGCTACAAAAATCCAACCTCATCATTTCCACCAAACACACAATGTCTACTAGAGCTTTAGTTTTCTTCAGAAACTGCAAGTAATGCATGTATCTCAGTTGACAGATCTGATAACAAAGTCCATTGTCCAAAACACTGTCAGTATGTTTGTGTTCTTGGGTAACTTCTGAAGATACCTGCTACTGCAGCCACTATTTTTAACTCCATGCTGTTTTGAACCAGTAGAAAGATGAAAAAAAATACATAAAGCAGAGTTCAGTGTTTTTCTCCAGAAGAAAACCCACATATTCAGACAGAGCATACATATTTGATTGTAGAAAGACAACACAATCAACTGTAATACCCATTTTGTAGATTAAATTATTTCATTTATTCTCTGTAACTCCACTTGAAAAAGAGGAAAAAAGCTTCCAGGAGAAGGAAAAGTTCAGTTTTATCATCATTGAACTATCAGCAGAAATGTAGGAAACACAGATACTAGGTTTGATGAAAGTATATAGATCTGTCAAGTCATCAGAATAAGTAAATGCTTAAGTATCCAGATTTTTTAAAGCCCATTTGTCATTCTTTTATTCTAGAACTCGTTTGTATAAAATGATGCAATAGATCATCATTATTAATTTATCTTTACAACCCATTCCTTCATAGAGCTTGTTTGTTCAAATTCTTGTGTGTGATTTTCAATCCCTTTTTTGATAGTGGGCTGTTACATCTTTCTGACCCAAGTATTTCTTATATGTCATTTTTTGTCCTTTTCTGATCTACCCGAATTTGTTTGCTTTATTTTCATATTCTGTATCCTTTAGCCTCTCATTTTCTTTTTAAAAAATTATTATAAATACAGTTTGAAACAGGAATCAATCCCCTAAACATTGATATCAGAACCAGTTTTTTTATTCATGTTTAAAGCTGACCTACAAAAACCTTGCACCCTTCTGGACCACACAATGGAAGACAGACAGGTCACTCAAGGCATCTCAGGAGAGATTAGTCAGCTGAACAATTCTTTTTACTTTCTTAAGACACCTCATGCTTGTTTTTTTTTTTCCCTTCAAAGTCCATTTTAGTTACTGTACCTACTTCCAGTCTATAAAGTAATAGCATTACTATTCTGGTTTAATACAGTAATAAAATATCTCTAGTTGGAAAGTACCCCTAAGGCTCTTAAAACAAAAATAAACCATGTGATTAAGCTCCTCGAACATTTACCACTTCCCTGGGAAGCCAGGCTGTTGGCTTACCACCCATATGCTGAAGAACATTTTTCTAATATTCAGTCTGAACTCCCCCTGACTCAGCTTCGTTCCATTTCCTTGGGTCCTGTCACTGGTCACCAGAGAGATGATATCAGCACCTCCCCCTCTGCTGCTCCCCTCGAGGTAGCTGTAGACTGTGATGAGGTCATCCCTCAGACTTCTTTTCTGTAGGATGAACAAGCCCAGTGACCTCAGCTTGTACATTTTTCCTTCAAAACCTTTCACCACTGTGGATGCCCTCCTCTGGACACACTCCAACAATGTGATGTCCTTACAGTGTGGCTCCCAAAACTGCACACAATACTCCAGGTGAGGCTGTACCAGCACGGAGCAGAGAGGGACAATCACTCCTTGATGGGCTGGTGATGTTGTGCCCGATGCACCCCAGGGCATGGTTGGCCCTTTGCTGCCAGGGCACTGCTGACTCATATTCAACTTACCAGCAGCCCAAACCCCCCCATCAAGATTCTCAATCAAGGTTAATATTAAAAGCATATCTAAATTGCCTTGCTGCTTTCCCTCTGATAGCAGGAATTTTTGCTCTTGTTCTTTCCCAACCATATAACTTGACTGAATTGTTTTTGAACTCGTGGACAGCGAGTCGTGTTAAACAACACAGTTCAGAAGCAAAGTTTGATGTGGGAAGTTGCTCAAACCTTTCAGATGCCTGGGAATAAGATAGGGATGCTGTACTGCTTTTACTCTGTGTTTTCCACACACATCTGCTACTCACTAGTGCCAGAAAACAAGTCTTCAGACTACATAATGCGCATTTTTCTTCTTTCACTCCCTGCTTCTAGACTTTCCTTCCTTTTCTGCCTGATTCTTCTCCTTTCTTTTCTGCCTAGTTCTTTAATCTTGCCTTTCAGCTATACTTCCTTCATTAATTTTTCCCCATTTTAGTAATATTAATTTTTTTAACTTTGTCTCTCTATAGTAGCATTCAAAATGCATTGAAAAAGTTGTTACCACTCTTTGGAGCATTGAAACAGAGATGTATTGCACTTTGTTGAAGGAGTTTTATTAAATTTATCTTCACTTTCCATTCAAATACTTGTAGAAAGATCTGAGTAACCTTACTAAAGTATTTCTTCGTTTTATGTGTTATTGGTAATTTTCCAATAGTTCTGTACTACCTTTCCTGCCATGGTAAGATTCCCTTGTGATCCTTTTCTTGACTATTGGAAAGAAAAAATAGTTTATTTTTTTAATAATAAGAGAAAACAGAAAATAAAAACTTGGATTTCTTATACACTCAACTATACTTGACTATATTATAACAACAACAAAACTAGATATCTTGGTTTCTCAGCAAGTGCAATGAAAATCAGAACTGCAAGCTGAGAATGTAACTCTCCTACATCTTTGCATTCTTTGGTTTTAGTGAATTTTCTGTTTTCTTGAATCCAGTCTCTGTTATATGAGTGCTTTGTTTTAATTGGATAGAGGTAGGTAAATTCTATCCTAATATCACATTTGTTCTTTTTTGTTTGCATTCAGCATAGAGTTCTTACACTGTTTTGTGCAGCACTACTACTCAAAATGTCTTGCACTACCGTCTGAATTTAAAGATGGCTCTAACATTTATGCAGTCCTAGATGGAAGTTTTAATGAACTCTCCAGTGCAAATATTAAAGGTCTATCTATCATTTGCAGTGACTTTAGCTCTTTTCTTTGCAGCATTTTTGATGTGTCTTCAGCAGCTGCAAAATATAGAACGTAAAGTACACTATCTAAAACCAGTGCAATTCATGTAAGTTGCTTTCACTGAAAACAACCAAGTCATTGATGGCAAACACATTTTCTTCATTTTATTTAGACCCATGCAATTATTGCTTGATAAACAATTTTTATTTACCTTGGAAACAACTTGTGCTCTGATCATGTCACTATAGTTCTGAAAAATATTTACTTCCCAAATGCATAACAGGAGTACATGGAAAATGAAAGCAGCGATGAATGACGTGGGAGAAACTTAAAAACATTGTTTCAACATACAAAAATGGAATTAGAGAGGCCCAAAGGTCAGGTACAGAAGAGGACAGCAAGGCATTTGATAGTAAAGAAGGGTTTCTGTAAACACCTGGGAAGCAAATGCAAAACTTTTGAAAGACTTCATGCACTGCTCAAAAAAAAAGCTTTATTAGATTCAGTCTTTTTTTTTTTTTTTTTCAGTATGACGTGTTTTCAGGATAAGTTTAAGGTGTAATACTGGAGGAAGCTCTACAATGTTACTGAAAGGCTACTCTGTCCTGTCTGTAATAGCTCACGATAATTGCAGGAGGTTTCTAAGGACTGGAAAAGTCAATCTCCATGTCCATCCCTAAGAAGAAAGATGTAGGCACCTACAGACTGGTTTGCCTCACCAAGATCATGGAGCAAATTTGCCTGTGCAAATCATTAAATCATGTGCTTGATACCTAAAAACAGTGAGGATAATAAAAACTGGAATAGGACCACAACAGAGGAACATCCACAAGAGATGATATTTAAAAACTCACTGGGTATAACCTCAATGGTCTAACCTTGCAGTCCTGCTTTGAGCAGGAGAGTTGAATCTGTAATTTCTAGGATTGTAATGACCACAGTAAAATAAGCAGGTCTCTGTGCTATATTGTGTTAGATTGGTGCAGCAACACCAGTCTAACACAATATAGAAAAAACACTATTAAAAAAACTTTTCCAGTTATTTGAGATTTGGACTTTTGACTGCAGACCACAGAGAAGTATAAAACTAGATGTAAAGGTGTCTGAAGGTTTATTATAAAATTTAAATAAGATTATGGCTATTATTTCATGGTCAGTCTTCTTATTAGGGCACTTTTCCAGCTCAGGAAGGATTTACATATACCGTAGAATTGAAATGACAAATGTGAAATTAAATTTACTACTAAACAGTGCACATCCAAATACAAACAGCTGTATTAAAAATAGTAGGGGAACAGAACTAAACTAATTTTTTAAAATTGTGATTTAAATATTTTAATGAAGGTTCTGTCTAGTTTTACTTCTTAGCATTTCGATAATAACTTTGGCTTTGCAGTCTTCTATATTGCACTCTTTTTTCTTTTACTTACTGTTATGGGAGTTGGAATATAGACTATCTAACTTCTTTGTTTAACAGGAATAGTCTCTGTGTCCATATTCACTTAGGGCAAAAGGAACTTTGTAAGGGCCAAGTTGCCAAGATGACCTTAGAGTATTCCTCTGCATCAAGAAGTTAATTTATGAGTTCAGAAAGGCACTGGCTGTTTTTCTGACTTCCTGCTGCAGAACCATAGTCCTGCTCTCAATTTAGTATCTCACCAGAGAAATGAGGACACAAGCAGGGAATAGATTACCCTTGTTTTGCAGCCTTATGCAGAGTTCAGATGCAAAAATACTTGCTCACCTGGAAATTCTGAATTTTTCTCTGTATTTTAATCTAAACTCTAGGATCATGTTTTTATTTTCATGCATTAAATGAAAACCTATTGCTGAGACCAAAGTCTTAATAAAGAATAACTATTTTAAGCTCTAATTGTTATCCAAGCCCAAGTACAGTTTCATAAATACCATCTGCTTTAATACCAATCTTACAGAATTTTAGAAATTATAATGTAATTATAATTTTTATGCAAATAATTATCATTAAAATTAAATAAGACATTTTTTAGTTCATTGACAGGCACAGGTCGTAAGAAGAGTGTTCAGTATTCTATCATAAGTATCTGAGAGACTCTGTAAAACAGACTTATCAGAGGATCAGGATCTTAAGCTAGAAATGATACTGTGTTCAGTGTAGCTATACAGCAACCCATTTCAGAAATTTCCATTCTCTTCACATGAGAAAATAGCATCAGAGCAGAGAGAATTGTCACCAGTTTGCTAGTTGAGTGCTACTTGAACTTTTGAAATCTGTACAAAAAACCCTCACCTTCAAAGACCCAACCTTCAAACCCGCCTTTTTCAGCCACTTACGCTTGTGTTTAAAGCAAGAGGAAAGAATCATAAGGGGCGACAGGAAATACACATATCTGAAACATTTACTTCTGTAATTTCAGTATTTTATACCTATCTCCTACCTATGTGCAGGTATCTTGCGATCCCCAGCAATCAGGATAACATCACAGAGCTGCTGCTGCTTCAAGTAGCTCTCCATCTTCCTGAAGGTTTGCTCTGCATGGTGAACAGCCTGGTAGAATTCCTCAGAGCTACACGAATCCATGTCACAGTGGGGTGGTAAGGGGTGGCTGGCTCCTGACAGTCTGTAAACCACAAGAGAAACTCCACGTTGGTGAGATGTGACCTAGTGTTGACTTCATCACCACTTCTAGAATCTGATAGAGTAAATCAATGCATCCCTTCCCTGTTCTCATCACTAGAAGTAAAAGATAGAAAGGTCTTACTGCATTGGGAGAGAAATGGAAAAGGCAATCCTACCTTTCCACTGATTCTGAGCGCCTACTCTAGTTCACTTTCTCAAATTCACATTCATTTTACACCGCTTGCGAAAGAAAAATACAACTCTAATTGACTCAATTTGTAATCAATTCTGATTATTTTCACAATGAAAAATTACACACCTACTTTTTATCCAAAAGACTTATTAATACAAGCTGAATTTAGCCTGCAAACATAATGATGTCTATATCTAAAAGGAAAAAAAATAAACAGGAGAAAAAAAATTTTTTTCATTATATAGCCATCTATTCATGGTTCAAATTTACTCAGTTCAATGTTGCAGTGGAAAATAAGACAAAGTGTCAGAAAGCACTAGTCCTAGAGGAAACTAGGAAAGTATGCTAAAGTTTCTAAATAGTTCTCAATACAGATGATACCCTCTTCTTTTAAAAATATGTAATGAGATGGATTCAAATGAAAGCCTTAAGATTATATATATGACTTGTAGTGCTGAAAATGAAGGATTTCACAGATAAAGTTGATTTTTTTTTCTTCAACTAGATATGTATAAAAGAGTTTACATAATCAATAGAAAAGCAATAGAAGACATATCTTAGCCCAGCATATGAAACAATATTATAAATTAGTTCAAACCAATCTCATTTTATATATTCTATTAAAATATAAATATTAAGGAGCACATAAGAAATGCTTTTTATTTACAGTAATAATACAACAGTTCCCTTACTCAAGGTTTGAATTCAGTAGGTATCGCATTCAAAAAATGATATTGAAAGACATGTAAAAAATGCAGTCTACATTCCTGGCGCTGGGAAACAAAATGGAAAGTGCATAAACATATTAATTCCTAAAAATCAGAATGAAATGCAGTTATAAAATAAAAATAATAAAAAAAAATACCCAAATCAAATTCTTGAGATATGCTAGCAATTTCCTTTTGAATTACGTTTTGTCAAAAGTGTTCCACATAGTCTCCTACAGTCACTGTAGTGGGCTCAACAAGTTTAAGGAGGAAGGGCTGGTCCATCTTTCTGTCAAAGGAATCACTAGTCTTCACAGCACTCCTTTAAAGTAGATGAAATTCTGCACAATTGAAGGTGACATGCAGATAATTTCAAAGGAAACCAATGCAGCTACTTCTGTATCTCACTCCCCCCACCACCTATTCTGTGCCATGTACAGGTACTAACTTAACAAAATGAGTTATAATTTAAAATTATGTAACTTCACTTTACTTCAACTTTTTAAAAAATAAGTTAATTCACTTTTGTAACATTAAGTTGGATAGTGAAAAATTATCAGCTAGTTTAAATTAATCAATATTGCTATTTTTATGCTGCTAAGGTTACAATACGTGTGAGCCTGTCTACAGGAAACTGAACTGGCAAAATGTTATTAAACAGGATTCCTCGACAGAAACAGTTACAAATTAGTGATTTAGAAAGAAACATTTGTTTAATTCTGTTATAGCTAATCTAGTTATATTGTCAAGTACTTTATGCCAGATATTTCCTCCTGGATAAAACAAACACATTCATTCTGTGAGTGACATAATTTGCTTATGTGTTCCTATCTAATCTGGACTCAAACCACGTTGATCAGAAATCCAAATTTATTTTCATATCTTTGGTTGATCAACAGATGCTTTCCCATAAAACTCTAATGACAGAGCTAAGCTCATTAGAATGGGCAGAGGGCAGGTATTTCAGCTTTTTTTGAATTTTTTTTCATTTCACTTTTGTAGCCATACACAGATTTCTTCAGTTTTGTTGCTGGAAAATAAGAATATCAGGTAATTTACAAGAAATAAATTACTGCCTAATAAATGAGGTTGATAGGTTTAAACAGACACCTTTCTTCCTCTCTGGGGAATTTAGTACTGACAAAAACAGCAATTCTGAGAGAGGAGAGTAACAGGAATGAGCAGATCTTAATAGGTTCATACTGTTAGTTCACAAGGTAGGTCTAGGTCAATTTACATTTGAATGGATAGGATTCTAGTCCTGAATCTTTTTGTCTATTCAAAATGCTGTCTTTTTCCAGGTCAGAAAAAGAGAAGTAACCTGATTGAATTTATGCTGGTCCTGTGAAGTAAGACTGGACTGTAATAAGCTTACTCTATTTTGTTCTTGAATTGCTAGGCAGTGTTTGCCACAAATTTTGCTCTCTTTCCTGCTAGCCATTTATAAGCAACACTTTCTACCCTCTAATTCAGTATATCTGTCACTTAGCAAGTCAGTAAATGACTGCTCAAAAGCAAGTCACCAAAGACTCAGCATATTTCAAATATTATCATGAAAAATAGCAAGCAATAAGCTTAGTAGAAGACAATAAGTTAATCTTTTATTTATTTTCTAAGAAAGCCCAGATAACAGGCCTGCTACTTATCCTATTCAGGAGCTGTTTCATTACAAATGCTCTGTCTGCATAATCAATGCTTTAAATTCAGATAGCAACTTGTTAAAATAGGAATTAAGTTAAAGCAAATACTATTTTTTACCAATTACCAGTTTGTGAAAGGCATATATAGGTACTCAGGGCCAATTGCTATATGAAAATCACATTCATATTGCTATATGAAAATCACATTTTCTCTTTGCACATATTGCTCTTGTTTAGGTGCAAGCAAATTGAACCACAAATGGAGTGAGAGGCTTTTTGATTGCATTCAGCAGCAACTCCAACATAAATTTGACTGAAAATTCCCCGAGTCTTTCAAAACCCTTTTTAGCATTTGTGTACCTCAAAATCCTGTAATCAGTGAACTGGACAGACTCCAGGTGGACTTTTTCCATAATCTTCCACAGTTGGCAAGTGCTAAGTCTGAAATCAGTGTGGAAATTTCAAACATTTGGGAGTTGTCCAGACTAAAACACTTTAAATGACTTAGCTACTAGCACAGAAATAAGGAATCAAATCGTTCTCAAGATTACAGCAATGCTACTGAAGGGTGATACTGCAGCATGAGAACACTAAAAGGCTCACAAAAACTTTCAACATTGTAAATAACCAATAATCTTATTAGGTTTTTTTTTTAATGAAATGGCAAACCAGAGTGCACACTGCACAAAAAAAAAAAAAATCAACAACCTGGCAGGACCCCACAAAAAAAAAAAAAAAAAAAAAAAAAAAAAAAAAAAAAAAGAGGAAAAAATCCACCTTAGCAAGTTTGTACAGACTGTTTTCAGTGCTAAGAACAGCATTCTGCTCTTAAAAGAGAAATTATTAAGGAGCCTGATGGTGTAGAGAAAAAACCAGTCTTTGAGCCAGCACAGATCTTAAAATAGAGTAAATAGAAATAAAAACCTAGAGAATCTAAAACATCTGACTCCAAAATGCTCCTCTTCTACTAGAAAAGAACCAATTATTTGAAGCATAGAGAAATTAAAACCTTTAGCTTACAGTAATGTTGTCAAGGAATTAAAGAGAAAATGACAGGGGAAAAGGGACTTAACACACAGATTTAGCTACCTATATCTTACTTGTTAAGTAATTAGACCAGTAGTTAAACTATATCCTGAACAAAAGAATAAAAAATAAGTACTTTGAAATAGAGATTTCATATGACGTGAAACTATACCACATTTCTCTGTATAAACAGACGCTTAGATTTAGAAAAGTTTCCATTCAGGAAATTATATTCATAGAGGTGCAGAAAACAACAGATACATATCACTGTGTGTAGCAGAAAACTTTACAGAGTACTTAGGTATTTTAAATACTCAATTTGAATACATTTATTCTTCATTCCACTGAGGGCCCTGGCACCAAATAAAGAACTCTAAACAGAAAACTTAATATAATTTCATTGTTACTGGAATATTAAATCCTGCTGTATATAATTGTTTTTTCAGTTTTCACTTATGCAGGACTGATAATGCAAACTCATTCAAAACCTGTTCAATTTAATTCAGTACATATTATTGGGTACAAATCCAAAATACATAGTCAAGAAAAAAAACATATCCAGTTCTTTAATGAAAAAAACATTGCTTTGCTATTCATAACTTGCAAAACCAGAAGAAGAATTCCAAATGTAAGAGTGAAAAAAAATCTTTCACACAATTCGTTCTCTAAAAATTACTTATTGAATGCTTAGAAATCAATAGCCTGTGGAATTACACCATCTAAGATGGACTGTCAAAAGTCATGGCTCTCATTAGTGATCACTTGCAAAAAGGCAAGAGGGAGTTTTATAGAGACTTTAAACAGTCTTCTTACTGCAACACAACGCTAAAGTCCTGGTTGTGAACAAAAGCTATGCTTTTCATTCTGCTACCAGCAATCATATCTGCTACAGATATGAACTACAGGCTCTGTCCAGTGTTCCAGCAGGTAGAAGTGCCAGATAAAAGAAATAATCAGAATATCAAATAAGACCTTTTAGTTTTACCAGTTTCGCTCAGAGATGTATTGCTGCTGTCTCAGAAATTCCTTTCCTATGTAAAATAATAATTGAAAAAGAAAATTAGAGTCCAGTGCACATTATAAACTATTGTTCTATAGATAAATTTGTGTAATGTATACTTTACAATGGTGTCTCCTTCTAAAGGCAATTTGTGAATCAAGATACTTGTCATATAACTCATTCTTTGGACATCATAAGGCAAAAATGCAGTCACTAGGACATCTGTGTGCCCAGCAAAAATCCTCTATTGTTCTGTATTTCTGAACATCTTAAGAGTATTACCAGACACAAGAAACAAAATACTAGCTACCAGTTTATTGTGTCATCTCAGGAAAATTGTTTGAGGAGATCTTCATAAACCAGGGACGGACAATGCAGTACCACACCAAACTACTTCTGTAGAGAAGAAATATTTGCCTTGTTCAGTAGCTGCACTGGGTTTCTGTGGCCAAGGTTTTGTTAGTGGGGATGGGCGTGGGGTACAGGGGTGGCTTCTGTGAGAAGCTGCTAGAATTTCCTCCATGTCCAGCAAAGCTCCAATTCCAGGCAGCTTTAAGACGGATGTGCTGCTTGCCAAGGCTGGGCAAATCAGAAACAGTAGTAATGCCTCTGTGATAACATATATAAGAAAAAAAAAAAAAGTACTGCACAGATATAATTTCAGCCAGGGAAGAGCAGGTTGAGAACATGTGGGAGGAACAGCTCTGCAGACACTCTGGTCAGTGGAGAAGGAGGGGCAGGAGGTGCTCCAGGCCCTGGAGCTGGGATTCCCCTGCAGCCCCTAGTGCAGCCCATGGTGAGGCAACTGTGCCCCTGCAGCCCATGGAGGATCATGGGGATGCAGAGATCCCCCTGCTGCCCAGGGAGACCAGGGCAGGTGGATGCCTGTGAGGAGGCTGTGACCTTGTGGGAGCTCCGTGCTGCACCAGGGCAATGGCAGGGACCTGCCTACCCATGGAGGAGTTCACACTGGAGGAGATTTGCTTTGATAGGACTTGTGACCCTCTGGGGGACCCACGCTGGAGCAGCCTATGCCTGAAGAAGAACTGCAGCCTGTGGAAGAGTGACCTGCTCACAGCAGTTCAGGAAGAACTGTTGCCCATGGGATAGACTGTTAGGAGAATGTCATGGAGAACTGTCTCCCGGGAAAGGGACCCCATGCTGGAGCAGAGGAGACTCTTCTCCCTGAGCAGTGTCACGAACAACATGGGATGCACTGACCACAACCCCCATTCCCTGTCTCCCTGCACTGCTGCATGGGAGGAGGCAGAGTGTGGGAAGGAGGGAGGGCTGGGACAAAACTATTTTTTAGATATATTTTACTTCTCATTATCCTGCTCTGATTTTGTTAGTAATAATTTCAATTAATATTCCTAAGCAGAGCCTGTTTTGCCCATGATGGTATTTAGTCAGTGACCTCTCGCAGTTTTTATCTCAACCCATGAATGCTTCACTAGATTTTCTCTGCCCTGTCCAGTTGCAGAGGGGAATGATAGACTGGCTTTGATAGGAGTCTGGTGTCCACCCAGCGTCAACCCACTACAGTAGCTGACAGGAGAAAAAAGCAGAAGTATGGTGAGAGAAGGAAGACTTTGTTCATAGCATGATTTTTCCAGGTTACTCATGAAGTATACAAAGCAAGGCATGTCTTTTGTTTCAGATCAAAATACTCTCAGTTGGATTTTTTCTTATCTATGATACTTCACCAGTTATGAACTAACCTAAGCTGCAAGCATAGACCTCTCTATTGTCAGTGGTGATAAACCAACACATAAAAATTCCATAGTCTCCTGAAATATTGGGGATTTTTAGATTTCAGTTATTTTTAAAATGTCTTACTTTTGCCTTTTTTGTTGTAAAAAATAAAATGTACAATAAATTTAATTAATGAACAATTACTAAAAATCTCATTATTCTAAAAGCAATTACTTATAGAATTCAGCAATATTGATAACAAATGTTTTAGCTTCCCTCAGCCTTCCCCCATTTTTTCCAGAATGTATTACTCCTATTGATGAAATTGGTTGTGTTCCATGTTCTATGCCCTAGAAATCACTTAAACTGTTAGGATGTTTGGTTCATTCTTTAAGTACTCAATTGACCCTTTATCTCTTTGTACTTTCTCACCTTTTATGCTCTACAGTCTTCTAAGCAACTACTTCCTGCTTCCTACTTCTTCTCCTCTTTCTCCACAGTCCAGTGTCCAGTGTTAAAAATAGCATAAGCTTTTGCTCATCTCCACTAGTACTCCTACCAATATTGTGCTCTACTTTCTGTTAATATTACTTTGAGCATCTCTCTCCAATACTTACAGCTCCCGGCAATTTAGATTCCATGAATGAACAACTAAATGGGCTCAGCAGTCCAACATTTCCTTGACTGATATTCAAAAAATTGAATTTCCAAGTAAAGATTGGATGAGCATCAAAAATTATCAGCAGAATAATTTCAAACTTTGAAAAAAATTTAAAATATCATAATATAATACTTGCAGAAAAATTAAATATATGTAAAGTTTGAAATTTGTTGGTTCTGTGTTTTTTAATTAAGTCAGAGGCTGGGAGGTTGGGATGGTGGGGCTTTTTTCCTCAATAGAAAAATGCCACATTGTAATGCTTTTATTTGACAAGGTTAAAAATTTTCGTATTGATATCGTTTTACATTACAACTATAAACTGTCTTAAAAAGGCATACCAAAATACTTATCTCGTAAGGATAGCTTTTATAAATCTTGTTCACGTATGAATTTTTGCAAAGATGTAATACATAAAAGTATTCTGATATAGAAGACTCCAACTGAAAATTTAAAGGTCTGTGCTACTAATGGGGATGTTTACTTTCCAATTTATGTATTCTGAGAGGTAAAATGAAAGACAGCCCAGGCAGAAATGATGCCATTATTGAGAAAATATCCATTTTATATAACACTTCCAGTCAAAAAAGTTGTGAGCACCTGTTTTGCTCATGCAATGCAAATTCCCCAAAGCATGCTTTTAGTAAAGAGCAAGTTTGTGGAACTGACTTCATTTAGTTTCAAATATGATAATTGATTCAATTTAGTCTTTTAAGATTAGTTTTGTATTTTGGAAGGAGTTTTTGTTTGCTTTGTCTGAGTGTGTGTGTGTGTGTGTTTGTGTATGCTTTTGCTTTGTTTTAATTCAGAATTTCAGATCTCATTTTAACAGCTCTTAAGACACCTAATGTATGACTCGAGAGATAACTCAAAAATTACCATCCCAGGAAAAAAACAGTCAACTTGGTGAAATTAATTTAATTAACTAACAATCAGAAGAGGAAGATAATGAGAAAAAAACCACATCTCTTAAAACACCTTCCTCAGTAACTCCCTTGTTCTGGGCTTAACTTTACTCACAATTTCTCTACCTTCTCCCCTTCAGAAGCACAGGGAAATGGGGAATAGGGGTTATAGTGAGTTCATTGCACTTTGCCACTCTGTCCTCCTCAGGGGGAAGACTCCTTAGACTCTTGCCCTGCTCCAATGGGGGCCCCTTCCATAGGGTGCAGTCCTTCAAGAACTTTCAGCATGAGACCCCCGGGGTCACAAGTCCTACCAGGAAATCTGCTCCACTGTGGGCCGCTCTCTCCATGGGTCCACAGGTCCTGCCAGGAGCCTGCTCCAGTGCAGGGTTCCCACAGGGTCAGTCTGCTTCAGGCATCCGCCTGCTCCGGCCTGAGGTCCTCCATGGGCAGCAGGTGGATCTCTGCTGCATCAGGAACCTCCATGAGCTGCAGGGGCACAGCTGCCTCACCATGGGCTGCACTACAGGCTACAGGGGAATCTCAGCTCCAGGGCCTGGAGCACCTCCTGACACTCCTGCACTGACCTTAGCATCTGCAGGGCTGTTTCTCTCACATGTTCTCACTTTTTTGTTTTTCCCTGAAAATCAAAAATCTCTAAATCATGACAAAAAAAGGATAAATACAAGTAAAAACTAAACTGTAAGATTTTTTTTCCTCATTGGTATCTGAGTTGCCTGATAGGATCTAAGACCCTGAATATTTTTTTCAGTGTTCTTGTGTTCTGCACAATATGCACCAATCAAAGGAATATTTTATTTTTTAAATTATTTTTCAAATCTACTCATTGCTTCTTACAGTGTCTTTAAAAAGTAACTTAGATCTCTTAGTGTTTCATCACATAAAAATACAACAGTTTATTGTAGTGTAGCACAGAAGAAAATTCATACCTAAAATCATTCTCATCCTTTCTGAAACTCATTTCAACACAAACATGATCATTTCATAAACCATATTTCAAGTTCCAGGCAATTCCTTAAATCCAGAGAAAACTATTGAAGGAAAGCTGATTTTTTACATTCATCATACTGGCTGTGCCAGGCACCTGACAGCTATAGTAATAATGGTACCACTACAAACCTCTGTCACAAGTTAGCAGCCATCACACTTCCTTGACAAATTACACTTTCTGCCCCCCACCCCATATCTTTGACCTATTCTACCTCTAAATAGTCTTGCTATGCAACAAAAAAATATGCTGGTTGGACTGCTCTTTCCCACACACAGCTAATGCTGCATCCACTGCTTTTTCAGCTTTGCATGTCCAAATAGAGGCAGCAGTTTGTTCCAACTGTTCCTGGAAAACCGATGATTAACTCAAATGAACAGAGTTCTCCTAGCTACACATAGTCATATTTTAATGACTTGGACACATACTAATACATTTTACACATTCACACTGCTGACAGAACTTTTTATTATACTGGATCTTGCTGTATGAATTTCTTTTTTGTGCCACGGAGAATACAGAAAACAAAGAACCTACAAGTATAAAAGCCCTGAAAACAAATACTAGGTGCATATAAACCTACACTATTGAAAAGTTACAGGTCTGTACTACTAATGGGGATGTTTACTTTCCAATTTATGTATTCTGAGAGGTAAAATGAAAGACAGCCCAGGCAGAAATGATGCCATTACTGAGAAAATATCCATTTTATATAACCCTCCCAGTCAAAAAACTTGTTAGCCACGGTTTTGCTCATGCTATGCAAAATTCTCCAAAGCATGCTTTTAGTAAAGAGCAATTTTAGTAAAAACCAAGTTACTACCTGAAAGGAGGCAACCCATTCTTCCTGAAAACACAACACAGAAAAAATGTCACAGGAAATCTCAATTTTTAAAGACATACACTGTTGGAGAACAACAAAGAAGCACAACCATCTTTTCTTTAGTTAGTACTTCTCTATTTCTAGCTCAAGACTCAAGTGAGCCTGCTTCATTAGAGTATAACCCAGCTGCTCTGCTTTCCTTCTCTTTTACCTCTTACTATCATAGAAATAGGCAAAATTCCTGCTAAAAGGAAACAACTTTGCTTTAGACCAGGAGTAATTTTTTTTAGAAATTAGTTTCCTTCTTTTGATAGGCATTCTTTCTCTGTTCTTCCTCAACCCCATCAAAATCAACCTCCTCATTCACCATGTTCAGTTAATGAAGATTTTGACTCTGAGTTGAAATAATAAATAAGTACCACTCCAAAAATGAAATCCCTAATATTTTTGGGACTGCTTGCTCTCATAAAAAAAAAAAAAAAATTAAAAAAAAAAATTGGTTCATTGTCTTTCAAGTTTCTTATGCTCTTATGGCAAATAAATTCATAAAACAGGAAAGTGTCCTGCATTCATCACATGCATCAAGTATTCATACTGCATTCACAGTCCATTCATATTTTAATTACCCCACTGGTAATGCAATAAGGATACAGTAGCTCCATTAGGAAGACACACTGACACCAAAAAACTTTTTTAATACTCTGGTTAAATATTTTCTAGCATTTTATGACTCCCCAGGTCTACCAACCAAAAGTTGAATGAAAAGGAGTATTAGGACTCAGAAATTCAAAACTTAATTTAACCTAATCTCAACTTCCCTACAGAAGTAGAAGTCTTATCAGTGGGAGTTATCATCTGGGATGCTGAGATGAAGGGTAAACACTGTTGTGCAGGAGGCTAATTTTACTACCCTGAGCAGTTAAATGCTCAAGGCTGGAGATGTATTTCCCTGTCTACTCCTGCAGATGTAAAGTGCTCATGGTGACTATTCATTCCTCAGCCTGAAAAGCAGCCACAAGCAGACAGATGCAGGAAGAAAACCAAGCAGTAGATGCCATAGTGAAAATGAGAGAAATTCCTTTTCCTTTCTTAATAGCTCAAGAATTCATGGCAATGTATTGTGTACCACTGTGCACTATCAGCTGAGCAGTGCTAGCAAAAACACAGACCTCACACTCTCACAAAGCACAGACTTTCAGTTTCCTCGATGCCCAGTCGTTAATGCATCTTATTTCAGATGACAAACTGCATCGAGCCTTTGAGGTTTACTTAAGTGGTCAAACATAACATAATGAAGTAGTCTTATATCATTTAAATATCACCATCCAGCATTTATGCATACACATCAAAACAGAGTGAGGTTTTTACAAACATACACACTAAAATTGTACATTGAGAAACTGATGAAACCAACATTACACACAGGAAAGTCTTCCAATACACTATGGAGGAAAGCTCACACATCTTTCAGACAGCTCTGGCTATAATTCCATTAGCAACTGCTATCACTAGTGTGTAATTCTGCAAGAACTGCCATTTTAAAACTTCATAAAATCAGTGCCAGTGCCACTGACATAGAAGCTTTCTCCTATCCCATGCTACTCAGAATAATGCAACTTCAGATGATAAAAGAGTAGTGCTGGATTTACTAGAGAGACACCTAAGATAGAGCTGCTTTTGCTTCCTTCTGTAACAGTGCCCTATTTTCGGAATGGATGGCCTGCATTATGCCTAAGAGAGATGCTTGTGTCATGTGTTAACTATCTTGTCATGACAAATGGCCATATCTAGATGAATAAACTAAGTAAATTAGCTGACACAGTTACTCATTCAGATTGTGTGCCCAAATACATATAAGGATGCTGATCTCTTTTTTATTAAAAGGCATTTTTTCCAGCATTTAATTTGTGACATAGGGACTTTACATAAACAGAACTTATATATGTGAATGATGGCACTGGCATTCAAAGAAGGGTAAGCAAGTATTTTATGAATATTGAGTTTAGTAGACATTTCAATAAAATTTCATTGTGCTACTATATTATGTGCTGATATTCCACAGCATAGGTAGCATGTCAGAGCTTAAAACACATTATGACTGCGATGGAAATCGTGTCAAAGACCACTGGAAGCTTTAAAATTCCCAGATTAAAATTCTAGTTCAGTTAAGTACTGCACTCGGTGAGGTGGGAGATCACAACACACATGCGTGCACACGCTGCTCTTCAGTAAAGTGTATCAATGATTCAATCCATGTCCTGTTGCAAGACAAGCTTTTATGGAGCTTGCACAGCACTCAGGGGTAAGCAGCATAGAGTCTCATCCTGCTATTTGTTACAGATCTATCAAGTGTCATATATCTTTTGGTGACTCTCACAAATTTCACAGCACCTGTACATCAGTGAGAAGGATATGTATGAAACACAGAAATAAATTGTAGGTGATTTTTCTCTTCTTTTTTGAAGTGTCAGTATATTTTCTTGCTAATCCTGAAAACAGCAATTAAAACTGACAATTTGGTGAATCCTGTCTGCAGTGAATTTGATGGTTTCAGTTTCTACACTGCAGGATCACTACAACACTGTGAATTTAACCCGCATGCAATTAAAGAGTACATATTTCATAATAGCTATCACTCATTAACCCAGCACAAACCGAAGCTCATCCTATGATCAATATGAAAAAGGTCTAATGAATTTTTCATATGCATGCATGGTGGCACAAACACCTAGCCATTAATATTGCTTTTGTCTACTGCAGTATTTGTAAAATTACTATCTAGAGAGCCTGAAATCAGGCAATAAGACTGATATGCTAGACTGCATCAAATAAAAAGGTAAATACAGAGACATCCACATTAAATACTGCCCTAATTTGCAAACTTGTAGGTATGAAACCTCCAGTCAAAGCCTCAATATTATGTACAGTTACAAAGAGCTACAGAGCAGCCTGTGGCATAATTATGCTTACCTCATAGAACTGAAAAAAACCCCCACCTAATGTTATTTTTTTCCACATTACTGTTTGTGATTGAATTTTTAATTTTTTAATCCAAAGTGTAACACAAACATAAAAAAACCCTGTAATTCAGATTTTTTCTCCCATTAAAGCAAAGTTATTTCTTTGTATCCCTCTGCCTTTTGCTTTATTTTTCTTGAAACATGAAGTAGCTGAAATACTTTTACTCTCTCCTTCACAGATCAGTTGTAACACCCAAAGTAAGACCTTTCCCTGAAGGGGGAATCAAGAGCAGAGCATTAGCACTCTGACCACAGAATTAACTACAAATAGTACAAAGAAGTTAGACCTTTGTGATCAGGAATTTTGCACTTTTTTTTTTCTCATCTCTTTAGAGAGATACAGATATGAGACAGTCCTGCCTGCTACTCTGACACAGGTGGTGGCACCTCTAGAAATACACATGAAAAAAAAGCAAGAAATAAAGACAAGTATATCTTTTTTTCACCTGACCTAAATTAGCCCCTAAGTGTGATGGCTTTTATGGATCTCAATTTTGTGGTACTTAGCCTTTTGCATTAAACTTTTAAGGAACCTGACTATCTTTCTTCATCATGGGTACTCATCCTTAGGCATTTCAGTACTTAACATTACAGCAACTGTCTCCTCTGGAAGCTGAGCTCCAGTGATGACAAAAGGAATGTCTAGATCTCCAAACAACTACGTTTCTACCAACATTCTATATAATGCAACACTGGTGTATGTGAAGAGGAGTGTCCAGGAGTATTTTGTAAAAAAACTGACTACGGCTTATGCTTCCCATGTTCTTCTTAGGCTATGGCATCACAGCAGTTGTTTAGAGATCATTCTTTTCTTTTTCTTTCTCACTTTATATTTATATAGAGAACAAGAGAAATAAACTGCAGTTCATGTACACAGAGATAAAACCTATTCACACCTTTTCCACTTCTTTGATGATTGAAATTACATAAATTCTTTTACTGTCTCAGGACAGCTTTAAAGCATGGTAGCAACGATTATTTGTCTATATTTTATCTTTAATCCATATGGAATATTCAGGAACTTACCAAGTGTTTTAAAAATACCCACTTCTACTACAATAGATGTAATCCCTTAATTTCTCAGGTCTACAGAATTGTAAGCATTCACTTCCAACTAGCTTCAGTAACCCCACACCATTTGAAAACTAAGAATTACTGACTAGAATAAGATTTATTTTCATCAGGCTCATTATAAACCAGGGTAACTTATACTGTCACTGTTTGCATCTCTAAAAGTACCTGCCTAGTCAAGTCTCAAGTCTACTTGATTTTTTTCTTGCATGTACTTGCTTTTGCTTTCTAAATATGTGCTTTCAAACGTCAAGCTAATTTCAGTGCACATGGACCAATTTGCTGAACCTTCCATTCCCTAACTATCTGAATCAAACTCTGTATACATAGAATAGTGTAGCTGTGATTTGTAGTACTATTCAAATAGTAGTTAAGACCTGTGACTGGTAAGTTTTTTTATACTTATTTCTTTAACTTTGGGATAAAAATAAAATTCTAGTTCAAGTATACTTGAAAAGACAAAAAATTAAAGTTCATACCAGTCATTAAGACAAGAATTAAAAATTTTACATCTTTAGGAACCCCTGTAACCTTTATAAAGCTATCAAGATATGATTGGCCAAGCCAAATTTATAATAATTTCTCAAAATTCTTAGAGTATTCATGAATCAATTAAATGGTTTTATTACGGGTTATTCATTCAACATAATTAATGTGACATGCATCAGACCCAGTATCTCTGGAAACACACTTAAAAATGACCACTGATTGCACAATATATCTTTACTTATTTCTATAGTTATATAACTTAAAAAAAGAAAAATATCTAAAATTATATGAATATCTGAAATTGTACAATATCGTCTTAGAATTATAACTCACGAATGTTCTCTTCATCACAATACTAGGTATTAAAATACATTCCATTAATAATATTCTATTATAAAAATGTTCTAATGTTATAAATGTTAAAAAGTTATAAAATATAGCAGTGCACTTGAGTATTATAACTTATTATTCTTTCTTGAGCAATCTAATATTAAATGGAAATGGAAAGATTAATATAAAAACAGAGGAAAGAAATGTACTACTAATCAACCCACTTTAAAAATATCTGTAACACTGTTTATGTGTGGACCCAAGATTAGAAAGAAACATAGATTCTTACTGATTTCTTTGTCATTCTTTGGATGAAATGCAAATACAACAGAGCACATCTGAGCGCCTTATTAAACAAATAAATAAATAGATAAAGTACAAAGGCAACTTAAATTATTTTTTAAACTAGATAGGATGTAGGCATTACCCAAATTCAGTAATAAATGACATTTTAAAGCCTATTTAGATAAAAGTAATCCTACTTTGAAAAAGAAGTTCTAAGAATATATTTAGTTTACTGTTCTTTCACATGACTCAGAAGGCATAGAAAGTCCTGCCTACTACAAAGAGCATATTTCTTATGCTTCAGACATGAGCAAGCTACTACCAATATCCCTCTGGAATTAAACAACCAAAGATCATGAAGAATGTAATCAAGTAGGTACCAGAGTCTTTTAGATTCATATTCAGAGTTTTTTTGCTACATCAGTTCAAGTGGAAATCATGCATATATATATATATATATATCTACAGTCTTCATGTATGTTTTCTAGTACACTTTCAAAATTGTAAAATTAAATTAAATCAAAACAAATTAAACAAATTAAAACAAATTAAATATCCAAAAAGTGCAAAGTTGTTTTTGTACAAAGATATATATTTACATAAAATTTCCTTTTTTCAAAAAATCAAATACAGTAATCTGTAGAACAGCAATATAGAGGGTCAATTAAGATTCTTCTTCAATCACTTTAGAGCCTGTCCAGCTACAGACATACTAGTATAATAAAACTGAATTCATTATAATTAATTCGCATCAGTGCAACAAAACCAGTCTTATTTCATGTCTGACCTCACCACGTTTCATAGAGAACACAAATGAATATGCTAGCATAGCGTATTTCTGAGAAGCCTTTTAGCCTGTAAGGTTATTGGGACTGTTCACTTCTGTCCTCAAATTTGAACAGTTCTAGGGAAATCTCACGTCAGCAAAAGGGATGTGGTGGGTTTATCTCCTCAGGGTTTGTTGCTGTGTGTCAAAATTTTTGCTGACAGAGTATTCCTCCGTATCAGAAGTTTGAGGGGGAAGGAAGAAGTAAATTAACAGGAAATCCTACCCCTAGTTTAAAAAAATTAAGTAAAATTTTAAAAATAAAATTAAAGAACCAGAGCAAACTCCCCAACTATAAGTAACTGATCCTATCTGAAACATTTAGACCAGCTCTATATTTTGTACAGTCTCTCCAATCCTGTGCACTGCTCTGGTAGGTTCATTATTTATTTAATTCAACGGCTAATATTTATTAGCTATCGAAAGCATTATCCGCTGCCATATCCATTTATTTACTTGATATTATTTTGCTGAAAAGCCATTTCCAGTCATGACTGAATGTTTCCATATTTTTGGCAGCTGTAAGACAAAAGAGAAGGCATTAATGCTGTAATTACTAGCCAACCTCTAGCAATGATTACAGATATGACAATTTTTCACTATTGAAACTGATGCCTGGGATGAGTAGTTTACAAAATGCATAGTTAAAGAGTACTAATTGTGGAATTCATTTCATTTAGTTGTCACTTAAAAATCCAACTTGTATGAAAAGGTTTTATAACTGGAATACATCAAACTATCATACACACGCTTAAGGGCAGAATGTGACAACTTGGCAATGTTATGGCTTAGTCTCTTGGCCAGAGATGTCAGTAGGCTATGAGTTGTCAGCTTTCTTCCTGTTCCTGAGCAACTTGCATTCACAAACTTAGCAGACAAATCAATCCCTGTAAGCATGCCCCAGGTTTCATTAGGAGTGCTGTAAAACAAACACAAAGGATTCTGCCAAACTTCCTATTCCAAAGCAAAGATAAATTGTCTACCACTTTACACCATGCAATATTTTCTTTCAACAAGAAGGAATGCTAACTATAATTACTTTAACAGTAATTGCTTGATTATGCATTTCTTTCATGGCTTATCAACAAAACACTGACACTTCCAATTAAAAGTCAAGGAACTTTACTCCACATCAGTAAATTCCCAACTAGACATGGGGGTTTTATTTGTTTTGGGTTTTTTGTTTGGTTTTTGTTTTTTTGTTGTTTTTTTTTTTTAGTAGAGAGGACTTTCAACTTCTCACAAATAAGAGATTAAGGCAGCACATCTGTATTTTTTATGCATGTTATGGTGGAGTATGTCTTTATTGCCAAATTATTTTGACAATCCTAATATTAATTATCATCACATTTTAATAGCCAGAAACTAAAACAAGAGTTACTATTAACTAGAACAACAAACCTTTATATCTTCTCTGTAGACTGTGTGACCCTACTATGGCACTTACTCATAAATGTTTGTTGGAAAATTGCAATCATTGCATACCATAAAATTAGGTACAATTGTGTATGAGACTGACTCTTATTAATGAAATACACCTGCTAATGATTTTAATGTCTTCCAAGATTCGCTGTGATGGAGAATTCAATTTCAAATATTGATGTGTGCATGCCCACTAATTTTTGTGCTTCTCAGCTGTTGTATTTGGGCATCTGTCAAGGATGCATTATGCTATTGGCAGGCACAGATTTCCAAGATTCATATTTCATTGAAGCCTTTCCAGAACGCTTGACATGATCTTTTTTTCTCACTGTCAAAAAGAGCGATTCATTCATCCTATAATGATATGAAATCTCTCAATCATGACATGAAATTGCGACAAATTGTAAAATACTAGTCATTCTTTCTGGACAGAACTTTCTGATTTAAAACACCACCACTGACAAGGCATCGACAGAAGTTATTTCAAAGATACATGTTATGCTGGAAAAAAAACCCAAAAAACAAAACAAAACAAACAAACAAAAAAACCCAGAAACAAAAAAAAACTCAAAAAAACGAAACAACAAAAAACACACAAAACAAAACAACAAAAACAACCCTGTGAGTCTTCTTCCAAAATTTTGCTTATTCAAGATTATTCTTGTTCATGTCTGGAAGAATCTCATCCCTAAAACATCACCAGAACACCTACACACTGAAAAAGCCTAACTTTCAATCACCATGCTTGCCATTATATGTTATCTCTGTAACAAATTTATTGAAATGGCATTTCAGCATCACTTTTCTTGCTTCCAGAATACTATGCTCACCTTCCTTAGGCAACTAATGATGACTTTATCATTATGGGTTTAATTTAATGCAAATTTATTACAAAGTGATATATGTGTACAGCTAGCACAAGTACAGAATTAAATATTTAAAGCACAATATCATTCTATTTACAATGAAAGACACTAAAAGGGTATTTGTTTGGGAGGTTTTATTTGTTCACTTTTTTCTGAAAGTATCTTTTCTGATGATCTAAATACCAGTTAGAATAGAAATTACGAAAAATCATATTAGCACATCATTTCACAACCAACTCAGATTATAAAAATATTTAGGAAATAATTTAACATATTAATTTATTTAGCAAGTTGATAATACATGACAGAACTCCTAGTTCTGTGGAAAACCTTCTGCACTGTTGCTAAAATGCAAAATAAGTTTAAACTAAACATTGAACCCAGAGGTGTATCTATTCCGTGTTCTTGTGTTACAAATCACATAACACAAATTTACCTTAATAATTAAATGCTTTCCTTGAAGTGCTTGTCAATTCTAATGCTGTGTTGTTACATTTAAGATACAACCGCATAATCTGAAAATAACTTGGTTCTAATAGAAATTCTAAATGGTGGAACGTACACTGCTGTGTCACCTTGAGCTCACTCCCCACCCCACCCTGCTCCCCAGCGGAATGGGGAGGAGAATCAGAAAAAGGTAAAAACATGTGGGTTGAGATTAGAACAGTTTAACAATTGCAATTAAATTATTATTATCAATAGTTGATGCCTTAAGTTTTTCTTTTTCCTGTTCAGCTTCATATTAAGTGTTACTAAGTTCTCTTCACAGGGTAGTTAGACACAACAATTCTCTCCATCTCAAGATTCAAGGACAATCGTTCGGAACCTCAGGCCCAAAGGTAAAAACAACGTAAAAAGAGGAGGGCAAGCAAGGAGGATGGAACTTTCATAATTCAAACTTATTAATTGGACAGTTAATCTTAATATGCAAATGGACAATAACTTTTAAAAGTGTGAAAGCCCATGATCAAAGCCCTTTTCTGCATCCATCTTGAGGCCCATCCTGGCAGGGCTACAGCCAGGCTCTTGTATTGCCAGGATGTGGCCTTTGAAGGCCTTTCAATAAATATCTACTTTATTCCTCTAATTTTGTCTAGCCTCTGTTCCAGATCAAACTAACTAGTTTGTTAACTAGTGACAACATAGTCATTAGAAGACAAAAGAGAGTGTAATAAAACCCAAGTGAAAGAAATTATGCACAANACAGATAAACTCAGACACCCCAACTGCACAGTTTCTGGTACCAGGATATACCAAGGTTAAAGGCCACTCTACTTGCTGGTACAGACGCCCTCATTTTTTCTCTCACACCACAAAGAGCCTTGATTTTGTTCACCAATGCAAAGTGTTTAAGACACATCAAAAAGTTATGGAGAAAATAAGTCAACAGCAATTAGTGGAAAAAGGACCACAAGAGTACTTCTGCCTCAGGTAAAAAAAGGCAGCAATCCTCAGGCCAAGCAAGATTTCCTCACATGCGCATCATATAAGGCTCCCCAAGCAGTAGAGGAAAAGATATACAAATATAGCATTAACACTTTTCTTACAGTCCTTTGGTGGTATCTTGAGACACAGAAACTGGAGGCTACAGTTTCTTAAAAGAAAAGTAAAAGCCTAGCTTTTACCTTTCATTTTTCACACTCCAGAAAAACTATTGAATGGAGAGAGGGAACAGACCATTCAGGCATCTGATGTGTCAGAACATTTTCTCTTCTGGGTTTTCCTTTGACTTTAAACTATTAGGCATTCATATATTTATATATTTTTCTGCATAATACATTTTGTATGGGTGAGTTTTCATATTTATATATGCATGTGCAAGTATGTATAAATGAAAAAACATACATACACATAGACATATATACAATTCACTCAGGAAGAGTTCTGGCAGATCACATTTAGTTTTTAGTTTAACACCAAAAAAAATGGTGTAATTCAAGGAAAGGAATGAAAGCAAAATTGTATCAAGCACTGCTCGCAGTATCAGTGAGCTACACATGCAGGAGGTATTCAGTAAGGTCAGCGACCATCTGTGAAGTTTCAGGTAGTTCATCTATTTCACATGCATTTTGCACAACAATTATGACCATAGCTGTCAGATCAGAGAATGGCTTTTCAACCTCCTCCAGCCTGGATAGCTGTAATTAGTTATTTTTAACAATGTTTTGAATAGAAAAAAACCCTAAACTTCCAAGGATGCATTGTGACCTGACTGCACTGTAAGCTGCATCATCTACCTATTAAATTCCAGGTACACTTCCAGACGGTATTATGGGTCTCAAGGATTGTATGGTTAAAACAGTTCTCAGAAGGTACCAGTCATCCACTGTACATCAGTTCAGCCAAGTTCAGTTAATGAACTCATGGGAGCATTATCTCAATTGGATTTTACGTCAAGCTATTCTCAACCAGAGATTTTTGTCCACCTATTATTGAAAAATGAAAAAAGCCTCAATTTCTTACGATGCCTTTTCATATGTGATACATTTAGGAAAGGCATAAATATGCAAGCAACTGACTGGTTTAGTTTTCTGACATTCAAAATGAAAACGGATTAAAAGATCAACACTAATGTAGCACATCATGATTTTATATGACCCTTCATACTAATTTACTCTTACCAATCTAATATTTTCATTAAACTCAAATATTATCTAGATATGGTCTGCACATTCAAAATCATTATTCTTAAAATATGCTATCATTATTACTGGGAATTTAGTAAAGGAGAAGCTGTGTCACTAACATATGAAGTGATATTCCCAAAAATCCACTACCTAGTCAAGAAAAAATGAAGCAATAAATGCCAGAATTAACCAGATCATGTTTGTAGTTAAGCAAAATGCTGTATTTTCTCTAAATAATGTAATGTAGACAATCAAATGTAATAAATTTCAATAGCTGTATCCATATTAGTAAACAAAACATATCAGAATCTGTGCCTTGCAATAGCTGAAAGAGAGTCATAAAATTACATAGGCTGGAAAAGACATTTAGGATTATTGAGTAGATTTCATCTTTGTGTACCATCATGGCTTGAAGTGAAAAGCAACAGGGTTTAGTATTTTGACAGCAGGATTATGGATTATATTTTGAAAGTTCTTGGAGGATATTTTACAGAAAGAAAAATGGATTTGTCTCAATTGTCATGTGGTGTATTCTTGAAAGCCTGTGTGTTTACACATACCAGCAGATTTGAGCTGAGTTACAGACAAACTCGATTATGTACAGCAACCAGATTAAGTACACTAAAGCAAGGAGCCAATTTAAAGAACAATAATATAAACAGTGTATGGAAAATAACATTTAAAAATCAAAGTACTTAAATCAGACTAAAAGACTTAGAATAATGTATTTAGGTAAAAATAGCCGTATACTTGAATGTTCACACTTCTTTACAAGCACACTTCCATTCTTCACTCAGAGGGCCTCTCCAACAAGAAAAGTGGAAAAGAGAATGCTTGTTATTAGCAAAGGGAAAGGAAGGACTTCTAACTCCTCAGAGCTTGTAACATTAATCCACTTAATAAGGTTTTCCTTTACAGTCCAATATGCACTGTCAGTGCTTATTCATTAGCACAGGTATCTCTTACATCTAGATTTGTGGAATAATTTTAAATGTGCAGACTAAGAATAGATTTCTGAATAAATGTAATTTCAACACACAAGAAAAACTGCTACATGTTAGAGCTGCAAATCTAGTAGGATAACATCTGGGGTACATAAAGTTTTATACTACTGTGAAGTTAATTTTACTTATAAAATTAGTTTATTTTGTATCACTGGAAAAGAATCTTACTTGCTTTTAAAAGGATGATACAGTTACTTAATCTTTTTAAAGGTTTTGGCATGAAAAAATAATTATACACCAAACATTTCTACTCTCAGATGAAATGGATATGCATTTAAATGCTGGTAGCTTTTATAATAAAACAAAATTAATTGGAAATATGTTGTTTAGGGGGGGAAAAAAAGCAATTAAAAAAACTCAACTGAAAGCTAATCTTTATCGTTCCCAATTAAAAATAAAACAACTCCAAACCTGCTTATCATTAAAAGGCTCTTATTGTCCTAACGATGTTTTGATAACATACACATATTAATCATGGTATAGTATTTATCCTTACATACTAAACCATCAACTATTCTACTGTTGGAACCTGAAACAGAAAAGTACATTTATGTTATGTTTTAAGATGAACTTTGCACCTTAATTCAATTCCAGTTCTCATTGATAAATTACTAACTCCAAATTACTATACTCTAGAGCTTTAAACCCTTTAAACCTACGAGACACAAAACCAGAGCCAATATAGCTTTCCCATCAAGCTCTATTATGCTGCCTATAAGAATACTAATTCACTGATGAAACATGTTATATGAAATGATCCCTAATGAACTTACCAGCTATTTGATGCCATGCCTTGTCAATGGCTGAAACTAACATAAATTTACCCTTTCTCTTTATTCCTAGAAATATTGGCTCAGCAGTGACCTGCCTCTTATATAAATTTTGCAAATGTGTGTGACAAGGCAGGCTGATTGACCCGTAAACCAGAGATCTAGCAGAATTTACTAACCAAGACAGTAGATACTGTAACCTTGCATCAGTTCATCCTTGACTGGCCAAAGAGGGCTACAGCTGGGAAAAAAATAATGCCAGGTAAAATCTGCTCCAGGATGAACAAAACCCAAAGAATATAAGCCTAAATTAGAGTTCATTACAATCATAGATATCACGAGATGCCTAACAGTATGCCTATTACTTCCAGGAATGAAACTAATAAATGCACCTACAGGTAGAGTTGTAGAAGACAAAAAAACTTGTTTGGTTCATAATAGTTAAGATAACCAGAGGCTGGAACATCTAATTAAGCCAGCAGGGAATACCAATGAAAGAAACTAGGTTGAATTTTCTTATGCTGTGGGATTGGAAAAGACAGTCATACAGCATAGGAGAGACTCCCTCATGACTCCAGACTTGCATAAATATAAAACAGAGACGAAGATAAACATACTCATTCTGGACTTACCAACCATCAAATCACTCAGGTTGGAAAAGACCTTTAACATCACTGAGTCCATCTGTTAAGAGTAACAGTCTGTAATGGCTCAGGGTAAGACCAATCTCTTCAGGCAGTGGGAGATCTGGGTCTTACGCTCAGAACCGTGGGTTCTGTAGCTGTCCAGCCCAGGAAAGCTTTTTGTTCATAGGACTACACACTATTCTGAACTGGAGGCCCTCTCTAGACAACACTGACCACTGACACTGACTATGTTACATCATGTAACTGAAAAATGTTATTTATGGCTCTAGAGAACATCACGTAGGGGAAAGAATTTCAGTTAGGAACTTGATATGTTCCTAAGCTTGAAATATAGTGTTACGCATAAGTGATATTACATCTGAACAAAAATGCAACAGCATCTCTTCTGTGGAATGATATTATACTGCTGTCCATTCAAAATTCTCCCACTCCATACACAGACAAAAAACCAAAAGTCTATTTCAGTCTACTTCACACCATTTTTGCTCACTATACATTTTGAAACCATAGTCACTTGAAAGATCATCAAGAACCACCACAAGTTCTGTTTCTTAAACATGAAATTGTTACCACACTGCATTTTCACAACTCCGCCTTTATAATTTGTCTTGAGATTTTAATGCACACAATGCCAAGTTTAATGTCGGCTGAGAAAAAAAATTAATTAACAATAACATGTCATTTTGGGACGCTTCATTTCAAGACCAAGGACCAGAAACTGTGCTTTCCCCAGTCTCCCCACACTACATTTAAGCTTCGAAGAAATAAAGACTTAACCATCAGTTAACTGAATTATCCCCCCCAAGCTTTTAATGTGTTTTTAAAAGATGCTTCTTTAGTGCATACATTTTATGTATATTGATAAGATGTATATTCTAAAGGTTTCAAACTGGCATTCATAATTAATCTCTGAAAGCTCTTTAAGCTGTTCTGTACCATCTTGGCACTAGTAAACACATTTTTGACAGAAACAATTAATCCAACTCCTTTTACAAAGGTTGCAAAGACACATTTATCCTTTAATATACTGCACATATTTAAATATACTTTAATCCTTCTAATCATAATCACTTTTTTCCATTTATTTTTTTTCAAAGCTATCTGCCTGTCTGTAGATATGTCTTTAGAATTCACTTTTCAGCTCAACTGATTCACCTCACTATTCTTCCCTTGTTTTTAAAACCACCATTACTTGCTTACTACTTAGAATTAACCATTTTAAAATCTTAAGATTCCTTGGCAGAATGCAACTAATTCAAAGTTCTGTTTTAATATATAAGTGGATACTCTACATAGACAATTATGCTTTGGCATAAATGTTGAATGACATGGCTTAGAAGAGCTGTATCTCTGCTGTTCAAGATCTTTATGCACATCCGATTTTATGCCTTGACAAAGCACTCTTGTTCACATTGAGAAACACTGCTCTTTGGAGAAAGTGAGGTTTGAGCAGTGTTCCCCATTAATTGAAATGTATCTTCTTAGATTAAAAACCAGTTTTGCAAACCAGAACAATAAACAAAAAACACCTTTTTTTCTTTTAAGAAAATCCTTTAACAAAAGAAATAAAAATTTACATTATGAACAGCAGTTATAAATAGTCTACACTTGTAAGCATTGATATTAATCCAAGCACATTACTTTATTCCTCAAGAATCTGCCCCACTGCCAATATCCTTCCAGTATGTTTTGGTGGGTCTCTTACTGCTCTCTCTTGTTTCTCCAGTACAAGTAAGGAAGCAGTTTATGTGTCATCAGCTTTTTTTTTTTTCTTTACTTGCTTTTGTTTAAGGAAAACATTAATTAAACAAATTGGTATAATACACAGCCAAAAAACAGGTCAATGTACAGCAGTTAAAAATTATGACAGTGTATCCCTCAGTTATATTTAACCCCAGGGCTCATTTTTGCTTGTACCAGAAGTTTATTCTGTCATACTTGAAGATTTTAGTTTGCTGATTTGTTTATATGTTGTAAAGAGTAATGACAGAATCAAATATTTAAAAGATTACCAGTTGTAATTTAAACTTCTACCTTTATAGTGAGAAAACGCCTTTGGCTGCACAATTATTTAATATCGTCAGTGCTAAGTCTTTTATCAGAATAATTAACATTTTCACTGGTAGTGCCTACAAATCAGAATGCTATCATTTCATTCACCCTTGGAAATCTTTCAGGCCAGGTTGGATGGGGCTCTGAGCAACCTGGAAGGTGGAAGGTGCCTCTGCCCATGGCAGGGTGGGGTTGGAACTAAACGATATTTAAGGTCCCTTCCATCCCAAACCCTTTTATGATTCTGTGATCCTATGGATTCAGGTTCTCCTTGTCTTTAAAACAAGTTTTAACAGATCAGCTGTAGAAGAAACAAAAGTGCCTAAATATGTCTACATATCAATATTCATATCTCCTAAGCAAATCCTCTGATATGAAAAGAAGGATCTATCAGATTTCTTCTAGTTCTTAAACAGCTATTCTTTTATTTATTCTTTTATTCTTTTAATTATTTCTGCCTCTTGTGATTTTTTTTTTTAAGTTATAGGGCAGCTTATCAAAACATAGTTTACAAAGACGTAGGATTATACCTTTCACCGTATTTGGTGAAAAAACCTATTCTTAAGGAGCTTAATAACACATGTTATTAGAATACTACTACCTTTCAAGCATAATTTAAAAAAAAATTAGAATATCTTTATATTACAGATCATGTGGAAGCTTTGAGATTAAGTGACTTGTCCGCAAAATTACACTGAGGACTTGAAGTAAAGCCAAAACCTAAAGTTAAATCTCCTGTATATTAATACAATGTTCCAACAACAGAACAATCCTTTCTTTTCATTTAAATCTTGTATTTCACAAAGTTAACTATAACCAAGTAAAAACAAAAAAGCCTAGCTAAATATTTTTCTAGAATCACTGAAGTAAAACCCTTTACAATGGCTTGAGATCCATGCTTTTCATTAGAAAAATGGTCTCTCAGTAAAGATATAATGAGAATCAGAGATAAGTATAAATTGTGCTCTATTTTTTCTTCTGTCACTTTCCACATTCCATTGTTTCTGTGGAGACAAGGCAGAACTGGATAATATTAATAAACCTCAGAATGCATACCCCTACCAGTCAGTATAATTATGTTATTGAAGAGATTCTACATAAAATATTCCTAGCTTACTCTAAAAAAGACTGTAGTTCAACAGAAATAATGTAAACAGGGGGCGGGGGGAGTTGGAGGGAAAAAAAAAAAAAAAAAAAGCATGTGCTCTTTTCACACTTAATACATTTCATTGGATTAGATACTATTTCCTTTCAATACACATTGAATTTGTCAGCATCAGAAACTCAATACCAAAATAACTGAATTGTTGCCACAATATGCAATGGAAAGAATACACAGAAAAAATATTATTATCTCCAAATATATATTAACCCACAGCTTCTTTATTTATTGCACACATTTGTCAGGAGCTTCCAAGCTGATCCAGAACAGCAAATGTTTTCTAGAGTCCAAACTGTTGCTAATATTCCTGGAGGAAATATTTTGCTAAGTCAAAGGTACAGTAAGCTGTCATTAAATGCATATTTAACAACATGCCTGAGAGAACAGACAGCAAGAGCCTCATCATACATGAAGATGAACACAGCCATGCTCATGGGAACACCTTACATGATGCGGAAGGGAATGATGCAGCAGCTTCGTACTGAATTCCCCACAGTCATCTGGAACAACATACATGAGAACTCAGTTGAGTTCAGTAGAAACACACACAGGCTTCAAGTGAGTAATAGTCCTACTTATTTTTGCTTGCTCAGTGTCATGATATGATTATTAAGGTTCTTAGATATGCCCCTGCCTGAATTCAGGTACAAACAAGACCATATACCAGTGACAATAGCATGGGGTTTATTTGATAGTACTGGATAGTAAATAGGAAAATAGGAGAGGGAGGGAGAGAGAGAGAGAGGGAGGGANATTGCCTCTGACCAGAGGTTGTGCCACCCACCCAAAACCTCCTCCTCCCCTCTTGGCTGGGGGAGAGCCTGTGTAAACCTGGCTTCTGTGAGCTGTGCTCTCCCCCACCCCAAACTCAGCAGAGGATGATCCTCAGTGCAGCTGGTGGCTCTGGCCTTTTGGTGGATGCACACCTTCCCCTCTGCCTGAGATGACTGAACAATGGGTTTCCCTTTATCCAATCAGCAGTTTGACTTCCAGCTCAAAGTCCCAGTCAGGTATCTTCAGGGAGACTTATTTGGTTGTAGCTTCTTTATACACTTTTTGTTAACATGAGCAAAACTTTATATCAATGTTTGAGGCATGAACTATTTCAGTCTCTGACACTCAGAAACGATTCAGCATTTATAGGACAACTCAAATACCAGTTCTGAAATCCAGAAAGTCAGAAATCACATGGTGATGTTTTTGCTCTGTGAAGACTAGGGTACACAAGAAAATGCTTTCCTGTGTACAAATATTTGGGTGATGATCATATTCTTTGTAAGTCCTCTCATTCAGTCAAGAAAATAAATTACCCTGCTTATTAATTTTCTCTAATGCATTATTATCAGATCATTCTCTTTTTTTTTCTTTAAAGTTTTTTTCTTTATTTTGTTTGGTTGTCAGATCCATTCTTTCCTCAAAGCACATACCAGCATAGGATGTGTAGTTCTTGTGATGGCATCCTTGTTGCCATGTATTTTCTTACTTAATCTTTTCTTCTTTCTGCATTCAAAATTTGTTGATCCTCTCTTTAAATTATTTTTATCTTCCAGGATGCTATTTCCTATCACAGGAATGTATTTTCTATTCTTAGCAAATATATATGGGTACCTTGAAATAGCTTGTATTCAAAAGATTCTCTTGGCATTATTCCATTCCTAGCAGGGATGCTGACTGTGCTATTTTGTAATTATTACGTAAGCTTCCATAATTTCAAAATCATCTGCAGATTGCATCAATACATTAATATATTTTCTTTAAAACAAATGCATATTTATGCATGTTGACAGCATAAACTAGAGCAGAGAAAATTAATTAACTCAGTGTAAGTCATACTATATTTACCTGGTACAAAAATCCCAACTATTGTCTTTTAAATTAGAATCTTACGAAAGAATAACATAAAACCTTACAGGTGTCAAAATGTATTATTAGTGTGTTACAAGATTGTATCCATTTCTTCCTTTGAAGAAAGACAATTGAGTTGATAAAACTTATCTTTCATGAAACTCTTTTGTTTTGAATTAATTAATTCATAGTGCATACACTATCAACGTCTCTAATATTTTCTTAGGATTAAAATGAGACTAGTTTGCCTTTAACATGTAGCCGGCCTTTTGAACTATTAGAAGAAACAAACTTTTCCTTAGACATCTACATATTCTCCAACATTCTGTCTCGTTTTTTTTAAAGATTAACTCGAGGATTTGATCAAGAAGTTCACTTTTAATAAAAATATCATTACTATGTCTGCTATCTATTATGTAGTTTAATAGTTTAATATTAACATCTCACAAATTAAAACCATATCAGATAGCATTTCAATGAAAGAAAACTTACTAAGTACCATATGGGGCATACAGAATCACAGAATCACAGAATTACTAGGTTGGAAGAGACCTTCAAGATCAAGTCCAACCCATTCCCTAAACACCACAACTAAGCCATGGCACCAAGTGCCACATCCAGTCTTGTCTTAAACATATCCGGAGATGGTGACTCCACCACCTTCCCAGGTGAACCATTCCAGTACTTTATCACTCTTTCCATAAAAAACTTTTTCCTAATACCCAGCCTATATTTCCCTTGGCACAGCTTGAGACTGTGTCCTCTCGTTCTGTCAGTTACTGCCTGGTGAAAGAGACCAACCCCCACCTGAGCACAACCACCTTTCAGGCAGTTGTAGAGAGTGATAAGGTCACCTCTGAATCTCCTTTTCTCCAGTCTAAACAACCCCAGCTCCCTCAGTCATTCCTCACAGGGCTTGTGCTCCAAGCCCCTCACCAGCCTCGTTGCCTCCTCTGGACTCTCTCAAG
>VZTR01025906.1:73040-83903 GCA_013400775.1 Chaetops frenatus
ATTTTGAAATAACAACACATACTCTATTTTGAAATAAGTAAGGCTTTCTAGAAATGAATTCTTAATTCAAAACTCTACGAGGTTCATGGGAATTTTTGTATTGAATGTAGTAGTCTATTTATCAGTTATAGAATTTACAGTATTATTGCACTGCATAGTTTTTTTAAAAAAAATTTACTGAAACGGATTCATTTTTTTCAGGTTATGTGTCATGGGATATGCTTGAACTTTCTGGTATTCTCCACAGGATTCTATGGGGTTATTTAATGTCTTCTCCCTCAGTTTTTCAGCCCTCTATGGCAGGGGAGGAATGCTGCCTTAGTGTGCAGAAGTTTTATTTCTCATATAGTTTCCACTAAACAAAAAGGTATATTTTGATCATATAGACATATATGTGTGTGTATATACATGCATGCAGTATATAACAAGCCTAAGAAAATATTTATATTAATGAGATTGCCTGTGCTTCATGTTAGCTGTCTCCTGTAAATTACTCTGGATTTTTCCTAGTAGGTGCATTTAAAAGTGAGCAGGAAATGAGGTGTGATTACATAATTCCCTAATTATGCTTTTAATCAAGCATATTAAGTTTATGAAGACCTTTATAATACTTTAGTCAATGCAAATAATAATAAAAAAAAGCTCTTTCAACAATCAAGAATAAAATCTTTCACAAGTAATCCACAGATATGTTCAAACTTTCCTAAAAAAGGACAGAAAACTACAATGTAGGTGACTGCATTTTATTGAAGAATTATTTTTGAGTCCTATTTGCCTAAAATTTCCACAGGAAAATTCTGGGCACAGAATTCATTACCAGTGTAATTCACCATCATATTTCAAGTTCTTGTAATTCTGCAATTATTTATCAGTTATAGTATTGAACAAACACAGACATTGAAAAATAATAAACAAACTACTTGAACTGTTTCTTCAAATGGCAGAAGCTCTTTCTCACACTATTTTTCTCCATTTTCAAGAAAAATCAGAAGCTTCCAGAATACTCAAGAGACAATATGGTTAAATGGTAGTATTTATCAGAATCCCAGCATTAAAGCAGATAAGTAACTTAGTAACTTAGAAATTAAATAAATAAATAAAAAACCAACCAACCAAAAGTCACAGAACCCAAAGAGTTTAGACACCCAACCTAGTCAGAAACAGGTATGCTGATGTTCTGATGTATGCCCTGGGCTTGGACTGTGTCTTGAACTTTGGCCTTTGTCTTAGGTGATAGTATACTTCAGTAGACCTTTCATGTGGAGAAGAACATTTAAATAGCATTTAAATTACTCCCGTTTTCCTTCCTTTTGCCCCTCCTTCCCAAAGATGCTTTGTTATAGATGAGTAATGTAAAGTCATGAGGAAGCTAATCCCTTTCCCAAATAAACGGTAAAACTTAAGTAGCTCAAATGAGCTTCAATGAGCATCAAATGATCTATGAGTGAGATGTCACACTATCTCCTTGTACTAACAAAGCCAGAAGGCTATTTTCTGAGCTTTAAACAGTCATTACTAAACATCTGATAACAGAAATTAAATATAATTAATTAAATAATTATGCATTTCTACAAAAATACTAATCTTTGGATTAACTTTTACTACAAATTAAGTCTTTATCATATCTCTAACTTTGCCTTGTATACTGGAAAATGATAGAAAATGATAGAAAAATGAGGAAATAAATTCTTCCTTCCCATTCTATTTTTCTGTTATTATGAACTCAAATTTTTTGATGCATTTCTCAAAAACTTGACAGAATGACAGCTCTAAAACCAGTCTTTTAGTTTCATATTCTTAGATGTCTGTTGCTTTTTTTTTTTTTTTATTGAGACTGTTGAAATGAAGATGATAGTTCTAGCAAAGAACAAGAAATGGATAGCAGAAATATTGCAGTACCACACACTGAAAGAATGAATCATACCTGGAAAGAAACTACATAAAAATATGCATTTTTCAAGGTTTTAAAAATATGCGAAGTTCTATGCTTCATTCAGTTTTGTTTTGTTTTGTTTTCATGTATCATTTCTAATTTTCTATTTACAATAGAGTTCAGTCACAGAGGGACACATGTAGGTTCTCTGACCAGATGTCTTCTTTTTACTGGAAGCAAAATTTGACAAGTAGTCACAAAATGAAACTGCTGAAAGAAAAGGATTTATAAAATAGAAAACAATAAACTGTCTGAATAATTTGCTATTCATCCACTAATTTTCTGTGAAATACACAGCAATCTGCTGTGGTTTCAGCTACTACTTAAATTACCTTTGGTATCAGAATAACAGGCAGAACCTATTAGTGTGACATCACATTTAAAAAGGGGGTCTAGTCATTGTCTTACCTCTGTTAGAAGGAAATTAGCATAAAAATAAAATAAGTAACATGATTCATATACACTCGAATACGTAACTGTTTTAAACTAGGTTACAAGGACAAAATCCTGAGCCTACAAGTTTCAGTATGTAAAGGGATCTGAAATTATATACATATGGTATGAGCAATATATACTTTGTTTTCAATAAAACTTTTGTAAAGCCCTCCCCTCAGAGCCTTTGAAAGAACCTAGCCTGTTTTAAAGGAAGAATAAGATCTTTAATTAATTAATGATCAGCTAAAGGATTGGAATTCAGAAGAACTGAAATGAATGGTCATTTTTCATACTGAAGAGATCGCCACAGAAACATCCCTGAACAATCTGTATGCTGGGTTTGTTGTTAATTATTTACCCAAGAAAAATTAGTATAAAAAATATTTTATTTAAATTATTCATGATAATCACATCTAACCTGATCATAGAGGCATAAGAAAGATCTCATGCTTCTAAATGACTGAGTAAATGATACACTTGAATGCTACATTTGAATGATAACAAAAGTAGATTAAATTTAGTGTTGATAACTGCATAATCAAGGAGACTGGAAAAGAATCACGACATATGGGAAACAAGAGGCTAAAAATTGGACATTACCACTTAGAAGATAGCTCTGAATTCATTGTGGATAATTTTATTTTTATAATAAATATAGTATACCGTTTGATACTCNTCAGATTTTGGAATCCTTGATCTGGCAGAGAGTTTTTGTCTTTAACTTCTCAAAAAGGTGATATGACAGTAATTTAATTTTAATCCTCTTTATTTTAGCATTCTCTTAATAAAGACCATTATTTTAAAAGTTTAAAATACAGGCACAGTTTCTTTTTGAGAGCTTTTCAGTATATTTATTCTGTGGGAATGGAAAATTCATCTGTTTGTGTATGTGTCTATTGTAATCTAGAATGCATAATATACCACCAGAGTCATATTATTTGAAAGAAATATTTATTATAATCACCTCTTGATTCAAATACCATGCATTTAAGATGATGTGGCACCCACCTTGGGGAACATCTTATCCCTATCAGTTATCGGTAATATCTCTAAAGTTCACACTTTCCAGATGTAAAATGAAGAGTCAAATTTATATAATTTTATTGAATCAAACCTTCTCAAAGTCCCCATGGAAATTTGTATGCAATGAATTTAGAAACGGAACCTGATAAAAGAAAACCTAGAAGACAGAAGCTGCACAAGGTTCCAGAAAACTGGGAAACTTTTGCCTCCACAGATAATGCACAGTAGAGGCTTTATGAATACTCTTAACGACTAAGGCAATTCATAGTTGTCTGATTTACTTCTGATTAAAAATTGGTAGGTTAGTTCCTGCAGAGGCTACACTCTAATTCCTCAGTACAGCACAGTACATACTGCAGCCATTACATGGACTTAATAGGAAAGACTGACTTGAATCATTTGTCACGACCAGCAATTTTATTACGTTTGCAGTTTACAAAGTAGTATTTTCCCAGGGCTATGACAGCAATACAGCTCAATGCTGTGGAATGAGAAGAAAAAAAAACAGGAGAAAAAAGGGTGAGAGAGACAAAGAAGGAAAGATAACTTGAGAAGCTGTACCCTTTATTCTGAATAAAACTCTTCTTCACATTTATGCTTGTCACAACTTGTGCAGTCAGTGATAAGGTGACCCTCTCTGACAGTGCTGTAAACTACAGAGCAACTGGGGCATGGAAAGGAAGCAAAGAAATGACAGATCAAAACAAAATGCCCCTCATTTCAATCCTTGAAGTTATTTTTGAGCTGAGGATAGGAAACACAAAAACACTGGATAGCCATCAACCATACTAGTTAGCCAAGAATTTATTAATACGTACCACCATATACAGCTTTAAGCAGCCTACTTGTGGCTAGCAGAACTTGGCATAAATGAACTACCCCATCCAGATGTGACTAAACACTCTTGATCTCAGGCATGATTCTTTAAGCAGACTTCCTTAAATTTTGTTTTTGTCATTCATTATTTTGGTTTCTAATTTTAGTGGGACCAATGAAGCCAAGCAAAATGGCATAGTCAGTCAGAATTAACTGAAAACTCAAATATTACTATTTAACTCCCGCAACAAAATGGGGCTTGCAGACTTCAATCTGAAATACATATCAATCATTTTCCCCTTTATTTGTTTTCCTTTAAAATAATTCCTGAAGGATAAACCTTTTACCAGTGTTTATTTCAAAATGCACTTTTCCCTGAGTGATATTTTTAATTGGCATCAGAAACATGCATACTAAAGACACAAAGGCTTGCAAACATTTCATATGCTTCCCTACTTGGTATTACTAAAGTAACCTTTTCCAAAGGTTATAACTAACCTTTTGGTGGAATTTTTTTCTCCGAAAAATGAAGGTTGACACTGAAGCTGGTTCTTATAACATGAAATATTCACAATTAATTCAGTGCTTTTTTCTTTGTGCTAAAGAATCTCTTTCAAAACATTCTTATTCAGCATCTTCTGCTATCTATTAAAATTTTATATCAGAGTTAAAGTTTTATAAGGCATAAGGTTATGAAATATTAAGACAAGAGTCGAGCTTGTGATAATTTCTGTTTAAAAGACAGCAAGTGTATCTACTAGCAAGGAAAGAAACAGATTTTATTGCATTGCTGCTTTACAGAGATGTTTTTTCTGATACTTCTTTCTAATGCTATACTTATTTTTGATCAATGCATAACAGGAAAAAAAGTTAAATAACCACTGTGATCCAATAAAATAGAATTGTTACAAACTTTCTTTCAAAAGTTTCAATGAGTTAGTCTTGGCCAATCTCAAAATGATCAGGCACTACTGGTCACCAGACATCGGAAGTATTTTAGTCAATACTGGTAACAGAACTGTCAATAGCTAAGGAGCTCTGCAAGGTTGGCCCTCAATCTGGATACATTCTGTCTGAATTCAGAAATACAGTATCTCTGAACAGTAGCTTTGCATGAAATTCTTATATACCGCTCTTAAGCACATTTAAAAATAATTCAAATAGACAGTTCACCAGGTAGTTCACAAATGTTTAAAATTTCAGTTTTTCTTACTTCTCCGTAGGTGAAAAATACGTGCCTTGGACTGAAAATAACACTTTAAATTGCAAGAGTAACTTAACTTCTGAAATTTTCATTTTGCATGTTTTTCCAAATAGTAGAATTTTCATCATAAAGTAGTTTATATAATTTTCTTTATCAGCATGATGCAGTTCTTGTTTTCTGTTTTAGAACCTTTAAGTTACATTTTTACCCTAATATCATCTTTTATAAAGTATTAGATGTAATTTGAAGTAACTCCATCTATATATGAAAGACAGCAGCAAAATTTATTCTTTTTTTCCACCTCTAAAGGAATATTTATTCTTTTTTAATTCACTCTTTTTATCATTTTAGGTTAAGATGATGAGGCCTGGGTTGCCTTCCCAGAAATTTAAGCCCATTAGAAGAGTAAAATTCAGATTCTATCTTGCCCCAGTTTATTCTATTCATGGACAATCTTTATGAAAACAGAATGGGTAGTACAGAAATCTAAGCACTTCTTAAGCACAATCCAATCCATACTGCTGTAGACATCTGATATATGTCAGCTGAACCATGGCTTAAAGTATGTATTTTTTCTCCATTTACCACAGAATATAGAAAGATACACCAAAATGGGTAATCTAAATGTAAATGGCTAAAATGCATTGAGATACTCTACCTCAATAATGATCTCACTCAAGAACTGTGATCCTGCTTCCCTCTCATTACACAGATAGAGAACTCATCTTCTGCAGTATACGCACATCTTTTTTCAGACAAGCTATATTAAAATACTGAGTACATTACGTGGACTAGATGACTACTGAACCAGGTGTCTTTTTTTAGATGAGTAAAATGAAGAGACTAATGCATCACCTGAAAAACAAGGCTGAAAGAGGTTCATTGAAGCTTATTGACTGCAGTTTTAGCAGAGAAAATCTGGAAAAGTTATTAAATTGTTTCTGATGTGGTAATCCAAAACACAGAAGTAAGAGTAAGAAAAGTTATGGTAGTCAGAGCAGGTTTACTGAAAATCTAGTTCCTCTGGTTGGTATGCCAGCTCTCCTAAATTTTCTAATTATAAAACCTAAGTAACGTTGCTTTAATCTCAGAAATTAGTTTCTAATACAATGTGAAGATTTAACATGAAATGCCACTTGAAAAGGTCATAAAGCAGGGACAATACACAGCATGTGACAAAAGGTTTAGCAAAAGAATAATACTGTGCTTTTTTTTTGCCCCTAATATGCTTTGAACAAAAATATTATTTCCTATATGTAAGATTGCTATGGCTCATTTCCTTTTGACACTACATCTTATTGAGTAGTTATCAGAAGTAATGGAAAATAAGACTGAAATATTATTCTAATAGTAAATTATAAACTTTAATATAAGACTAATTTAGCATATTTCACCAAAAGGCATGGAATAGTGTGAAGTTCATCCATCTAAAACTTATTACTGTTATTGAAATACTTATCTGTTCTCAATCATATAGCAAGTCTATATAAAAATAGGAGATTCTAAAACCCAAAAGATTACTTAAGTGAGATAACTGTTCACAGAGAAGAACTTATGTGCTCAGAAAAGGTATATAATTTAAAAACATTCATGTGGTGGCCAAATTCCCCAAAATAAGACCTGTGACCTCAGAATTAATAATAAAATATATTTTCCTTCTTCTTCCATTAAATTTGCAATCATCTCTTGAACCATTTGATGGGATTTTGAGATAAATAATTTTCCATAACTCTAACAATGAAGTCAGAACCTTGATGATTTCATGACCCAGAATGCAAAAATAACTAAATAAAAAGTTCTTATCAGCTCAATGCAATATATTAATTAGAATAATTTCGTACTAGTACTTGTCATACTCTTTAGGCTTTTAAACTATGTAATTAAGATCTGTGAAAAAAAAATTTTTTTAAATGAGGCCGGGATTTTTTTTCATGTGCTACACAGGAAGTTTCAGTAACTCTGAAAATCTTAACTATTAATTTTAAATCAATACATGGTAACAGTAGAATCACTCCTTCCCACTATTTTTTTAAAAAAACAGCATTTTATCACAAAAATATTTTCATGGAAAATTCGTGTTCATGCCTGCTTTGTGTACAGAAAAGAAACATCAGCTCTCTTTTGACTGACCCTTCCATCCACAGTGAATTCAATTAGAATAGAACAATCAAATTGTACACACAAGGATCATTTGTTCCTACTTTCAACACATTTTGGTTTCCATTAATTCTCAAACAAGCCTTAAGAAATTTGCTATACGGACGCATTTAAGGTAATCATTTGCTACATGGACTCATCAGACATAGTTATAAGAATTAGCATGAGATAAAGCAAATCAAGGATTGAAGACAAATGTTATGGCAAAAATAGGCATTCTCTTACAAGATTTTCTGAAATTCCACACAGGGAAGACAAGGCATGCAACATATTTACATAAACAGTCATTAGGAACACCTGGTTTTGATAGATAATTTATCTTTAAATTAGATCAGCTTTAGATTGAGTTTTGATATTCTTAAAATTGTCCACTCTATGTGACATAAAGTTTGTGTCTGGTGCATTTTTAGACATTTTTAGACAAAACTCTGTTCCTAAATAGAAAAACCTTTATGAAAGTGGAAAGGAAGTAATTACAACTACTGCTTAGTCTGATATGATGCTAGAATTTGTTTTCTGACAGAAATATTGCCTTTTATGGTAACAGAAACACAGCTAAATTAAATTTGATCTGCACACAAAAGGGAATTGTATTTTTCTGAGCTCCATGAGTCTCCTCCAACATAGGTTTCTTTTTCCAAAGGATAAAAATGCTAATATTACCATCTGTATTTTCTCCAGGAACTTTTGAATGAAAAAATGAAAAATATTTTTTTAAAATATCAGTAAAAATCAGTGAGGAAAGTGAGACTCGTCTACTTGTTATTTCAATATGCTCAAACATACAGAGATAAAAGTTTCATTACAGTGTCATGGCCCCAACAGCAAAGTTTGCAACAGATAGTCAAAACATGACATTTGCAAAGAGAGGCAGCAATACTTCCAGAAATTACCATTTTTCTTACTATATGTAGATGTCTAATATCTGTATTTTGTATACCACAGAAATATACAACTGTACTTCTGTAAAAATGTGTAGACTCCTCACTGTTTAACCTAAATTTAAAAAAAAAAAAAAAAAAACAAAAAAAACCGAATTGACATTTTTCTGTTCAATTTAGGCCATAATCATACTTTCTTGAAAACTATTAGCAGACAGTGTTATCTGCATACACTAGAGAGAGAACCTATCCTCTACTTGTAGCAGAATGCACAAGCCATCTGTTGGATTGTGCTGGTTTTTTCAACTGCTGTTTTCATATGCTAACATAAAAAGTCACACTAAGTAAAAATCCTGAAGTATATTGAGCGTTTCCTACAGTACAATAATCATGGGTGGCTCTGTTCAGACTAAACAAAAAGGCAAGAGAGAAAAACAAGCACCTGAAGAGAGATGCTATTTGACTTCACCTTGCAAAATAACATATGCCTAGACACATCTCTGTTGTAATAGAACACTTAGCTTGCAGGGGAAACAAAAAAAAGAAAAAAAGGGTACTTTCTAAGTTTCATTTGAGATCAATTAATCTCACAAACTTTTTTTGTTTGTTTTTGTATCTTTTTTTTCACTGATCTTTTTGAAATGTCATGCACAAAGGAAGTCAGTTCAATATGAGACCAAAGATTTAAGAAACATTTGTATCATTTCTTAATCACAAAAATTTGGAAAGAAACCTTCCAATTAATTTCTCCTTCTGAAGTAAGCCTCTTAAGAGTTCATAAGACAAAACACATCCCTTCCTTTCTTAATTACTCACTGCCTCTTTTTTTGCTGCATTTCCAGTCACCACTACAAAGGAAACAGGACACTTCAGGCAGAAATCTCCATGATTAGACAACCATGTTGCATTCTATGCATTACACTCTTGGTGACGTGCACAATTTTATTATGAGATGATTAAGAGTCTCACACATAAAAAGATCTTATTTCAGTTCTCAGTTTTAGTAGTGTCTGAAGCCCTTCATGAAAACAGTGTCACCTGAAGAGAAATCAACCTGTCCACTTTCATAGTGGTGAGAGACATGGCAGTAGCCATTACTTAGTGCTATCTGGAAACCATACAAAACTGCTTTTATTTTGTATTTGATTCACTATTTGGAAGTAATAGACTTCATTATATTTTCCACAATGTTTTTAAGAGAATGTAATGAGAAACATGACATAGACTGGGATAATTGGGAGATAACAATAAACGTCGTGCACAAAAAGGAGCACGCTAAATTTCACATAATTAAGGAGTTATAGTTTGATGAACTAAACACGTAAGTTTGCATTATGTACCTAAATTATGTCCTTTTTTTAATGAGTACTGTGGATAAATTTATTTTTCTATAAAATTTACTTGATGGAGATTTAGGATCTCGCCTTTAAGGACTCAGACTCAAAATAGCTAGTTTCAGTTTATAAATTTCCCCATGCAATTCAGTTATTTTTGCTTCAATGTTCTTTCTTCAAAAACAAACACACAAACCAAGAAAATCCGAAAAAACAAATAAACAAAACAACCTCCCCACAAATAATAATAAAAAAAGCATTTACTTTCAATCAGTTCAATTTCTTTAAACACTAAGTTTTTTAAGATGTGAGTCTGTGCATTATGTTAAATGTCTAACATGATGGGCACTGATTTTGGTTATGCATAGTCATGAGATTTGGCATACCACAGTAGTCCAGTGGAAGAGCAAATCAGATGAAGTCACAAAACTTAAAGAGAGGATGTACTTAAATTCTAAAAAATATATTCAATGACTGTTGTAAAAACAGAATGATAAAAAAAAACCACTTTTAGTCCTCATCCAAAAAGGTTAGATCTCTTTTTCATCTTTGTCAGCATCTGCAGGCAACCTTTTCATAGAAAGATACTGACTGACAGTTTGTGAGAAATTGTTGAATGTGCTTCTTTCTTCAAGGCAAAAAGACTGTCATGTCTAAATAAGTCATGATTGACAGAACTTTGTCTGGTTTATCATAATTTTATAATCCCAGAAATCAGAGTCCACACTACTACCAGGAAATCTGTTTGGTATTTATAAAATACAATAACTTTTCTTTCCTATGATAATCTTTCCTTGGTACATGTTTCTGAAAATTATAGTAACTTTTTTACCTGGAATTTCTTATAAACAATTCATGCATTTGATTGTTCTGGATAATACAGCAGAGCTGACACTCTACCCAAACAGATCAGAGAACAGGAATTCTTTTTTCGCAGGGGGTGTGTCTGTTCATCTACTATGATTAAATTTTAGCAGCAGTATGGAATACTTGATTCGTATTTTACTTGGTTTATACTAAGTACAACTCTTCTGCAGAATGCCATCGAAACATTTGATCCTACTTGTTGGGGTTTGGGTG
>VZTR01025907.1:1199-36279 GCA_013400775.1 Chaetops frenatus
CTGCAGGTGCCAGTGTGACTCCCACAGGCAAGGAGGGCCACAGGGAGGATGTGGGGAACTCCAGGCCTGTCAGCCTGACCTCAGGGCCTGGCAAGGTTCTGGAGCAGGTCGTTGTGAGTGGGATCGCATGGCCCGTAGAGGACAACCGAGGGATCATGCCCAGACAGTGTGGGTTTTGGAAAGTCAGGTCCTGCTTTAGCAATGTGGTGTTCTTTGATGTGTGTGTGACCCAGCTTGGGGACTAAGGGAAAAGCAGTGGAGGGAGTTTCTCTGGACTCGAGCCAGGCCTTTCACTCCATCTCCCCCAGTGCAATCCTGGATAATTCGACAGCCCATGGCCTGGGCAGGGACACTCTTTGGTGTCTCAAGAACTGTCAGGATGGTTGTGTCCAGAGAGTGGTGGGGCATGGTGCCGCATCCAGTTGGTGTCTGGTCACTAATGGTGTCCCCTGGGCCCAGTTCTACTCAGTGTCTGTCCTGCTGATGTGGCCAAGGGCCAGTGGCAGTTGTACATTTGTGACAACACCAAGCGGCTTGTGTCGATGTGCTGGAGGGTTCGAAGTGTGTAGAGGTAGATATGGACAGGTTGGATTGATGGTGTGAGGCCAGTGGGGTGAGGTTCAAGAAGAGCAAGGTCTGGGTCCTTCTGTTGTGGCTCAGTAAGGCTGTGCGGTGCTCCAGGCTGGGGGCAGAGTGGCTGCAGAGCTGCCCAGCGGGAAAGGCCCTGGGGGTGCTGGCTGAGAGTGGCCAAAGGTGAGGCAGCGTGTGCCCAGGTGGGCAAGGAGGCCGGTGGCCTTCTGGCCTTCTGTGTCAGCAATAGTCAGGCAGCAGGGCCAGGGCAGTGACTGTCCCTCTGCACTGGGCACTGAGGAGGCCACACCTCGAGTGCTGTGTCCAGCTCTTGGCCTCTCATGATAAGATGGACATTGAAATGCTGAAGCATGTCCAGGGATGGGCAATGGGCCTGGGAAAGGCTGTGGAGCCCAAGTCTGGTGAGGCATCTCAGTCTGGAGGAAACAAGGCTCAGGGGGTACCTTGTCACTCTCTGTAAGTCCCTGACTGGAAGTTGCAGCTAAGCGAGGGTCAGTCTCTTCTTCCACACCAGAAGCACAGCAGCGCAGAATCAGCTCGGTTGGAAAAGACCTTGGATATTATCAAGTCCATCCTATGAACAAGATAAACCGAAACAGCCTCAAGTAGCAGGAGGGGAAGTTTAAATTGGGTATTAGGAAGAATTTCTCCATGGTAAGGGTTGTCAAGCATTGGAAGGGGCTGCCCAGGGAGATGGTGGAGTCACCATTCCTGGAGATGGAGAGACTGCATGTGGCACTCAGTGCTCTGGTCTACTTAACAAAGGTGGTGATCAGTCATAGGCTGGACTTGACCTTGGAGGTATTTTCCAACATAATTGATTTTGTGATGATTCTATGAAAAATGAACCAAACTCCAGGTGGGCACTGACTTCTCAGAGCTGCCAACATTTGTTCTGAGGAATTTCCTTTAGGAAGAATCACAGACCAAATATGTCAAGGAAACTGGAAATCAAACAGGACAAATGAGCTCTTCACTGCAAGTGTACCCATCAGCTGGTGTTTGTGATCTGGGTCCAGCTTTCCTCTCTTTTTGTTCCCAATGGCCCAGGTCATTGATGAGTTTGGGTGGGAACTGATTTCTTTGGGAGCTGCTTGTGGCTACCAAATCATAGACTTAGAGGTGACTGGGGAGACCCTCAGCTCCTCAGGTCTTGTGATAGCATTAGATTTGATGGATTCTGTGTGACAGCCACCACACTTTGTCAGAGCAGAGCCTGGAGCTGAAGACACACACCTGTCCCAGGTATCCCAATTTTGCTACACCTCTGCTCCCTCCTGGGTTACACCTGAACCCTGTAAGTGTCAGTGAATTTTAACACCTGGATTTTAGCCAGGCAATGTTTGGCAATAGCGTTTTTGGAAATATTAATGAAGCTCTGGGGTGCAGGTGAGTGTTACTTGTCTTGCACAGCTCAGGGACCAGGTGTCCCTCTGCTCACCTTCCCTACAAACACCACAGGGACACGAGCCACCAACTCTTACTGAAATGTTTATTAAGATAGAACTTCGGAACAACAGATCAGAACACAATGTCTCGTGGAGTAGAATATTTCTAAACTGATTTTTTTCTTTTCTATGCATAAATGAAAAAAAAAAATCAAGATTATACAAAAAGAACAGAAAGTGCAGAACACAATAAAACAGTTCTCATGCAACAATTTTTTAACCTTTAAACAGAAAATAAGCTCAACAGTGTAGAAATAAAAATCATACATACATTATGCCATCTACGCACTCAAACATTCATCTGTGACATCACTTTTCTTTATCCCTTTTTCCTCATAAAACAACATTATGTGTTTAACACATGCTTATAAACATTGCTAAACTCAGCAAGAGCTATTATAGTGCCCCAACTTAATAAGTTGATAAAAAAGTAGTTGTCATATGGCCAGTTCACAAAGGAACTAAATATTCTCTTTTTTTCTTTTTTTTCTTTTTTTTTTGATTTTTTTTTTAATTTTTAAAATTTTTTTCCCCACTATGAGTTGCCTATATGCAGCTTTCTAGTAATATGAGGCATTTAACATAAGCTGGTCATTTGGCTACTTAAAGGGCTTAGTGTTTGTTACATCAGGCAAAACAAATTCACATTGGGAACTGCCAATTTGTTGAGACAAAAGTCTGCATTTTGGGGTTATTTATTACAATTTGTCTGTCACTAAGAAATGGGTAGGTGCAGGGTAAATAATGTGACACCTTGTTTGACTAAATGCTCCAAGAGTTTTGCCCCAAACTTCTAAATGTAAGAATAAATGTGCCAGAGCAGGTCAAATTGGACCATGCTCTGCACTTTCCCTAAAATTTTAGCAGATCACAAGGGCATCAAAAGCCCTTTAATTACAGCAGATGCTCTCTTTTGGTGGGGGATATATTTGACCCTCCTAGGCACCCCTTGTGTTCCCTGGGGCAAGGGAAGCTGAGGTGGAAATTCAGGTGAAGCTGCTCGGGCAGAGGAACCGAACTGAAATGGTTTTCCAGGAGGTGATTTTAATTTAAACTACAGGAAAACCTGGAACTCCTTAATGAGGAGATCAGTGGGTGCGAGTGCCATGTCAGGAAAAGGAATTGAGCCTTTTTGTTGTTTTCTAAGGCAGTTTTTGAACTGTTGAGCCTCAAGTTCAAACCCCAGTTGATTTTTGAGCTGCTGCAGCTCCTTTGGATGCAACATGACCAAGAGAAAACTTTGGGTAGCTCCACTTTTTTCAAATGACCATTTTTTGACGTGCTTTACAAACGTTCAGCTTTGTCATTTAAGAAAGGAAAACAGCTAAAGGACTCTCTGGAACCATAAAGTTTCTGCAAAGAAAAATAAAATTTGGTATTTCTTCCACACAGTCATCAATGACATTTCTGTGCAACATTTGGTGTCCATTACATTTATTTGGCCTATTCAAAGGAAATGAGGACAAAACAGCTGTAAAGAAAATCAACTTCTCTTTCACGACAGACACTTCAGATGCTGAAGCTGCTACATGTGCTTGGAATATCATGCAGGAGTTCATTTGTTCATTTAAATAGGATACATATTTATAGCTGAGCTTGTCTTGCATCAGACTAGGATGAGGGAAACCTGGAAGAACTCAGTTGAAAACATTGTGGAGTACAGTGACACAACCCCCAAAGGTATTTTGGCCTGAGCAGTGTGTCTGGAAATGTACAAACACAGAGGTACAGACACACACACACATCTTTAAAACCCCCAAACCTCAGCACCTGCCTCCTGCACTTTCCTCCTGCCCACATGTCCCAGCTCTCCCAGGAACAGAATGTGACTTTCTCTACCTTTACTCATAGATGTGATCTCAACCTGCCATGACTGTGAGACCTGGCAGCCAGTAAAATCCTGCTTTTCATGGTGGATGCTGGAGGAAGCCAAGCTCATCCTGGACAAAGGGCAGGGGATGTGCTCTTAATGATGGAACTGAGGTTTTAATGAGGTACCTGACAAAAAGCACCGTGGTTGCTGCTGTCATTCCAAGTGCTGAGAGGTTCAGATCGGGTGGGAGGGGGATAAGAAAGACTCAGTCTTTGCCTCTGAGGAAAACCTCATGCAGCCTGTTCCACCCTGGGGTGTGAGTGCTAGCATTGGCATCAGCAAGAAAACCAGGAGGGTAAATTTGCAGGCACCTCCTTTTCAGACTGATGTGCTGGGAATATTTCAGAGCCTAGAAAAAGGCTCTAAATGAAAGGGGAAAAGGATATTGTGTGTTTCAAGAGCACAAACCTCCATTGGATTCACTTGCCTCCTCCCTCCTGATGATGAACAACCCCTATCTTTCCACAACTGCTCACTGCCAGTGCCAGCAAACCACCAGATTCGTGTTATTAAAAGGCTATTTAGGCAATAAATCTCTATGAAAATCATCAAACCAGCAGGAAGAGAAACATTCCTAAGAAATTATTGCTTCTGGTGTCTGAAATGGCCATCCACCAACAGCACAGATCTCACTGGACCTTTGGAATAACTGAACAGGGCCAAACCCACAGTTTGCCTTTCTGAGGGGTCAATGTTGAAGTTTCTCTGCTCTCACACGAAACATCTTGAGATGTGCAGCTGATCAACCACAGCCCTCAAGGTCTGAGCACTAGCAGTGCCTTGTGTCACACATCACTCTAGCAGAACAGGTTAAAATTGTTCATAGTATCGAACAACACAACTGAATCTCTAAATCTTAGTCCTACTACACTGAAGGTCCAGTGGGATGACTTCAACTAGACAGGAATTCAAACCAAAAAAAATGCTTGTTGTCACCAGGAATAACAAAAAACCCCACTTTAAACTTCTCTTTCCACGAGCTCTGCAACAAACACATAAAACTCTACTACTTTAATTTCGGGGAAAAAAAAAAGCCTGCATCAAAAGATAAGGTAAGGGACAGATGAAGAAATCAATCATTGCCCACTCTACCCTGAGAAGTGCTGGGGCTAGAAAGAAACCTTTCACATCCAAGGAGAAGCTCTTGGGAGACCTCAGCAGGTGAAGCCAATGTGGGGGTTTCCAAGGCTGGCCCAAGGACAGGAGATGCTTTGGCTGGGGCTCCCCAGGTTAATTCTTCTGGCAACACTACAAAAACTTCAGTGCATTTACAATGAATAATTGTTTCCTTTGCCTTTACCAGGGAGTGAACTCAGCTTCCTGCTGTGGCAGCGCGTGTATTCCTGCATTATGAGCCTCATAAACAACTCCAAACACAGATTTTAACATCCAGTTCTCAGAAATGAGGCCATGCCAAACACTGTCTGTGACAAAACTGGCCCTGCCCTGCCTTTGCTTGAAGCTTTTGGGTTTGAAATGGAAGGTCCTTCCTCCCTCCTTGCCCTTCCCTGGCTGAGAATGCTCTGTAAACATGGGTGAGCTCACTCCCAAAATGGTTTCATGTTCCTTCCATGGGATGTGAAGTCAGAGGGAGCTTCAGCCTCTCCTCCCTCTCTGTAGCTACTTGGTCATTGTGATGGTGCATTGTAAGAGATCTTGGCTTAGAAAGTGCAATGTGGAGTAACAAAGATTTGATCTGTGATGGTCCATGGAACCCTTGGGACAAGTGTAAGGCTGGCACTGGTCAGAAGATGCAGGTTTTTAAACTGTTGAAGAACCTTTCCAGCAGTAGAAACTAAAATAAGGAGTACTTGACAGCAGTTATTTAACCAAAAGCAGAATCTTCAAGGAGCTTCAAAACTAAAATATGTGTACACCTTAAAATGTGTAACTCAGCATGTAACTTATATTAGTGCCAGTGCTAAGGTGAAACACAACACTTGTCTCTCAAACATGAACATCACCAGAATATATTAAATGTAACTGAGATGATAAAATTCAAGGCAGAATTTCTCACAACTGCTTTCTTCAGTAATGTCTCACACTCTTCAGTAGTATCACTCCCCTGGCTGAACACAGTTCACTGTACATGCTCTAAGTAAAAAAAATATTCACTATAGGAAAAAAAGGACTTCCTCAAGACACTTGGAAAAACAAATACAGCCTCTAAGTCCTGTGTGATTACATGTACTTCAGTGCTCTGTGATGTCACCAACCTAAGAACATCATCACCCTTGATAGCAGAGGCCATAGGCATTGACTGGAAGCCTTCGGAGAAACCCATGGATGCCACCTTCAAATACACCCAAACATCCACTTCTCAAATACACTGACAATTCAAGTAATTCACTAAAAACTGCTTTTCATATTGAAATATAGCTTCTTTGCCTGAATGCCTGGATTGCAGCATGACTGACACAGGCATTTGCAGGTCTTGGAGGAGGAGGAGTTGGAGGCAGCAGGAATCTCACACCGTGCTGTGTTTGCCTGTCCAGCACATGGATTGACGGCAGCTGGGAGAGCCCAAGCCGAAATGAGTCAACGGCATCACAAACACTTCTTACAAATTACAAATGTAAGTTTGTTTCAAAAGTTGCTTTAAATGGCTGCTAGATAATGATCCAAACCTATTTTAAATCAAGTTAGCACAACTCTTTCAAGCTCTTTCCAGAAAAGTATCTTTGCACTGCAGCTGTGTCCTGATTCACAGAAGGGGACATGGAGGATATGCTGACATTGGTATGGCAGCTCAGAAAAGCTCCAGCCTACAATTGCCCCAACACAGGGACTGGAACAGCAACATTTGAATTTTAAGGCCTAAGAACTGTTTCTGACACAGATTTTTACACACCCAGACTATGCCATAAAGTGACGGAGGTAGGCCTTGGGTTCTCCTTGTTGTACTGACCCCGTGCCTTTACCTCGGCTGCTGCGTTCCCAGCCTGGAGGTTAAAGGATCTTAAAAAGTGCAATTAATCAATGACTTCCTTTCCCTACAGAAGAGAATCTGCACGCCCCCTCCCATGAAACTGACCCCAGAGATGCCCTTTCTCCATGGCAGCTTCAGACAGAGATGATCAGGTTTAAATGCCAGGAAAACCCCCGAGTTCACCAGCATGTGAAACTCTCAGCTAAAAACTGTCACAGCATATTCCAACGACATTCATAAAATGCAGCACTTGTGATAAAAAAAACCTGTGAGTGCTGGTCACCTCTCCCAGCTGCTGCTCCTTCCATCTTCAGCTGACATCCAGGGCCCAGTGTCACCCTCTCCTGATGAGCAGCAGATTTGGGAGTGGTTGTGAATAGTATGACTAAAAGAATTCATGGCAGTTTCTTAGAAACTGCAGTAATTGCCTTTTTTTCCTTGAAAATAATTGCAAATAAAAGGATTCTGCAATAATTGCACTAACAAAAACATGAAGTCTAAAATTAACATAGCTGTCAGACCAGTAATATCATGCTCGTGAAAAAAATCGATTGATGTCTAAGCATTTGATTCAGTTATTACGCTAGTGAAACCTGAAATGTTCAGACAAAAAAATGGCAAGAGACTATAGGTTGAGATAGCTTCCATTTTCCGTTAGTTTAAAAACAGCCGAAAACTTAATTCTTCTAACTCCTAATTGTATACACTGTGAGTCTCATGCAGATTAATAAAACTTATTTGAAATCTAAATGTATTCTTAATAAAAAAGTGTTCAGAAATGATGTTTCTAAGTTGTAGAGAAAGCAATTAGCATCAGAACGACCTGCTCAAACCTAGAGGAAGGACTACAGAATTTCATTTACATTTTTGCACGAAACTGCTTTTTCTTCTGCAAATTTTAGCTACAAGTAGTGAAGGTCCTAATTTGCTTTCCTGGAACAACAAAAAAAAACTACAACAGAAGTTCTTGATCCTGCACCTGCACTCCTTGGAATGTGGGTGAACAAGCGGCAGTGGCCTCACACAGCTGACTCGCCCTCCGGCTCCGCTGCCGCGGCTCCTTTGCGCGTCAGCTTCAGCACCGTCGGCTTCTCCACGCCTGTGCCGCTGCCCTCGCCTGTCTCTGGAGGACCCAGTCCCTTCTGCTCTTCCTTTGGCTCTTCATTGACTTCGGGGTAAATCACCAAGAAAGTTGCTGTCAAAAAACCAAGGAAAGATCCCACCGAAGCCACCATGGGGATGACTCTGACCGTGCCGACCACGTCTACCACGCCGCCGAGCGCAGAGGCCACCAGGATCTGGGAGATGTAAACCTGACATGACAGGATGGCGCAGTCGATGCCAAACCCTCTCTTTGAGTTCCCAGGGCTGTGGTGAATGTACTGCAAAAAGACAAGAAAATGGTAGGAGGTGAAACAATGGATGAAAGCAATACTTAAACACCAGAACTTTGCTTGAATTTCTCAGCCCCATGGTCAACTTTACGTCATATTTGTGCAACACCATGACACAATTCCAGAGCAACAGCCTCCTCAGGACCCTGCAGCATGAGGCAGGTCTTGAGTGGGTCACTTCTAGCCCAAGTCAGCTCCAAGACTAGGTTTTGTAGAACAATTTTACATGGACATTTGGTATTACATAAAATGATTTTTATGATCATTAAAATTACTCTCCCTTCCAATCGCAATCCAGGAACTTGTGATAAATTATCCTCCTGTAATTTGTAATCTAAAGGGAACAGTAGAATGACACTGTTGGGAAGTAAAACCATCTTTGTTTCCAGAAGAATTGGTTTGCCTTATGCATCCCCAAAATTACAGCTGCATTTCCAGACTCACTTCAAAATCTAAGACTGGGAAAAACCTGAGTAACACTACCATACCACATCCAAGACAGGAGTAACAATTAGATATATAGTAAATACTCTAATAATAATTTAATTTCTCTTTATCTGCCATATGCACCAAGATCGTTTTATACCTCAGCATAGGGAAAAGCAATCATGACCCCCTGCGAGCCAACTCAATGCTGAGACTATCTGATTTCAGCACCAGCTCCTGCTACTTACTATCCATTCAAGCTTTGGCATAGGTCCCAACAAAGCAGGTATCTTCAATAATGGGATTTAACAAATTCATTTTGCTACCATCTTCAGAAAAACATGAATGCTCTGCCTTGATTCACATATATACTCCAAATATTCCACATACCTGTTTAATCTCATGGTATTGTCCCAAAAGCGCATAGGGGCAGTAGGAGATGCTCATGGAGACTATTCCCATTGTGCTGATCATTATCATGGTGACATACACATTGGGGAACATAGCCATCACTGCAGTGCCAAGGGAAAAACCCAGTGTGCCCAGGATGTAGATCACTTTTATGCTAAGATCGTAGTTGTCCAAGTATTTCTGCAACAAGGCTGCAGAGATAAAGAATAAAACAGGAATCATAGAATTGTTTGGGTTAGAACAGGCCTTAAAGACCATCTAGTTCCAACTACCCCCACCATGGGCAGGGACACCTTCCACTATCCCAGGTTGCTCCAAGCCCCAGCCAGTCTGGTCCTGAACACTTCCAAAGATGGGGCAGCCACAGCTTCTCTAGGCAACCTGTGCCAGAGCCTCATTGCCCTCACAGGGAAGAATTATTTCCTAATATCCAATCTAAATCTACTTTTTTCAGTTTGAAGCCATTTCCCCTTAAATATCAGTTTACACACTAAAGTTTGAGGGGAGTGATGTGGCCATGGCAGCTCGATACCCTGTTTAGGACGTGGATGTTCAGTGCATATTTGGGCTGCCTGAGCAGCACAGCCCAGCCCTCACTGGGAACAGGCTGTGTTCCTGCTTCAGAAAGAGCCTATCCCCATACTACTGAGCTGTGCAGATATGCCTCCTATGTGCTGCAAAAGGCAGAATTTAAGTTTGGCAAAAACTCTCAGTTTCAGAGTCTACTCCAATCCCAAATTATCTGCAAAATGACTTAAGAAATACATATTTATAATTTTGATTTAAGAACAGTCTTTGCAAAAACCCTCTTGCATATGCTTAAATCTTCTACCAAGCATGATTTTAGTTTCCTGAAGGCTTGTTAAATGCCACTCGATATCCTTTGATTTAATTTTGTGCTTTATGCCACTTAACCATCTGTTCATATTTCCACCTCTACATTTGGAAGAACTTTTTAATATTGATTCTTAAAGAAGCCCTTAGCCTCATGACCACAAGAAAGGCTTTTCCACAAATATCCTTTACTCCAAACAAGGAGGTGGATGCCAACTGAAGCAGCACTATTTCAGGAGGGCCAAGAGTTGGATGATCCTTGTGGGTCACTTCCAAGTCAGAATATTCCATGAGTCTCCTTTTACCTTAGAAATACATGCATGAGGTGCATTCCACTGTGTGACTGCACAGTCTCTTACCTGAACAAACGGCAGCAGTAGCAGCATAAATCACTAACCCCCAGCATCCCATCTGAACTCCGGCATTGTAGGCGTGCAGCTCAGTTGAGTTTGAAGGGGCCTGCAACAGCACAAACACCAACATCACTTTGTTGTACTGAGCACATCTCAGAAACAAGGGACTCTGAGCAGGTCTGCCCATGGGAACTGCTCTCCTACCTTTGGATCGCCCTGGAAGATGACCTGTCCCATGAAATCCGTGTAGAACACAGCTTCAGCAATGATGGAAAACCAAGTCAGGAGGTGGCAGACACAGAGCCTCAGCAGCTCCTTGGGCATCTTTAGCATCGACAGCCACAAGAGTCTGACGGTGGTTTCAGTCTCGCCCTCTTCACTCTCTGTGTCCCCGCTGGAGTTGGTGGTGCCGCTCTGGTTGCGGTGCCGGCAGCGTTGCCGCTGCCGTTTCTGCATGTCGTAGATGTCGTTCATGCTGCGTGAGGACTTGATCAGGACGATGGCGTTGGCCCGGCGGAAGCGGTACCGGTGGGAGCCGATCTTGCCGTAGTACGAGAAGGTGTAGGACGGCTGCCGGTAGAACATGTGCCTCCGCCGCCGCATGGAGTTGGAAGTGCTGGATTGCTTCATGCCTATTCTGGCATGTCCATTGAGGAACTCTTTTGGTAGGGAGCCATTGATGTTTGGGACTTTATCTTCACTTAAATGATTATCAAGCAACATTTCCTCCTCCTTCTCATTCTCCCTGAGGAAAGCAGACAGGTGGTTGAGTTTGGACTTCATGATCTCCTGGCTCATGTTGTGGGGAGTGTTTGGATATGAAGCATCCTGAAAAATGGAGGGTTCGATGTCATGCAGGAAAAGCAGCTCCGATTCAATTTCCAGTGTGGCATCGGGCATGTGCAGAACTGAGTCACTCTTGCTTCTCACAATGTTCACCTCAAGGAACTCCATACTGAGGTCATGCTCCGACTGAACCTCATCATGGAACATAGAAGCTCCATATGGCTCTTCCTCACTAATTACATTCAGCCGATTCAGAGGAGGGAGACTGCCACTGAATTTGGCACTGGAAAGTGTGTCTCCTTCATCTTCGATCCTGTCCTGCTGAGGGTTATATTGCTCTTCTTCAATGCTAAAAAGGTGGAGAGCAACGGAGACAGAGAAAATAATGGCTGCAAAGAAGAAAAGGACTTGCTCTTGAGATTTAAAAATGCTACCCAAAAAGGTCTGTGTCCAGTCTAGCCCTCCTAACATATAACCAATCGCTCCTCCAAGACCTGCAGAACAGAAAGAAGTGAGAAGTCAGTTCAGGAAAAATCAATTCAGCCACAACCTGGTCTTCTGGAAGACTGAACAGCTGCCAAAAACATCTCGGCTAACTCCTTACCAGCTGAAAATGCATGGATGTTAAGGGCCATGTCTTGTTCTTCACTGTCTACCACATCCAGCAGGTAGGCTCGGATTGGCCCTTCGGTTGCATCAGCACAGAAGTCCAACACCACAACCCCGAGCACTGTGAGAACTATTCCAATGGGCTGCTTGTCCGGGACATCACCAATAGCCAGACCTAGGGAAAAACAGGAGAGGAATCTGAGCATCTCATTCATAAAGGGCAAACTCCTCAGAACAAGCTTAACACCTTAGAAGTGGGGTGGCCAACATGCTCACTGCAAACATTCCTTTATGGAGCAAAATGGCAATTTCAGCTCTTTGGCACAGCATCATGGAAGGTCTGGGACAAAGATGGCTTCTATGGTCTTAAGACTGACATTTATCAAAATGTTATTTTATAAAGCATTTCTTAAACTTCTGGGAGCACTGGATATTATTTGGTATTCCTCCCATGTATTTTCCTTTGGATGCTGAAGGCTGTTTTTGTAAAAGACAACCATGGTGGGAGAGGAGAGCATCCAAAATACTTCATCTGTCATATACATCCAAAGGTAACTGCACTGCTGACAGCATTCCTGACATGATGCTTAATGTACAGTGGTCCAAGTACACCAGGATAAAGTGCAATTTAACCCCTTCATCTCTCTCTTTGCTTTTCTTAAACATTCTTATTTTCTAGATCACTTTCATAAGCAAAAGTTTTAAGGATGAAGCAACATGGATGTATTTTGCATTGCAAAAAACACCAGTCAGCTTCCGTTGACAGCATGAGATGAAATGCTTTTTGTCTACAGAGTAGAAAGGCAGCATTAGCACAGAGCTAGGTAATTTGTCATGAGATGAACAAGTGACAAAAGCACAAATTACTTGAATCACTGAGATTTAGAAGTTACACATGTGAGGCTGATAAAACCATTAGTGCAACTGATTAAAATGTCTGTGGAAGGAGATGAACTGGCTAAGCCACCAAAAATCATCTAAATCTCAAGCGCTGATTCCTGCATATTGAATCCTCATTTATACCAAGCCCTTTGAAGATAAAGAAGTTTATAAGTGTTCCATACTCAGCTGAACCCTATAGCAGAAAACACCAACAGTGCTTTAGATCTGGTCGAAACCTGAACAGTGCAGGAGAGAACAGGAATTGGGTAAACTGTTGTCCTGGGACATTGCTGTATCACAATTGGGATTAGCCAAACCCTGTGCTCCTGGTTCTCCTCCCTATGACTCCTACTGCCAGAGGCCACATTATGAAAGAGGGTCTGATACAGTTTTTGCAGCATCTTCTGTTGTCCCAAATTGCAATTAGGATTGCAAGTAGCTGGAAACTGAGGATAGGAAAGCGAAGAAGAAAAATTGACAATATTTTGTGCTGATTTATTAGAAGGCTTCAAAATAAGCCTATAAACTGAGCATGAGGTTTGCTTGTCAGTATCAATGGCTCCTAACCTAAACTACTGCATGGAACTGAGAGCTCCGTATCACTTAAAATTTTGTAAGAGGGCTGCAGTCTAACATCCTGCAAATATATAAAGAAAGAAGAATAAGTCTTGGAGACACAACAACTAAATACAATTGATACCATATGATAACAATTCAAATAAATAATATTTATTGTTTGGATAAATTAAAAAAGCATAAACTGAATAGCTTGTTCACTGCAGTTTGCAGAGAATTGAAGCCAATCATATGGCATTCCAGTCTGGCTTTAACAAGCTGAGCCAAGGTAACATTCCACTCATTTCCCTCAATTAGTAAACCTGTTGCACAATAGAGCTGCATCTAAGCCCAAAAAAAGAGAGCCAAGAGGATGTTATTAGGTGCTAAGTTTCTTTCACTTGCATCAGTCCAATCATTTTGTAAACATTTCCCAAAACGTGCTTGCTGTCACCTCTCCTACAAAAAATTTACAAGGAGATTGTAGATTAAATTAGTAGTAAACTATGTTCAAGGAAACTATTTTTACCAGCTTTGATGGAGGCTCAGGAAAAATTATTTTCCCACATAGTTTTTGATAAACAAATATTAACTGTGTTCTGGACTTTTTCAATACTAGGTCTAAGAAAAGCACAAGAAAAAGTGAAAAGATAATTTTTGAAATAATGCTGGAAACAGGAAATGTTGCCAGATATGCATTAAAGGGAAAATGGATCACAACAGGAAACATTTCCCTGTGAACAGGTTGCTACAATTTTCCCATGTCAAAGATCGACCAAATTCGTCTCAGCAACTGCAAACATGCTGGCAACCATTGTATTAATAACATCATTATAAATACCAGTTACAGCTACGATTGCACGATGCTCAGCACAGTGCTGTAACTTGGGAGTTCAAATAATAACAGGCAAGATGGACAAAGCTCAAGAGTTGCAGGGTTGTGGAGATTTCTAATTATTTTAACATTAAATACGAGTTGAACCAACTGCAGAGCATTATCTTTACTTCCTACATTAAAATCTTAAAGCAGATACATTAGCAGGGGATACGTGTAGGGGACTTCCTTGCTGCTTACCTATCACAGAACCATTAAGGAAAAGTGCAACTCCAAACAGGACACCAATGCAGAGGGCAAGGATAAAAGGCCGCCGGCGGCCCCAGCTCAGCGTGCAGCGGTCACTGGCCGAACCTATGAGCGGAGTGAAGATCAAGCCCAGGATAGGGCTGAGGAACCAAGTGAGGCTGTAGTATTGTTCAGGAAGACCTAAAACAAAGACAAAAATGATTATGTGCAAAGGTTATGTGGTACCCACCAAACATTTCATTCTATACATGAAATTTTGTTACAGCGTTGAAAATGGTAAACTGAGGGTAATTTACCTACAGTGAATTCTCTCCCAGATTAGAAACTTATTTAAGATTCTTTAGCAATGGTTAAAAAAACAGCTAAGGAAAGCACAGAACGTTTACCTTTCAAATACCTGGACAATAAGAAGGTAACAACTGGAATATTTCTGCTACTGAATCTTCTATCCATTTGTACCATGTAAACCTAAAGATTTTGGGGTGCTTGGAAGCTGCCTGGCTATCATATACACAGATCCCCTGTTCAACAAAGCTCTTAATATTCAAAATTAAACATTACAGTGGTGCTGTTTTCATCTAAGACTGCCCCCATAAAAGGGTTATTAAAGATTTAATGGACTGAGAGTGAAGGACAGAATTTAAATGTCTAATGATATATCCCACTTCCAAGCACAAAATGTTTACTTACAGAAATGAACAGACAATAAAAACAACAATTAGCAATTATTAATCAGCTTAGATAAATCTGAGGTTTCTTCATTCTCACTATCTTTGCTTTTTTTAAGAACAGAGATGACTATTTACAGGATCAGATGGGAAAAACTTAAAATTTACTACATAGCGCTTACTAGAAAACAACAGGTTGCTAGAAATAATAATTTTTGGAGAAGAAAGCAAGCTCTGCCCTCCACATCCCCAGCACAGAACAGTGGCCTGCAGATGGCAGGCTGGCCACAGCAGCAGCCACACTGACTCCTTTGGGATCTGCCTCCAGCTCGTTTATCAGCACAGGGCAGGTAACACTCTGACACGGTTCTTAGAAAAGTGTTAAAAACAAAACAATCTATTTCTCACAGTCTAACTGATGCCAAGACAGAAAAACTCAGTGTCTTTATCCCAGGAAGGAAAACCATTTATTATCCAAACCCATATATGGTGAGTGTGAGCAGCATTTGACCTTTACTGGCGAGATCAACCTGTACCTTGTGCTCCCTGTTCAGCACACTGAGGCATCCATTACCAAGCAGGATTATACCAATCCCTGCCCAAAATAGCTTCTGATGCAAATTTGGAAGTCTAACCTGCTGCTGTTTAAAGTAGCACCAAATCTTGATGAGCAACACTGACTTCTTCCATGAGACAGATCAGATTTTCTCAAAAGTGTTGCACACTCTGTGGTGATAGAGAGATTATATTATAGAAAATAAGCTATTTTTTGGCAAAAATAACCAATTTTATTATCAGGATTCAAAATTCAGGTCCTAGGCCAAAGTCTGTGTGATTTGACTCAACTCTGGCTGATGAACAAGCTAACAGTGACAAGCTGCCCTGATGAGTCCAGAGTTATGGAAGAGACCTGGCCCTGCTGAAACATTCCAACCTGTGTTTTCGGACCAAACATGCCATGAACCTCCTACCACAGGGAGTGGCATCATGGTTCAGCCTTTCCTTGTTACAGGCAGCTGCAGGCTTGTACTGAGGCCAACACTCCACATCAGTACTTACCATGGAGCTGCTGACTCTTTCTGCACAGGATTTACATCTTTAGAAAAGGGCTGTGTTCATACAGGTGGTACTGTGTACACATCATGATCCAAATCACTGTCTCCTGCTTAGCTTTTCCTACTGTTTGGTGATATCTTGGCTGACATGGAAGTTTTAGCTGGGACATATCTCTGTGTGTGTTTGCATATCAGACCTAAAGCTCTTGTTCACGAAGCCACAGGTGCTGGTACTGGCCCTCCAGACCTCAACATTTATTTGCATCATCCAGCTTCTCTTCATGAACACTATCCTCATCGAAGATGCAAGTTAGGAAGTCAGCAACTCAAGCAGAAGTGCAAGGAAAACTTCCATTTCCCTGTGGTTTTAACACTCTCTAACTTCACCAAGTTCAACAGCTTCCCAAGCACAGAACCAGGTTCAGGCACCTCATGTTTAACTGGAACCTGCTCCAGGATGTTGACACTTATCAGTGCCTGAGCTGGCTTAAAAATTAATGATGGGGAGGAGGAAACATTTGGTTCAAGGTAAGCAAAATTAAAAGCTGGGCATGATTCATTTGGGGTGAATGATTTTTCTGCAGGACACAGAAGAAATGGCAATGTGTCAATACACATCCCATTCTGCCTCCACAGAGCCATCCTGGGAGCAGTGGTTAAGCACCCAAGGTTGCTACTGTGTGACACCAAGTCCCTGCAGCATCTGTGTCAGACACAGTGAGAAGCTGCAGCTTAACCAGTGTCATAGATCTTTATTCCAGTGATCACCAGCATCTGGAATAACTTGATGGTGTTTCACTGCACAAGAGCTGTGTGCTGAAAGCAGACATTTCTTTTCTGAATTATGTTGTGACTTGTGAATTACGAGCTGGGATGTCTCAATCGAGCTCATCCATCAGTAAACACTTGCAAGACACTGGGAAGGTTTTGCAGTAAATCATACAGAGACTTTAAATAAACATGGGTGAAGACTGGCAAGAGCTCTGTCATCAGCTGAACAAACCTCATCACATCTTACGTGAATAAACAATCAAATAACCATATTTAAGTAAAATGGACATAATTAAGAGATTCTCTTTTAGTACTCCAACATCCATTGAGACAAACAATTTGTTCTAATGGAGACTGTGAGCAGAAACAAGGAAACCCTGGTCTATCAGAGACACCAGGCATTGGCACAGCTCTCTGTCCCTCTGTCCTTGAGGCCACCACTTTGTCTTCAGACTGCAATGACACTTCTCTGTGGTGTATAGAGATCTTAACAAAAAAAAAAAAAGTTCCAGAAACACACAAAGATTGAAATGATGATTTGAAATTACTTCTGCAGAGAACTAAAAACTGCTTACAAATACTTCTCCTTAAACTGTAAAACCTGCACATTTCTAAACAGGACAGATAGGTATTTTTTATGCTTTATAGCCACAGCTAACTGTCATTAGAATGTCCTAAAGTTGTTAAAAACCATTCAGTACTTGACTTCAAGTACTTTCAAGATCAATTTTGCATGTAATAACTCAAAATCAGATTAAAGTCTGATTTGATTTTACAGGTCACTAAAAGGAAGGAAAAAGGGTTTTTTACCCAACCTTTGATACATGACTAAAATTAATGAGTTTTATCTTTCCATGTGTGAGTCAGAGGAGAGATACTGAAATGCTTTCTTGGGATGAATTTATTTTTACTTATTGCAAAGGGTGATCTTCCTAACATCTAAGTATTATAAATAAAAGCTTAAATCGAAATATTTTCAGTGAAAATGGCTTACTTTGCAGAAGACATGGAGCTCAATTTCAGAATAGAGCCATGGATGTAGCTTTTATGGAAGGGTAATAAGGACACTTGAAACCCCAAGAACATTATGTTTCAAGATTCTTCTTTAGAAAAACCACTTTGATATTTTGTTATTGAACTACTCATTAGTAGCCAAAATACCTATCTTTAGAAAAAGAGGCCACAATTAAAATCTATACAAGAATTAATAGCCCCATACCAAGAAAAATGGAAGAATTTCTAAAAAGCTTTGAATGCTCCCCCAAGTAAACAGGAAAGGGATAACTTTCAAGTGAAACATGAGCCATTCCCACACATTGGGTAATGGCAGGAATCACTGACATGAGCACAACCTGTTTTCTCTCTTGCTGGAGAAGCCATGCCATGGGACTGCTTCCACAAGCTAAGTGGCAGGGCCCTGACAAATTGCATTCCAAGAGTAAGCCAGCAGTTTATAAAATCATCACGTGTGTTTTACATAGAGTTATGCAGAATTCCAAACTGTTACCATTTATTTAGTGACGTGTGCATGGCTTTACTGTTAGTATGTAAACTGTGAGATTGTCACATTAGAATTGAGTTGGTTACTCAAGTGGAAAACAACTGAGTGGGGTTAGAGAAGACTTCTGGTGGGAAGCAGGTGCACATGGAAGCTAAATTAAAGCAGTACAGGAAAAAATTCAGCTGCTATTGGGAGAATTCTCTCCTGAACCTGACAGACTTCTCACCTGAGCAATGCACAGGCAGACAGACCAATCATTGTAGCAATGGGCAGGAAAGTGAATTATCTGGTTTCCTTTTGTGTTTGCTTTCTAGATCTAAAAGTTGAGATGTGTTATTGATAAGCTCAGTCGGCCCAGTCAACCAAAATGCTGAGGAGTTCTGGTGCCCAGAAGAGCCTTCTCTCTCTGTACAGATTTAGGTGTCACATCTGATGTCGGTGCACTGTTGCTGGGAAATCACACTTTTGTAAAGCTCACAGCCATGAGTTCTATCAGGAGTTTTCCAGGCAAGAGCTTTCTGAGGCACTGAGCACGACCTCCACTGTCCCAAGAAGTGAGACTTCAAAAAGGTACCTCACAGATGCTCTTCCTAAAATTCACCCTTCATACTGGCAGAGTCTGCAGGACCTTCATCATTTCAACAGTAGCTTTAGTGCTAGACATTTTCATATAAATGAGAACATTCCAGACAGACAAGGAGAACTCCAACACCAAAATACTTTTCTTCCCTTAAAAGAGGCTGTTCTGGTTTTAGTATCTTGAATGCCTGCATACATGATACGCATATTTAGGTTGGCGTGCGTGATTTGGCAGGAGAAGCAAAACAAAATAAGACTGAAAATTGAAATACTTCAAGAAACTGTGTGTATAAACAGAAATGCCCCTAAGTTTTCCAGAGGTTTTCTGCCTCAAAAGAATGAGCTCCAATAATGAAACTTTATAAAAATTGTGTCTGCAAGGGTGTTAGAAAATTGAGGAAGGTAATTACATATCCTAATGGTTCCTGTGTCTGTATACATATGCTGCTAAACCTACAGAGTATCACCACTCTGTGCAATATTTTAAAATGGGAAGACAGTTCAGAAAGCAGCTGAGGCAGGAAAGACAACAATAAGCAGAAATGTGGAGACAGAGGGAATGTTTTGACACCAAGAAGTTCCTTCTGACAACCCCATTCAGTGGCAAGGACTCAGCTGCGGGGTGTATTTTAAATAAACTTGGCCATGGTTATGTGCTGGGCCTGCAGCCCTGCATCATCCAGTGTCTGACGTGCACAGCAGATGCACGGATGCTGGCTTGGACTAGATTTCATGGCAGCAGAGCCATGAGATTGTCATCCATGTGACAGCCTGTCCACAGCCTCTTACAGCCAAAAGTGAAATGTCCCAACTGCTGAGAGCTGCTGCACCCCCCTAGAACAGGCTATGGCTGGGATTGATTTAGTACAGCCAAGAGTGGTTCCATGCAGCACATGCCTTTACCAAAGGCTGCTGAGACTCTCATGCAGACTCAAAGGCCAAAGCAGCTGCATCCCATTACCAATTTAATGCTGTTCCTTTATTTTGTCTGTAATTTTCCACCTCCACACTTGCCTTGCCAGGTAGCAGCTCTTACAGCAAATGCCATCCGCCAACTTGGAAAAGCAGCCTGGTGGCCTCACGGGGGAGGAATAATAACTGGAGGATTATTATTTAGCCTTTTACTGACAGCTAATCTGAGGAAACACTGAGGAGGGAAAAACATATTGGATAAACGAGGTTAGTATTTGTGGCGTGAACTGAATGTGGAGCAGGTCACAAGGCAGACTCAGAAGTCTCATACAAATCAGTGAGAAAAAGAGCAAAACACAACAACAGCTTCTGTTAGGAGTGACGACTGCCACTGAGACCCTTGTAATATGGCATTTCCCAGCCAGCTACAAACAAACAGGACACTGGCTTCTAGTAAATAAGGGTTTGTTTTTTCCCAGACAAAAAAAGTGCCCAACAATAGTGGGACCAGCACTGCTCATGGTTCACAGGAAGTGCTCACTGTGTCACCATCAGTCTAAGGGCTGCGTGAGGTCACGAGTTACATGGAAGAAAGATTAAGTCCCATGCAGCAGTTTCTATTCAAAACCTCTTTTTGATAAGTTCTATTGGGGGAAAAATAGTTCTTTATAAGCTTAACAATAAGATCTGATATGGGAATAGGATGCTAAGATCCTATTTTCATTTGTTAGAAATCATCACCTAGAGACTTGTTTATACACTTTAAATAAACACCATACAAATTCCTGAATGAACACAAGAAGCTGTCATGCAAATATGCTTTCTATTCCACAATTTCATCCTTGTATAAAATATTGCATGCTGCTAAAAATATTTCACATTGATCTGTTTAAAACTCCATTGCTTATAGAAGCTGCTTTGTTTAGACAGTATTTTTAAGGAGTGTAGCAAGCAGAACCAATGCTTGTCAAAAAGCTGTGAAAAAGTTCGAAGTTTGGTTATCTGTTTTTCATCTTACACATCAAAATTGTAGGAACCACTGCAAACTCAAGCAGTTTAGCTTTGGAGGATCTATATGAGGAGTAGGGGTTTCAGAATAATATCATAAATTCATCCAAATATCCATTCCCTTATATTTAAAATAAAAATACAGACTTGCCACACATTTACATCTCCCAGAGAAACTGCAAACAAGCTGCAATGTCTATTTTGACAACTGCATCACCATAAAACTTTGACCATACATTCTTTGCTTCTTGTTATCTCCCCCCAGATTTTAGGACTTTTAATGGCTTAGAGTAGGACCCTGAGCTGCCAAAGAAACCACATCTGAGCCAACATGTGTTGAACCAATGCACTGGAATAGGCCAAACTGGTGGTCTGAGCACTACTGAGGTACAGTTAGCACTTGTACATAGAGTTTGTTGCACCCATGAGAACCCACCTTCTAACTTCTGGATTGAAATAGGAACTCTGACCAACACGGAAGGGCTAAGAAAAAACACAGTAATTTCTCCTGGTGCTCATTACCATGATTTGAGCAGTGAGAGTACAAGCTTTTAAGAAGGAAATAATTTTAAGTACTTCTTGAAATCAGACTCTGGTAGCACGTGACACGAGACAGCCTCTAATTTGTACCCTTAAAGCTACAGCATCTTACAGCTGCTGGAGTGAGAAGAAATGAAACCCTATACAGGACTTGATTTTTAAGTGAAAATTTTGCTTTTCATTCAACGTCTCCTGCCCAGCCTGTATAAGGCACTTGCTCAAGCCAAGCACTTGTTCAGAAGCCACTTGGAAGAAGCAGCAAACAGCACAACAACACTGGATAAAAGTTGACCAATACTTGTGATCACAGGACTCTGTTCAGTTACAAGAGTGCATGTGGAAGAACTCAGAATAAACTTGTGAGATTTTTCATTGCTGCTTAGTTTCCTACACTAAAATGATTGCCCAGAAAGCTGTCAGGCATCTTGATTCACTCAGCGTCTCAGGAACAACCTACTGCATAAACAGCATCTCAAAACTGTGGCTTCAATCTTCCCACTGGTAAAATTCATATCCTGAAATTCCTCTTGTGCCTGTCGAATCAGAGCTCTTGTGCTTAGCATGCAACATTCACGAGCTGTCAGCACGTTATCCACATCTCACAGGCAGGAGTACGTGCGCTCTGCAAGCCGAACACTCTGCAGGAACACAAACATCACCCACTTTCAAGAAGTCTCTCCACTCCCTCATCCTCCTCCTGGTCAGCTCTTGTCAGCAGGGACGGCTGCACAAGGGCTGGGATGCTGGGCTCTCAGCTCACCCAGCTGCTGTTATTGCTCTGGATGATATACAGGGCTGCCTCCTCTGCAAACAAGGAATTTTTTTGTGGGACGCAAGACTGGAAGGATAAAGCACAGTTTCTCCATTGGATGGGGTTATGGGTACTGAGAGGAGTGGTAATCAAGAGAACAAATAATTAATAGGAATATTGCAGAGACATAAAAAACATGGTACTGTAAAAACCTGACATCCAAGGGCAAAAAGCAGAAAATTCCTTCCAACACTACCAGCAGAAGTCAGCTGCAGCCACCCTGGAATGCTCAGGAAAATTCCACAGGACCAAAGAGACACTGCAGGGGAGAGGGCTGGGGCACTGCCTGTCTTCCAGGACAGGGACCTGCTTCCTGCATTGCTGTGACATTCAAACCTTCTACAGCACATTCAGGCCTTTAAAATGCACCCACATTTCTGCTTTAGGCACTCCCTGTCATAAGCCAGGATTCTAGACAAAATCTGCATCTACATTAGAGATACAGGAACAAATAATTATTAGGAAAATTTAAATGATGACATTAGGTTAGAGATGTAGGAAAACTGCCTAACATTTCCCTAAAACTTTTATTTCAAATTTTAAGATTTCCTTAGGAGTTGGATGCAAACAAGTCTACATTGTTACAGAAGAATTAACTTCCAAAAATTTGGAAACTACTTCACACCATGTCTTTGCCTAGACTAGAGCTACCCGTTTTGAAAGACCAGCTGAACTGGTAATAAAAGAAAGCCCTTGCTCTTCAGTACAGAAATATTAGTGTGGTGTTTCACACACAGAGTTCTGGAGGTGTTTTTAAGCTGCAGAAGAGTAGTATCTCCTGGCAAAGCTATTCCACCTTTTGAAACTCCCTAAGCAATAGCATGCCAGCAGCAACCATGGTGGGTTAAATAACACTTCTGGAAAATGGAATTAAGGAAATAAGTGACAGGCCTCTTAAAGGATTTCATTATCCAGCTCTCCCATTTTCTGTCTCTGCTCAATTATTGCTTCTCAACCTCCTACAACTTGTCCTCCCCTTCTCATATTTGGCAACTGTGGGAGTCATTGCTGTTTCATTAAGCTCTGCTGCTGCACTGCTGTTCTGCCAAAGTTGTAGAAAGGTTTATGCGGCTTTCCTGACACTTTCTGGTTTATAACCCAGTTTTATGGTGCTGTGTCAGGAAAGAGAAGTATATGTTAAGAGAAGTGAGCCAAAGGTATGTGTGGAAGGGGGAGTGGGCAAGCAAAAGCCTGGGAACAGCTGAGGTTTGATCCATCAGAGAAAGAATGCATGGGCTGATCTGCAGGCAGGGAAATGTGATTTTCCTTTTAGCATGATAACAAATGCTGCCAACTAAAGCTTTTAAAGCTTCTATTATTTATTTTAAAGTTTCTAACCCTCCTACTAACCTACTTCCACAGGGGCAACCCATGGTAATTCAGGTAGAAGACTATTTCTAGCTAACTGCATTTAGAACAATCCAGTTTTCTACTTCCTTATGCAATGTTGACATGTATGTCTATTACTTGATTTATTTGCTGCTACTGAGGAGGAGGAATCAAAAGTAATGCATATGACCTGCCCTACTCAAGGAAAGGCCAAACAATCAACTGCTGTTATAGATTTTTTTTTTACTATAGCTAATCAGCAATTCCTATAGGTTCCACTGAATTATATCCATATCAAACCCATGGTATTTATTTTTGCCAGGGTACAGTGTAAAGTGCCAGCTTTACTTAATATAGAAGCTGAAGCTTTTATGCTCAAACAAGCTTTCCCCATGCTGCAGCAGGAAAATAAGCTGCAGAGAGCACAGAAACACAACATTGCCAAGGGCTCCGATCTACTGCTGAAGCTGATTCACTCAAGTTTTCTAGATTATCTGTGCCATCCTTTTTGGCTCTTGGGAAACTTGTTTTTAACTTTTCTTGCTCTCTCACTTATTAACCAATATTTAGAAATATATCACTTTGACACTAATAAGAAATTTGCATCACAGCGTTTAACAAGCTGAAGTAGAATATAGATTAAATCTGATGCAACTTCCAGTGTGCTGAACCAGCACTAATAAAAAAAATTTTTTTAACCACCACTGCAGAGCACTTTTAAGGGTATAACAGAGGTGTTTACATCAAGTAAGAAACTGAAAACTTTCTTCAGTGTTCCAGAAAAACACAGGTTGTGTTCTGTGTCATAGAACCACCCAAGGCTGACTTCACAGTGTCAGGGTATTTATTCCCAGCCTATCTCCTATTGCTGGCCAGTTAAGCAACCTGCAGACACACAAGGACTCGAAGGTCACACACACAACATCAGCATCCATTTCCCTTTGCTCTGAAGTGTCTAAATGTATGCAGGCCCGTGTATGAATGCAGCAATCAATGAGCTGTTTCACTCCACTGATCCTTCCCTTGCCCTTATTGGATGTAATTAAAAGGCATCAGCCGTACGTGACGCCCCACTTGGGTTCAGTGCATTACGTAACGCTGCAGCACTTCCCGCTCCTCTGGCTGCAAGATTACACATCAATTACTGTGACATGTGTTGCCTGAAGAGATGCAGCATCCCAGTTTATCCAAAGCTCAATAGGGTTTTTCGTCACTGTTTCTAAAATATTGACAAATTTATAAACAAAGGACTTTGGCTCAAATTCCTTGAAAATTCCCAAACCTAAGGGGTTCTTACACACACAGAAAATCTTTCAGCAACCTGTTCCTTTAATCAACAGTGCAGCTTTTGTTGCAGTGATTAACACATTAATACCCTGGAATATGACCATTTAGTTACATGTCTAAGTCAAATCCTAACCAAAAACTCGTGTTAACCCCCACTTTTAACTCCAAGTTGAGTCAAACTTGAACTGTTAGCTCTGGGTATTCAACCCAGATTGAAGCAACCCTTCAAAGTCTGGTCAACGACCAACTTTTCACTTTAAGAACAAGTTCCTAATTAAAGTCATACTGGCTTAAGGAGGACCTATTCAATATGGGGCTGCCCAGCAGCACCATGAGGCAGCAGTAGGTGCAGCCTGAGCCCTCCTTGCTCTGGTCCTGTTCTGCTCTGCAGGGCAAGGAGTTTGTGCCAAAGGAAACTTTGACTACCATTCCACACCGGTCTACCCAGACCTCAAGAGGAGGTGGAAAGCCTGATCGACATAACTTAGCAAGAGCAAGATGAACAGCAGGGCTAGGCCATCCCAAAAATTCCAGGACTTACTCATGATGAAGATTTTTAAACCACCATTGTAGCAAACACTGGGCTAGAGGGCATCACCAAGTTATTAATTCCCATTCACTGCAGCAGAAGTTTCCTCCTGATGTGTCTGTTCCACCCCACCAACTCCCAAGCCCTAGGGAATCGTAGAGGTTCTGGTTCACCATGCCAAACAAATGACTGGCATATACATAGTCCAGCATGGCATCTGCTCAGTGTATCCAGGAACAGAACTTGAAAAAGGAAGGCAAGCAGACTTGAGGGTAGCCAAAAAAGTATTTTTTTTGTTGAACAGGCAGTCAGACAGAGTCCAGTCAGCACAATATTTGCGCCCCTGAATTGCAAGCAGCAAAGAAAACAGTTCATTTCCAGGCTCAAGAGTAAAATGCAAGGAGCTTGTCTCTGCACATTGATAAAAACCATTCTCTCCTTCCCCAGTTTTTATATTTGACTATATGCTTGGAAGTCACATAAAAACAGTAACTTAAGAAGGTGGTTTTTGGCCTTTGTACCCCTGCAGACACCATCTGAGAATGTTTTTCTTCCTGGGAATTAGTGACCAAACAGCTGATCTTTACATTTCAGCTGGGATGACATTTTCATAGTCCTTTTAAGGGTCAGAAGGTGATGCAGGCAGCTCCTTCTATAATTACCCTGGTTGACCCAACAGAAAAAACATAATACCTAATAAACGTTATAGCTACCCAATATACACTTTTCCAAAAGCCATTTCCCCTGCAAACTGCCAGAAAAAAAAGGCTGAATCAATCCTACCTACACTCCTTAGGCCATTGACATCATGCCTGTCAAAGTGCTTTACTTCCCTTTTCAATACTCAAAGCCTCTCAAAAAGGCACCATGCCCATGACAGGGTTACAGAAAGTATATTGTTAATTGTTACCACGCTGAAAAATCAACCTTCTGGCCTTTCTAAAAGCTTTTGGACCATAAATTTGTTTATGACAGGAATAAACACACTGCCTGAGATCATTTTGGTCACAACTGTGCTACTGGAAAGCTCTACCAGAAAGTCAGCAGAGAATGGTAACAGAGCATTTGCTTTTAAATTATTTGCTGTTTTAAAAGTGCTGCTGAATTATATGAATGAATATATAAAGAAACACGCTGATTCTTCTAACTCATTATTCATGGTTTGCTTTAAAAAAACCCCAAAAAGGCGAATTTTGCAAATAACCCATGGTAAGCTCCTAAAGAGAAACTGCATTCCTCTACGCAGTTGCTTTTATTGAGGTTAATTCCTCATGTGGCTATATCAAGCGGAAGAGAAATCCTATTAGTGCTTTCCCCGTTTGCCGCAGCAAATGAACAGCACGTTGGAGTTTGCAGGCACAGTTTTCCATGCACATTGCTCCAGGAAAAACACTGCAGTTCACCAGTGGTTGTAACAATCTCCAGATATAAGAACAAGGATTATCAGACAGAGAGTTTTAATCAACTGAGGGTATTCCCTGACAAAAAATGTGGGGTTTTGCTGTAACTATTCATGCCACCAACCACCTGCCTTGTGGTAAAGATTTATAGAAAACCATCCTCTCCGACGAAATTTTGAGGCTGATTAAAGACAGTGTTGGTGTTTATGGAGCCTGCCTCAAACTTTCCAGCTTTCCTAACTTTCATGTTTTGGCTTGAACATTAACTTACACAAAACACGTTCTATACATGTACAGGGGAGATTTAAAAGCAGAGCTGCTTTCACATTGAAAGCAGGGTCATACTACAGAGCTGCTCTCATAGGAAATTTTGGTAACTAGAGCAGAGCCTCAGGCATCACTCCAAATAACTCACTCACTGTGTCCCAGAGAAGTGATTCCCCCACCCTCACTCAGCTGTTTAAAAATTATACAATTCATTTCTACGTGAAGGATAATGAGATCCATGGAGTCCCTTTGCACCAAATAACTGGAATTGATAGTCTGGAATAAAATGCATAAAACAAGATGAATAAGACTTCTTACTGCAGACCCTTAAATGTGATCTTTACTCACATGTATTGTGTTGCACAACATATAATTTTTAAGATTGAAACCTAAATAATCTGCAAGATTTGGCAATCCTTTCATACCTGACAAAGTTGCACCAAACTCCACTCCTGAAGGTTACAGCTTAAAAACATTTGAAAACTTACTTTAAACACATTTGTCACATCAACAGGGTAGGAATACGCAGTGCAGAAAAATAACCTTCCTCTCCACTTATCTCTATAACCTCTGGCACACGCTGACTGCTCTCCAGACTGATGGAGTCCCTGGCACAAAATTTATGATGCATGACTTTGACTACCTCTGAGAAGGGGGAGCACTTGTTAGACTACTGCTTAATTAAATTACAGGGAAAGAACCATCCTCATCCTTTTAACTGATTACATAATCTTATTTTCTTATGCCAATCCCAAATATCCTGAAGGTCCCCCATGCACTTCTTGAGCTTCTCCACTGTCACACAGTGAGACTGTATTGGAGGGGCCCAGCACGTAATTGAGGAAGGGGTGTCAATACTGCTGCTCACCACAGGTCCAGCCATGGCCCCTGAGATTTCAGCCAGTTTGGGCTTGAAAACTGTGTTTCTGGCATACTTCTGCTGGTTGTAATGGAAAGGAGAGAAAAGAAAAAAAATTTAGTATCCGTTTTAATTTCATACAGATGACAAAGTTTCCTTCTGCTCTTGTTTAAGGTTAGTATTAAATAAGCATTATTTGCTTTGTGTTAGAGGGTAGGTTTAGATCGGATATTAAGAAGAAATTCTTCCTTGTGAGGCACTGGCACAGGTTGCCCAGAGAAGCTGTGGTTGCCCCATCCCTAGAAGTGTTCAAGGCCAAGCTGGACAGAGCTCTAAGCACCCTGGTCTAGTGGAAGGTTCCCTGCCCATGGCAGGGGGGGGAACTGGATGTCTTGAAGATTTCTTTCAGCCCCAGTCATTCTATGATTTTTCATGACAAAGGCATTAATATCAAGAATACCCAAGCCCTTTTTTCTAAAACAGCACATGTAGTACAGAACCACTACAGAGGTGATATACTGACACCAAAGTCTAGCAACCAGAAATTAATTTTTTTTACAGTTTTATAGAATAATGACTTCAGGGGATAAAAAAAAGAGCAGAGCACAGTGCATCTGCTCTTCTGCTGCAGCTTGGAGGAAAACAGCAGATCAGATATTTCAGTGACATCCAATCGCTGCATAAATTGTTTAAATTGCAGCTGAGTATGATAAACAATCATTCTGAAGTCACCTGATACAATCCATGTAAGACAGCAGGTATGCCTGTAATGACTTTTCCTTGCCAGAAAATGTCTGGCTTGGTAGGACACTGATACTGACCTTCCAAATCAGGCAAAGCAAACTAGTGGATACCACAACTGTCTCCACTACAACTAACAAACCACAGTAAACAATCATTTATCTGAATACCCAAGACATCTGGGTTTAAATTCACACAGATTTTTCCCAGAGTGCCCAAGTTTAATACTAATTTTAGAATATGTAATTTAATATTTATTTTCCTGCCACCTACATGAACTCTGAAGGGCATGAACTTGATCTCTATTCTCCAAAGAAATACTTTACTTTCCAGAAGTGTTCAGATATAACATTTGTAAGAGGTATTAAAACACTTTCAGATCAAGAACTCATTTAAAGCCAGCAGGATATTTTTGGAATTTGCAGATTATCCTGATTGGGGGGGGGGGGGGGAGGGTAAGCTTAATTCTGATAGACTCAATTATTGAAAGACCATTATTTACAGAGCAGCACAACTGATAAAAGTAGGAAATTGGTCTTTTTAGACAGTCCATACAGAGAACACATAGACAAATACTCAAGTTCAGTTTATCATCTGAGCCAGAAAGAACAGACACTGGGATTCAGGGGAGGATAGAAATTCAAGGTGAAGATGATCTGAGCAAAAGTTATATAAAATTTACTAGTGTAATAAAAACAATTGCACTGCCTCATGATGGGACACTTGCCAGAGACAAAGCTGATACCAAGGACAGAACCAGGCCACTGCAGGGACTATGCCTTTCTGTTAATCCTTCCCCATATCAGCACCTCCATAGGGAAAAGTATTCCTGCTCTGGAAGTGTGTTAAGACATTTTTGAGTGGAGTGTGGAAGCTCCCTCCTCACACAGAGTACTCCCAAAAGCCTAGAAAGATGGCACCTAACTTTGCTGTAGAAAACTGTAGCCCAGCAGTGAACATGCCCTAAAAATAACAGAAACTCAGATTCATATTCTTCAGTTTACATGCTCTGCATCTACACCACAAAATTTCACCTGGAGGCTTCAACTGAAGATCACCAAATGTTAACAGAGTTGGGTTCATCTATTTATGGAGAAATCTGCATCTGTGCTGTTCTGTACTCAGTTACTCAAGACTTCAGGGACAGGAAGACGTTTATGGAGTAACATGAGCTATAGGAGATTTACCCAAACCAATGTAGACATAATCCATAACATGGATTTTCTCTATTTAGTTAAATAGACTTGTATTAAATATTCTCAAACTGAATCAGTAGCACAAAACATTTCCAATAATTTCTTTCAAAACAGTCAACAGAAAGTATATCTGAAACCTCTTCAACTGTTGTTTGGTGAAAAGAGGATTATTAAATGTGGTCCCAGAGGGGCATCACAACAGACAGACTTCCAACAAGCACACAGGAGACTGATGGGAAGAGAGCTCAAGGGGCTGCAGCTCTGACAATCCTTTATTAAAACATTACATGAGTTGGCCTGCTGACACTATTTTTTAATTTCCAAAGTGGCTTTAATTCTATTTCCTTCAAAAGTAAGACTCCTATTCACTAAGGAGTTCCCAGCTGTTCCCTTTTCATAACCTGTCTCACCATTCACATTCAACAGAAACCCACTGATGTGGGGTAGCCAGTTCCAATGCTGGGCATCCAATCTCAGTTCTGCATCTGCAAGTCTCTGCCACCAGAACCCCATGCAGGAACTGAAAGGTTTCTTTTTACAGTAAAGAGCAGGCAATTGCCTGCTGGAAAATTGCCCTGGTGGCAATTACTATGTAATAAGGAACATGGAAGCACTATCGTGTTTCACCTGTTATCGCTGTGGCAAAATTACCTTTCGGTCAGAGCTGAGGGTCAAACTCAAATTCTGAGCAGAAAAGCTCATGCATGTACATTCAAGGCTTCTCCTGACACCTTGTTCCAGATGGGGGTGTTTAGACAGAAGTATAAAGAGATATTGGGCATGTGGATGGAAAGCAGATTAAGAGGAAGGATTTAGGCTAAGAAAGACGTTGCATAAATGTGTGTTTAAAATCACTCAATTTTAGCACATTTCCAGGAGGCCAAAGTCTGTTCCTACTCCTCTCATTTTTTCCCCACTACTCACAGGAAATCTTAGTAAAAATCCAGGGATCCTGCAGTTCCTTTATTCCCATCTGTGCCCATTTCTACTCTAGAACTACACTTGAAAGCAGCAGAAAGGCTTGCCTTGAATCTCACAACAGGGTGGGTCTGGTATGTGTGAAAGGAAAGAATTTCAAGTCAATTTGGTGACTCAGTGATAAGAGAGATGTAAAAACCCTGTTTACAATAGACTGAAAAAAGAATTGAATGCTATGGTCTGATATGAAAATTTAAATTAAAAAAATATGCTTTAATTTAATATGGTCCCATATCCAGTTCACCACCATCAGCTTCTAGCACTGCTATTAATTAATCCTTATTTTTGCTGCTTCCCTAGATCTTCAGGCAGGAGAAAAGGAATGTGGTAAAAAAGGGGAACACAGATCTCAAAGTACACCTAAGTCCTGCCAAACAGTTTAGCCTCTCCTAACTCTTGGCTGCTCCAGATAAAAGGAAGGCAGCATGGTAGACAAGAAATATTTACAGGTAGGAAGAAGCAGCTACATAAGGATAGAGTTGTGCATTTCCATCTTAGAGAGTGATTATTTTTGGAGGCTTCAAGCTCTTCTGACAAATCAAAGACTAAAATGTCTATTGCTGCAGGAAAAAAAAAGTATTTGAAGAACAGAGGTCATAATGAAATGAAAAATTACTCTTAAACCTCCATCCTTCACTGAAAACCTAAATTTTTACACAGTTTGCTTTGCTCTGCACTGTGCTGCTTCCATCAGCCCACAGTTTTCAGACCTGTTCATATTTCTTGTGTCATATACTGGTCACTTGCTCTAACCTCAGACCACACAAACTCTTAAAATGAAAACTTCTGAGGATTCAGAGTGTTCATGCAACAGTTCTTACTGTGAACACTCTTTATGCAGGAAAAAAAACCCAAACCACATTAACATTCCCACAGTACACAATTAAAAGCTCAAAGCATTCTGTTAAAGAATGGGAAAAAGCAACACCATAGTAAATATATATCTTATTTTAGAAGTAGCTTCTCCAGCAAGCTTTATTGAGCCAAAAAAAAGGGAACAAAAAAGTTACCTACTGGTAAGTAATAAGAAGCATATTTCATACTATAGGAGAAGCCTCTGAAGCAATCTGCACTCAACTTCCCTCTCCTAGAAAGGCTTTTCATCCAAACTCACAGTCTGTAGATCCCTAGAGCCAGCAGGAATCCTCATATTACCCAGCTGAAAATCTGCCATGTGTTATCAGTTGTGTCTCTGAAGGCCAGATTCAGTGTTACTTAAAGAAAAACAGAACACTGATATAAAAAAAGCTGTAAGGAACAGCTATTGCACAACTGCCAAACCACATGGTATTTGCCTTGATATGAAAATAAAGCACATGCTCCTAACTGCCCCCAGGATCAAAAATCTTAACAGTTCCATAGCATCTTTCTTTTAAAAGGGCTTTAAATAGATCTTTAACCTAACCTTCCACTAAGGGCTATCTGTGTTCAAAATCTGTGCTGCTATTGCTTTGAGGTCAAAAGATATTTTATGTAAGAGTAATACATGATATGAAAGCCTGACTTGCTTGCTAGTTTAAAAAAAGTACAGTAAAAATAGTCTTACACAACCCCTTAGTGGGCATAAAATTAGTCAATAAGTAAAAAAAAGATGGGTGGGGAGGTTTTATAGTGCAATTAACATGTGCCTCAGGCACAATATTTACAGTCTTATACATTCCACCACACGAGATGTGAATACAAACTTTACATGATCTTACAGACTAACTCTAAAGCTAACAAGGGAAAAATATTTAATTGTTTATTATTCCAGGTTTTCTGGGTCCACTGTATATTCAATTCTCACCCTCAGGTTAGCTGTGTTACAGTCCTCTCTTGGGACAGGTCAGCTCCCAAGCCATAAATTCTTCCAAAGACAAATTCAGATCCTGCAATTCACTCTCAGCATCAAATGCAGCCATGCCTGGGAGCACGGATGCAGCTGGATTGAACAGGAATTTAACTTTGAGAGTCATATGACAGGTTATAGCAACTCTGTTTCTTCCTGGTAAGACAAGGTAAGGTAGGCCACAGCTGAAATGGAAGATGCAGCTTTGCAGAACCGCAGTTAAAAACACATAACCTTAACATAACCTCTGGCAGAGATGAGGAATAAACTCAACTACTCGAGCTGAGCTGAAATAGACTCAGTGCTGCTTTGTGTTGAAGAGCTTCCTCTATCTGCAAGAGGCTTTCCAGCCACTCAGCTCTTTTTCACTTGAATTATAGGCAGCCTCTAACAGCCCAGCCCTTTGCTCCCTTCTTCCCTAAGACATCTTTCAGGTTTTTAGATTTCCTTTGATCTCAGGCTTAGCCTTAGGAAGGCTACCTGCTTCTACACTGAATTGAGTCAGCAATTGATAGCTTAATTCCTTTGAAGAAACAGACCTAGAAGCCAATTCATCTCTAACATTTCATGGTTGGTTTCTAAATACATGTCCATAATCTCTCTTTACTTACAAGCATTCTTCTCAGGCAGGTAGCAACGCTACATTTCAATGGGGAGAGTCACTACTGCACACTGAAAGAGTTCACTCTGGAATACTGCATCTCTGCAGCATAATGAGTTCTCAGCTACCACAGAGATTTCTCAGAATCAGCAGTTTGAATTATTGCTTAACACACTTTTTCCATACTGGCAATTTCACATGAACTAGATTTCAAGACCCTTCATGCACAGTCTGCTAAGCTTTAGGCTGGATGAATTTTGAATGTTAGATAATTATTTTCCTTTATGAGATATTATATCTAAATGCTTTAGCTGTAAAATAACAGCCCAAACCCCTGAACACCTTTCCTACATACACAAGGCATGAGCAACTACAGCATTTTGCTGATTTGAAAGGATCTAATGAGAGAAATAATCTCCAAATAAAAATAATTATGCTCTGTGTAGCTCAGCCTTTCTTTTAGTAAAAATCTAATAACTAACAGTGAAATACTCAGTTTCCAGATATTCTGTTCTTCAGTGTTATTGCCTAAAAACAACACTAATGCTCAAGGTTAAGCTTAAAATGACCAACTTCAATATTTAATACTAGACTAGCCAAGGTTTACTACAAGAACCCAGTAACTCTCACAGTAGAACAAAGTGATGCCATCACAGAGAGGCACTCAGATATGAAATGCATAAAAACCACAGCTATTCCTGCACCACACCAGACAAACATCCCTAAATTTAAGTGACATTATGAAGGTAAGCAGCATATGTAAACTTATTTTCCCTATGTTCCCTTACAAAACTATGTAAATGTACATAGATACTTTTAAAGAGCACCAGTGTAATATATTTAATATATGGAGGGGAATGAGGAAGAGCTCTGGTGCTGGCAGTCACTTCTGTGCCTATTAACTATTCATAAAAACCTCAATAGCATTGAAAGAGCCTTTGAAGCAACAGTAAAGGCTTGACAAAGCTTTTATCATATTAAATATAAAATGTGAAATTTTATGTTTACAGCTACCCCTACTCATTAGTCAGACAGTGAGTTTTTCATGCTGAAAGCAGCAGCCACCCTAAGCCACAAAATACAGATTTTTTTTTCTTCCCTAGTCCTAATGAAACAAGCACACAGATCCTACCTTTCAGAAGAACTAAAATGGATTTACAGCTTGCATTAAAATCAAAATTTTGTTTGAATTAAACCAGAAATAATCTGAAACTACCAAATCATGTACTTATGAATGGTTTAAAGTGTTATTAACAGAAGGCATGTATTGTGATTTCACTGAATAAGTTTCTTCAAAAAGTAGTTTCTCCAAGTTTACACCACACCAATCTTTGGTTTCTCCTCCTTTTGCTTTTATCTAAACAAAATCCCATGCAAAATAATTTTATCATGTATCCAAATCTTCCATGAACTTACAAACTGGGGGTGATTTTAGAGATGTAATCCTTAGAAGCCAAGTTTAATGATGGAAGAAAGTACAGTCATTTATAAACAATAGCAGGGATTTTAATTCCCTCTCACAGATAAGCAGCATTAAATACCAGATGTTTCAGAAGACAAAGGCCTGATCCTGCTTCTATGGAATTTGTAGCAGTTTATGTGCAGGGGAAGCAAACAGCAGTGTTAATACTCAAGAGTAACACAAATCACTCAGTTTCTCAGACCCCTTGGATTCATGAACAAGTAAAACTAAAGTTCTAAAGGTGCTGAAAGCTTATTTTCTGGTAAAATTTAATGCTGGCTGGAAAAAACTGCTTATTGAACAGGTCTCAAAAAGGTTAACGAAGATTTTTAGAGATTATAACTTCTGCAAATGTCAACTAATATAATTTCATCTGGACTCTGACTGGAATTCTCATATTTGGCATTTTTTAACATTGATTGAATTCTTCTCAAAAAGTTCACTGCTTCATTCTGAATTCTTAAGCTGCAGATACTAAGAAACCAAAGTGGAAGCTGGAATTAAAAAAACCCATGTAATATATATTTGGCTTGTACTTGTTGCTAAGCTACTAAAGCCCAGTTATGACTACAAGGCTGTTATA
>VZTR01025907.1:59017-74824 GCA_013400775.1 Chaetops frenatus
GCAAAGGGTGTGGTAAAAGGGCTTTTCACCCCTCTGGCCCCACACCTGCCATGCATGCGGTGGTGCTAACAGAGGAAACTGCAGGTTTAGGGTGCAGCACCTTTGGTAAACATCTCCAGCGCCTCCCTTTAGCAGCACAAATAATTACAAACAAACGTTGAGAAAGCACACTCCATAAAAAGTATTGCTGAAGCACTTGAGCAGATCCCTGCTCCAGTTTTTTAGGCTGTCCCAAATACCAGCATGACAGACGTGTTTATGCACACTGCCATGAAGTAGAGCTATTTGATTTAGTTCCTCAATTATTTAAATAAACATTTGAACTGACCTACCAGTGATGCACAGCCTATATATTTTAAGTAAGGTGCAAGATAAACAAAATTAAGAATGCCCTTTTAACCCCAATAATTATTAAACCTTAAGAAAATCAGAGAATTAGTGTTTGGTCAATAATATGGATAAATCAGCACTTAAAAGGATTGCACCACCATACTGATTTCAGACCTCTACAGCATTTAGGATCAATACAGTAAGAACTTCCACAACCAGTACTTTTAACAAAGTAGGGAACACAAATTATATAAGGGTTACACCTTATAGGAGACAGAAATACAGGTAATAGACAATATTTTGGCCAAGTTACAAACCATCCATTTTAGATAATTTTAGTGCAAATAATGTGTATTAGATAGCGGGTTTATAAGCAGCCCCATAGAAAGCTGACAGCCACATTTAAGAGCAGCTTGATCAGGGCATTTTGATTTTGGATGATGAACAAATGCTATTTTAGAATGTGTTTTGCCAAGTTCTAACCCTGTTAGAACTGGCAGGATAAGATATTTACTGACATGTACACTAAAATAATAAGAGGTTACAAGTTTTTGACAGTTGGACTTGATACATGAAGACCAGCTAGCAGGGTAATATTTAGAGGACACAAAACTCTTCCATTTGTGACTTTGGAGAGCTACGAAATACTTGGCAAAGGCTTGCCAGAACTTGGCATATTTACCTAATTTGGGAATGACTGTCAGCTGTTCTTCTCTTAGAGGATGCACAAGCTCCAGCATCCATGCCACTTCAACAGCAGACATCTGAACCACTCTGGGATGAGACCTGCAGCACTTCTGCACCACAGAGTTGTTCGTACCCTGCTGTCACATCAATGCAGTCACTATAGAAGTTCTTGCAGGTGCAAATATTTGAAAGCAAACACATCTCCCAGTCTAGGTTTAGTCCTGTCACAGTAAGACAACTCAGTCATGCTCTGTCAGTCCCATCAACTTTTCCTGTATGCTTCATGCAAAATACACAGCTGCCATCCTCCAAGGAAAACTCAACATATAACCCAAGGGACAAAGCTGCACTGTGAGGTGGGGGCATAGATCATCCACAGAACTCTAAGCATCGTCACATCATCCAGATCATGGGTCTTCCACCCCTCTAAGTCCCCACAGAGACAAGTTTCCAAGGTAGAGTGGTTAAGAGGAATCAATGGTTTCATCAGCTGCACTGTAACTGTTTATTACAAGGCAGCTGGGACTACCACAAGCTGGCTGTAAAGGCAGTAGAGATGCTAATATACATTTAAATACCTTGAACATTGGTTGCCCTTGTGAGCTATTATTCCTACCTCCCGCCAAAGAAAACCAAAACCAAAAACAACCCACCCAAAACAATAAGCAAATGCTGTTTGTAAGGCATCTAGTCTCCCAAAAGCATTTTCTGTTGGAGGTTACTATCAGATAACACAGTTGGATTATCTAAAACATCCTCAGTGAATTAATCTTTCACAAGCTAAAGCAGCTTTTCTTGAATATCCATAAGAACAAAACATTGTTGCAATAGTGTCTACAGGACTAGGCAGGCTTCTTCTAGGAAGAGGAGAGTTTCTTTGCATTAAAAAGGTATTTGAAGTCAACAAGTCATAGCCAATGTTAATTTAGCTGTAAGATTCAAAATGATTGCACTTGAGTCATTCTATAGATACAGGGCTGCTGACATAAAGAACAGGGCAGTGAGAGGTTCAGCCTATACAAGCATGATTGATTGTTCAGAAAACAAAGCTAATCTAGTGGTTTCTTTATGCAAGGCTAATTGCATGCCAGCTAAAGTGCCTTTCCAAATCACTCTCAGAGACAGAATGAATTTGTGGTCAGATAATATCACAGGTATTTCTCTAAGTAGGCTGAACTGCTTTAATATGTGCAGGCACTGAAAGCAGCACACGTGAAGAGCAAAACAAAGAAGGAAATACCAGAACTGCAGTGCACAAAACAGCCTGAGACTGAAGTGTAACAGCTGAACTGGCAGGTTATCCTACTAGACATCTAATATCCTCAGAAAGGGATGAGATCTTCTCTGCAAAGTGCACTCAGAGAACAAGTGATCTCTTTTGCTCATTCTATTACCCTGGATAGATCCTGAAATCTCAAGCCAAGGGGGAAATCCTGAGAAAGAAGTAGTAACCTGAACACCTGACAAGATAAGTTTGGCTTTGTGCCTTTATTGTTTAAAGAGACACCAAAATACACGTGCAGTTAGTGTAAGCCATCTTCAGAGGAAGGAATATAAAAGGGACTCCACAGACTATGAGTAGGTGCAAATAACAGCTACAACTTCAATTCAAGACTAGAGTATCTCTTTAAAAATTTAAAAGGCACACCAACTACAGCTCGGAGAGTAACAAGTGGAATTTGGTGATTTGAAGGACAAACAGGAACAGCAATGTCTTGCTCAGATAAATCTTTAGGATTAGTCTAACAGGCACCTAACATTAAAGGACCTCTCAGCTCAGGGGCTGTAGGGCTATTCACAGAACAGAGGAAGAACTCACCAAACTGTGAGCTGATCAGTGAGTGCTGCCTTCAGTGCACTGAGGCTACCTGCTTATGCATCTCAACAAACTGACAGAAGCATTCTCTGAACTTGAGCAATAACATTTAGCAAGAGTATGGGCTTCATGAAGAGAGTCAAATAGCTCTCATTCATCTTCTGTCATCCACACACCTTTATTATAGTGCTTAAAGTTTGTGGTTGCATCACTGACTTTTCCTCATCTTGCTCCACTCACATTCAGTCTGGATTAATCTCTGTTGCTCTGCTCACGTGGCAGAAGAAATACCAGAACAAGACTTTTAGTTTCTACTCTTTTCTGTGGTTTAATCATCTTTATGGTTTGGCAGCAGCTATTGGAAACAGGCACAGCACAAGACAGGGACTCAGCTCTGTAAACTCTCAGAGCTTTCTGTTCTCTGATCCTAAAAGTATAATGGATGCAGTCTGCTCCTCTGGAAAGCTGAGCTTGACCTCACAGTATTCCTGATGTTACATTTCCAGCTGCCTGATCTGTCGCTCCTAATCAACTTGCAATTTACTACTGTAAGATTCTACCTGAAATAATATATTAAATTTCTCCATTTTCAAAACTGTCTTGATATTCATCTTGCAGGAGATGGCAAATGCCCACAGCAGCATCCCAACAAGGAGCATCACTAGTGGCAGAGGTCAGACAAAGAATGATGGGAGCACACACACCTGGCTGAAGTTGTTTGGTGTTTCTGACTAGATAAATTTCAAAGGGATGTACTCGTTCTGTGCTGCAGAAGAAATTACAGGCTTGCATCTGTGGGGGAAAATGGGAGAGACCAGGAAGATAGTTGTCATTTCAACAAGGGGATGAGTTAAAGTTACAAAACTAAAGTCAGGTACTTAATTGAATATTGCACATATTACCTAATCTCAACTTTTCAAAGGGTTTTACATCTTCAGACTATATCTTTAAACAACTGCTCTACTTTTAACTGAACACTTTCTCTTATCAGTTTATTCTGGTACAAGATAGTGGCTTGGCTTCCACCCCAGTTCCCATGAAGATAGTTAACACTTACAGATTCCTTTCTCTAACATTGCAACCAGCTAAATCCATTTATCACACGTGGAGTTGATAAGGGATACGACATTCATTCTTGAATTATTTTGCTGTTTCACTGTCTGCAAGGCATTTATAAGTCACAGTTTGATGAAATTAACAGACTTGTCATTCAACCTCACCACCTACTTGGCCAAGTCCTTGAAAAGCAGACAAAAAGTTGTTACCTTCACACAGTGATGTATATAGTCCTAAGTATTTGAAGTGCTACACCTGCTTAAAGCATACACCTGTTAACAGCAGGCAAACCAAAAATATGAAGTGAATGATGGTTTGAGCAGCTAGCAGTTATCCTTGTGACATTCACTTCACCTAGAATTTCTAAAAGCCTTGTGTAAGCACTTTGGCATATTGGATAGCTTATTACAGGCTTCTAGTTCAAGGAAGAGATTTTAGAATTGGTTCTAGACAAGCAGAATTGCCCAAATTTGGTCACTCAGGAAGTCTTCCAGTGAAAATCCTACTCTGAAACACTTGAAGGTGTTAATAAATTAGCAGTAACGTAGGATTTCACAGGCCTTATTAATAAGCAGTAGGATGTGCCATGCATTCCTGACTATATTCAGGCTCTGTCAAACTCAAATGAAACCATCACTGAAGTGGGTAGGACACTCAGAGAGCATTACAACAGCTTCCACAAATTTGCTGTGAAGAGTAGCTGACTGTAAAACACTATTCCCAAGTAGGGTTTCAGGAGTTCCAGTGCTGGTCAAGAAGTATTATCAGCCTATGCACTGAGAGCAGGTTTACTGAACAGGGATCTGTCTGTAAGGATTCAAAAGCATAGTGTGAAATAAAACCAAAAACCCAACAAATATTTATTCAAACACTGCTTCTGCTAGTGGTTTAGAGAAGGGATTGCACATTTTTCAGGAAGACCTGTGGATTCCAGCAGAGAAGCACAACCCAGTTAGTACATCCTGTACAAAGGAGATATTCTCTCTCTTGTCCTAATGCTCTCTTAAAGGTGAGGATCACCTCATATGACAAATGATTCCTCATCAAGCACAACAACATTCCAGGCAAACACTTCAGTGAGCAAAGCACACTGTACATCAGATTGAGCCAAGCAGAAAAAACTGGGAGAGGAAATAATCAAAAGGACAGGAGCCAGAAGACATGACTACAAAGTCAGAAGGGCATGAGATTATTTTACATCTCTAAACAAGGTCTTGACAGAGGGTTTCAAATGTAGGAGTTGTTGAAAGAACAATGTGATGTGATCTCTCCATCAGAAAGGTAATGATTGGCCAAAGTTGTAACCAGAATTAGAGAATATTTTCTAGATGCTCTAAGTAACAGAAGCGCTGTTATCCATCATGAGGAGGACACCAGCAGGTTCACTCCTGCCTTGCCCCACTCATGGATCAGCTTCTCCTGGCTCTACAAGGTGAGGTTGCTCCCTGCCATTCTTTCACCTTCACTTGTGAACACATAAAACTTCCCATCTCCCAGAGCCCACAGACTCAGACATCTGCATGTGCTGTATGTGTAGGTGTGCGTGTTCAGCAGTAACACAGGAAGCTGAGGAAGAAAACCATTAACTTCTTGTTGCTTGTGAACAAGAAAGTACATCTAGTATTTGACTAACAAAATCTTAAAGTTAATGCAAGTTACTGGTCAGCACAGAGGTATTTGACATTTTACACTTTAGTCACTTGTCAGAGTGAGGAAGCCCTTAGGGTGATAAATTTCATGGTTACTGAACCTTATTTTAATGAAATGCGTGTCTTGCTCTTCTGGGCTGTATTTTATTTTGGCAGCTTTACTGAGAACGTTGTGCTTAGTCATTTTACTTTTTCAATTACAGGACCAGCATATGCAATAAACTAATGTTTTTACCATTTGAATAATCACCTGCCAGATTTTCAGGAGGAATAAGATTTGATAAAAGCGTTCAGCAGTTAACCATAACATATCCTTAAATGTTTTAGGTTTTAAGAGCCTAAATAGATTTGAAATAATTTAATGTTGCTTTGTACAGTAGTCAAGATTTAACAGATAAAACAGGGATAGCACATCCCTGTTATCTCATTTAAGTGAAATGCATTTATCATCCTGTAAAAGCTTTATGTTTTTATTCTTCCAGTAACAAAATTTAAAGTTCAATGTATTACCTCTATATAAAGATTTCTGCAAAACACATGGGCAGACTTTTGACCCACATACTTCCCTAGAGAAGATGCCTAGATGATCATGCAGAAAAACAGTCATCATTCAAAAGGTCACTTCCATTTTGTTTTAAACCTTTCCTTTTAAGCAAAATTTTTTTAAAATTTAAGTTTCAATTCCACATTAAAACAGCCATGATGTGATACATTACTATCCTTAACTTGTATTCTGGTTTTCAATCAAGCTGCAGTCAGTGTAAGTTAACTTAATTGGGGTAGAGAATTAGGGGATAAAAAAGTCTTAGTTTATCAGGAAAAAATAAAACCTGCAGGAAAAGAATTCACATGGTGCCTGTAAAATTCTTTCTACTTATCTGTAGTAGTGTTGTTTAGTGTTAATGGCAGTGTGTATAACTCAAACTAAGTTTTTGCTAAGAAACCTTTTTCACCTTTCTTTGTGGTGTGCCCTTGCTCACCACTCATACATGAAGTCTGAAAAAAACAGAATGAATATAAAATGTGCAACTGTATTCTGTATTTTGCCCGATGAAAGAATACTTGTCACATTACAAAAAGCATCAACCAGGCTTAAACCTTCACTGGCACAGAGTGCAAAACTCAGCCTTCAAAACATGGAACTGAAATTAGCATAGACAAATTTCCCAGGTATGAAGGTAATTCTCTCTGAAGAATAGTGCAATCAAAACAGACTCCAGTTTACTTTAAGATACATGGGCTAAATCAGCCATCTGGGTAGGACCTTGAGAGGCCTGATCCCTGATTTCTTTGCTGAACAGAAAACAAACTGCACACATGTATGTGCCTTCTCACATGTTTTTCATTAAACACTCCTGACCATGAGGAGCAGGCCTGACAACCATTTACTGAGATTAAACTATTTCAGAAGCACTGGCACTTCAGTGATGTAGCCACAGCTGAATCCCACTAGTCTGTGAGCAGGGACTCTTGTCTGTCACTTTGGATACATCCTCCCCACACATGCCAGGAGTGAAACCCTCCATCTACTTGATGAAAAAAGCTTCCCAGACTTTCAGGCTTTTGCTGCAAGATCTACAGTTTAATTCTGTAGCCTAAACTACTAAGAAGTCTTGGGAATGCAGATCTAACATGAAATTACAGGCCCAGATATAAACAATGTAAGATGTATTCATCACTCATGTAAGCCTGCTATATTTTCATTATTCTCTGTAAGGCTGGAAGGGTCACAGCATTATTACAAGCCTAAGCCCTTTCAGATACAAAAAGACAGACTTGTGTAGCTTTAGTCTTAGCTGCTCGCATCAAGCAACTTAGAGCTCCAGTTTGTCCTGTGAGGCCAACAAATTAATGAAGGAAAATTCTGGGCTCTTGCTTGCTTTATCAGATAGGATGGAGCAGAGAAGTTTCCAGCCTTGGCTTCCTGCTTTCCTCTCAGTCCAGTCCAATATTTTAAAAATTTCTCTGGTGAAAGCCAAGAATTGGCCAGTGTTCTTGTTATTCTCATTCTTTGAAAAGATATGACTATTACCCAGACAATGAGAAAGGAAGTTATTTAATCCCTACATCAACAGTGAATAAGAAAGTGAAGTATTATAATGGCACAAGCATAGCTGCATCATAAAAATTATATTGGACAGTCATTAATGCAAAAATAAGGAACCCATTTTTATTTATTATTTTGACACAAGCAGGCTTCCACTAATTTTCTAAGTTACAGGGAAACGCAATATTAATGCACTGAAGGCTGCTATTGGAGATAAAACAAGTGTTGCTTTCATTTGCACTTTTACTTTCAGTTCTTCCACCCTGACCATATTCATTTAGATGCAAGAAGAAGAGTAGAGTGCATAGTGAAGGTGTTATAAATATAGAGCTGAAGTATTTAAACACATGCCCTTATTAGAAAATATGCCTTCAGTATTAAAGCTTGGAGAACCACTACCAATAACACTAGTTATTTCAGACTATTTTTTTCACAGAGAAAGCAAATTTACTGAAAATGCCTGAAGCACAGAACTGCAGCAGCTTTCTTATCCCATCTCCTGGGGCAAGATCTTCAAATCATTTGGACAACAGCAATTTCTGCATGTAAAGACAAAATCTTATTTCTTACTTAAAGAATTTGTCTTTTGTAAGCTATGGTGTGTGTATATACATATATCTCTCTACCTATATATAGATATCTATCTCTCTATATATAATTCCAGTCAATACAGAAATTGCATGTTAGCACTTAAAGTTTTCTCTGGTTTGTTTGTTTGACTGCGGGCCACTTATCAGCAGTGGCTTTGTCAGTGGGTAGCCCCTAAAACTTCAAAGGTCAGGAAAGGGCATCAGGGACACATCAGTTACTACATTCCAAACAGAATGAGACTGTGGTCCACAATCAGGGCAACTCACCAGATTCATTGGAGGATCCTGCAAGTGAGATACTCAGCAACACACAGACTCCTCACAGAGCCACCCAGACAGGGAGTCTGTTGACAAAGAGCTTCATAAAGAGGCTGAAGTGCAGGGAACAGTGTAGCCAGTATTGTACCAGTGATAAATTCACGAATTAATTACAACCAGTTACTCAGTAACCACCCTTAACAAAGAACTGGAACTGATCTCTTAGAATGGGTTAATTTAGGAGCACAGTTAATGAGGAAGAGAAAGCTACTAAGTGCAGTTCAGGGAAACACCACGCAGTGTTGGGCTGCTGGAATGAGCTGGAAGTTTGTAGTCTGATCAATGTACATGTTTCATAGTTTGCAGTTAATGAGCACTGGGATTTTCTTTGTTTAAGTGTATCTCTACCACGAAGAGGTAGAATGATGCACTGAAATCTGTTCAAGGAGCACAGAATCAAGTTTATACTGAACATCCCTGAGACTCATTAGGTTTTACATTGACAAAGTTATGTTACGGAGATCTAGCCATAAACAGGCTAAGAATACCCTGGGACAAAGTAGTGAAGCTTTATCTTAAGTCATCACACCAAGACTATTACTTGCCCACAAATATATCCTGCTGTTCCTAACCAGTAAGAGACTTACCAACAACACCCAACTCACAAGACACACAGGCATCTGATGTTAGCACAAAATTGACTTTATGGGAACCCAAACCCTTTTATACACAGCTTAACTGGGGGATACTACACAATTGAAAGGCTGTGGTAGTGCCCAAGTCATACTCATACAAAGAAGATTAGAGGTCCCACTAGTTCTATAGGGTCAAAAGGCTTATTTTCAACTGGCACCCTGAACTGTCACGCAAACCATTGCAGAGCAATTGTCTGGAAGGAAACACACCTTATCTAATTGAATTCCATTTCTTCAGTAGACTGAAAGATCCACTATGCAGCTGCATAATGAGAGTTTTGAACTGACCCTACCCAGAAGATGACAAATTGGAAAGGTGATTTGAAAATAAAACAGCAGAAAAAGCTCCAACTGTAAGGCCAGAAATGACTGTAGGACCATGAAGGGAACAGATAACTGTCAATTCACTCTCTTTTTCAGCCCATTGAATGGAATATTTTGACTTTTAGGGAGGTGGAAGTGCTATGACGTTGGAAACAATCAGGGTACCTGTGCACTGAGAAGTGTAAGCCTTTTCCCTCTACACTAAAGTTAGAAGCAGAACAAGAGCCAAGAAAAAGAACAAGCCTACATCACAAGCTGATTCCTCCAGATACGAGTCAGACAGCAAATGGGACATGAGCACTAGAAGTGCTGGTGTTAAAGCAAGCTGTGCGTTTGTTTTGGGTCATTTTTTAAACTCTTGGGAGTTAGCTGGCTGGCCACATTACTCTAAGGTGCAATAGTTCAGACTGTCAAATCACTCCTCTGGGAGTACGCAGAGCCAGATTGCTCAGGCCAGTGTACTTGCTCAGATATTCCCCTCATAAAATGTGAGGAATATTTTTTACCCTGCGTGGGTGTCTTCTCCCTCCCCACCAGGAAAAAAAAACAAACAAACAAAAAAACCAACACCAAAACAAACAAACAAACCCCAAAACGAACAACAACAGCCCCCCCTCCCCCCAAAAAAAGGACAAAAAAAACCCAAACACAAAAATCAAACCCCTGAAACTCTTGTTACTTGGAATCACAGACCCAGCATCAAGATGTTTTCAGAGCTGACTGCTGTTCCTGTTATTTGTACTTCCATGTGATTGATAAGAAAGTTGTAGGTTAAACAGTGCTCATGTTAAATGTATTCTGGAAAAATGTTTGCTGTGTGTAAGTGATGATAGGAAATTAAGTGGCACAGGAATCTGACTGCTCTACAGTCATCGCCTGCTGGGTTAAGCCATTGGTTTCTGGATGTGGTCCAGAAAGATTGATCATATATTCAAGGACAGAATGCAGAAGATAAGAGTGACGCGCAGTTGTGCTTTTGTGAAAGAACACTGGGTTCAGCCCCCAGTTAGATCATTTATTTATCTGGCACTGAAGGGTGATAATGGCTTGTTTTCAAGTCTCCAAAATAAATGAACTATACTGCATGCAGAAGTAGTCCAGGCCAGCCAGCAGAGGATAGAAAATATGCAGGGTCAGCATAACACTGGTTTCAATTTCAGTTATGAAAACATTAGAGCTCTCATTTAAAACAAGATGAGGAAACTAGGTCCCCTCTCCACTCTGCTGAGACAACCAACCTTGCTCTCCCCAGAACACGGACAAAATCCACTTCAAATAGAGTTCAGCAAAACAATTCAGGGTAGCACCTTCCTGCTGCCATTTACACACTAGAATTTTCTCAAAAGTATCTCTGGCTTAAGACTAAGCTTTTTCTCCTACTCTTTTGTGTCTTGCTACATGAGCAGCACCTGTTGACTGAAAATTTCAGTCATGCAAGGAAAGTATGTCTCAATCCACTCCCAGAGCACCTCAGGCCACCAGATTAGTCAATCTTCATAATAACACTGCAGAAGAGATTGAGTCAAGCCTAAAGTGTCAGGCCAGCCAGGTCTCCTAAAGCTAAAGTTTAAGAGTCTTTATCCTCTATAAATAGCAGCCTGGGAAACCAAATCTTCCCCAGCTTTAACTGGGTCTTATTGGTGGTCCACATTGTGGAGACCAACTTCCCATCATCAATAGATTGAGATTCATGTTTTGAGCAGAATACATACCACCAAGAGCCAAACCAAGGTCAGGAGCAGCTCTTAAGCCAAACCCAATCATTACCCAACAAAAGCCCTGTGTCCTTATGCTGCCAGAGTCACTTGCCAAGAGCAAGTTTCATGAGGAAACCTGGCTGCTTGTCCTGAGTTGTTACAAAGCCCTATGCCAGCTGCAGTCTAAACGACTGCACAGCGCTTGCTGGAAGTACCAGCAAGAAGGGGCTTTAGTTAATAGGCACTGTGTGCCAGTTAGGTCACAGCACAAACTGCTCCATGGCTCAGACACCGCAGTGCTCTGAACCCATCACTGAGATGCCCTAAGTCCAGCTTTTAACTTGAAGCAAATTCAGTCTTGGGCTACTCTATTGGAGGTATAGATTTAATAGGATGAAATCAGCTCTTTTTTATGCAGACTATCTTGTTTCACTTGGAGGAATATTATGCTCCTTTACCACACTAAAGAGTAATCAGTTTATTTAGAACAGCAATAATTATTCAGTGCTTGGATACAAGAGTACCTCACAGTCCTAGATGCAGGATATAATAACTGTTTACCACTGGAAGCTTTGGGTAGTTTCTCTGGGCAGGGCTGTGACCCAACTGCAAGATGTGTGGGTAACTGATAAGCTGCTGACCGTAAAAGTCACCTGACAGCAGTAGCTTACTGAAAGCACACAGTCCTTAGTTCACAACACTCCACACCTTAACAATGTCTGCTTCCATGCTTGGTTTCTGGGCTGCCCAGGATCCCCTGTCTGAAAGGTGACTCTCAGGCTGAAACATCAGCTGTCAAGCTGCACATGTGGTGTCACTCATCCTGGCAGTGTTCTGCTTCAAGTTTGACAACTGGACTGTTTTCTGGTTTTGCAGGGAGCCTTAAGCACACAATGGCTAGAAAGCTTATTGATACAGCCATTAACTGGGCAGGTGTAATGCTCTGCTTAGAAGTATTGTTTCATTCCTGCCAGTTTAATGCTGGTATCTTAAGCTAAGAAATGCCCACTGCACTCTGTAACCCCCAAGTCAATGGGCTACTGTTGAATGAAAGTGTTTAGTAAGGCTGACACTAAGCTGAAGGGCCAGCAGCTCCAACAGAATAGGTATCAGACCAGTGAACCCATCTCTAAGGGAAATAACTGCACACAAGGCTGTTTTGTTGGAGTTTTGGTGAATCTCATGCCTACAGTTGGAATAGGTCACAGCCCAGGATCTTGCAAGTATTACAGGCATAAAGGTCATGGGAGTGACCCTTGCAAAACCAAAACAGTTCTTCACATTACTTATTATTCTGCAAGCTGCTAAAGCTTCCTCCTCCATCATGACAGCCTCCTCCACTTCCACAGGGCTCTTCTGGCAGATCAGCTGGAAAGCTCCATTTCAACTCCAATAGCTTTGCCTCTGTTCAGCATGCTTTTTACACTATTAAAAGTAGCCCACAGCATTGCAGTCAGTTTGAAGGGCAAGTGAAGCTTGTTTTTATGTCAAACATGACACCAGAATATGTGCTCAGCATACAGCTTGATCATTTGATGAATTGTTTTAGGGTGGCTTGTGGTGTTAGAGGGGCAGAGGAGGTACAGACCACTAGTTAAGCTCAAAAGCAACTGCCAGCTCCAGCTTCTTGTGATGGGCAATGTGAAGGATTTCACTGTTTTTGCCTAACATGCAAGTAGCAGTGGCCCACATACTGCAAGTGGAGCTGGCTTTCTAATCTAGGGATTGTTGCTGGAAGTCATAAGGTGTTCAACTAAGGACAACAGCAGTGCACCACAGGCAGAATTTGCAGACTAAACTAGACAAGATCAAATGCTCCTGTGTAAAGGAACTGTCTATAGCTTAAAACAGTGTCTACTGAAAGTCCTGAACTGTTACATGCAGCTGTGTCCACAACTGCAGGCACTACCTAGCAGGTCATTCCAGCCATCATCTTCCCACCCAGGAATTCATGACTCCTAAAGCTTCAACATCTTTTCTAGGCTGCTCAGTTGGCAACATATTTTGACTACAAGAAAGTTTTTCAAAAGTTAGATGCAGGTTCATTGGTGAATTACTCTGAAGGAACCATCCGATGTTAATATTCTCCTTGCTTCTAAAAATGATCCATTTAAGTTTATACAGGGATAGAGGCAGAGTCCATGCATTCCTGCCTCAGCACACAAGCAGAGCAACATTATATTACCAAGCCTTAACTTACTAGGTGCCAGAGAATCCAGGACTGGAGTGAGTTTAAAGGTAATTAACCTTGGAGGTCACAGCCCTGTGAGACAGGTCCAAGTTCAGCCTGCTCTCTCAGAGCCTGTATTTCCACCTGGAGGAATCAAGGCAGTTCCTTTAGAAAGCTCCTCAAATAAGCTCCACACTTGCTTCAGTGTGAAAACTTAAGGTCACATGCACTTAAACATACAAGCATGTGCATTGTTTCAGTCAGAGTTACACCACGCTTCACTGGAAGACACGAAAATATTCCACTTGTGTCACCCCACTGAAAAGGCACATGAAGAAAGTTGCACTTCATGAGTTTTGTTGTAACATGACACAGAAGGATCAGCAGGTTCACCAGCTGTCAGTCAGTGTTCCTGCCACCTTTCATGACTAAGGACACCTCCAGCAGAAGACAACCTCCCTTGTCAGCACAAGGCAGCACAATGCAAGTGTATTTAAAACAGACTGAATGTCTAAGGCACAGTTCAGCTTGAAGGGAGAGAATTGCCCTAGATTGCAGGCAGTCCCCACAGCATCCAGGCAAGATCGCATCAACAGATACTGCTAGTTCCCTTCTCAGCAACACACTCCCAGAGAGCAGCAGGCTCCTGCAGGAGTTAACCTGCAGTTACACAGGAGGGTTTATCTGTAGAACCACACGTTTTCCTTTTGCTGGAGATGCCTTAGTCATACATAATTGAACACAAGAACTGCTATCATTTACTTGCTTGGAGAGGCATGAGCCAACCCATGTAAACTGGCCTCTGACATTACAAATAGCTAACTAAAATAGAAGTTTTTTCACTGATCCCACCCATTACATCATGGAAATTGTTATTGTGTCATGAAAACTCCCTTAAGTATCCAATTTAATCTCATTAATAGAGGAATGAAGCTCTCACTTCCAAGACAGCAGCTGCCACTACCTTTGACATACACAGGAACTCATAGATGTTTTTGGATGCATCAGAGAATACTGGATGCATCTTTAGGAGTTGAACATAGTGTCAGCTTTTCAAACTTACAGTAAAAAGCACTTCTGTATGCATTTATAGCCAAATTGCCAAGTAAATAGCTTAATCTCTTGTCTGAAACTTCTTCCCTTATTTAGGAAGGGAAAAATTAGGCATGTTGAACGTTTCATCAATCCACTATAATCACTAAACAAACCAAGCAAGGAAGACCTTATCTTTTGCAATACTGGTAGGAGGGAAGAAGTCACACAAGCCATGGTAGTGCAATCACATCAGCAACCCCTTCTGCCAGATATTTACAAAAACGCCTGACTTGGGGAGGGAAGCAGGAAGTATTCACCAGCTCGCTCTTTGAGCTCAAGCACCTGCTCAAGCCGTATTTCATTAAATATTTTAGTAGCACTGTCTGATCACAGCAGTGGAACATGACGCAGCTCACAGTGGAGCAGTTTTTGCAGAGCAGAAAGGATAGATACTGTAACAGTGCAATTCCTTCCCACAGATCCTCATAATGCTGCAGTTATTTGTCTGTGCTCTGTACCTAGGGCTGCCTCCCCTTATAGATCCAATTCTTGTAACATCTCCTTTCCTAAAGGAGAAAACATCTCCTCTGTCTAACATTCAACACCCTGCAATATCTTTCCTAGCCTCTCCAATTTTTAAGTCTCTGAATTAACCAGGCTCCAGCAACATTGATTCACTCACCACACCCAGTGACAAGTCAGAGCCTCGGCAAAATCTTTTCCTCCCCTCTTATACCTAGAGAAAACTGAAGTCAAAGCACTCTAACCGAAAACTGCCCCATGGAGAGAGTATTTTTCAAGGTCAAGCAGAGTTTCTGCACCTGCTAAAGGTGCTAAATTAAGGCACGTTAAGAACTGCAGATCACTGATACCGTGGTCTTAAGGAAAACTGCTGCATTCAAGAGAGTTTTAAGTACAAAGTTGGAAGTAATTTCTTCCCCCAGTACACTCCCACCATCATATCAGGCAAGGAAAGACTCAATTGTTTTGAGATAAAGCTTTGAGATCAGGTTACAGATTAAGTGTGGAATTATTCAAATGGCAGACTACTGAAGTCTAATAGTCTGAAAAGCTACACTAATTTTCATCTTTGGTCCCTCTGTAAAGTCCTCTTCCAGCACACTCTCCACCCAACACAATCCCAAAGGGGCACATAATGAATTCTGATGAGAAAGAAGTGGCTCAGGCACCCCAAACAAGTCTCTCCAACATCATCTTACTCATTCCTCATCCCTTCCCATTCTTTGTCACCCAAGATCTCCTTTGACCCAATTTCTCACCACAGCACATGGCATTTCCTATTTCCACCTCTGCAGCCTCCCATATCCTTCACTTCCAAGAGCCTCATTACCTTCACATACCTGCACCCTCTCACCTTTCTAACCTCATAACTCCTTCACCCAAAAAGCTTCTCAGCCCCTAAACCCAAACCTTTCTCACCTTCACTCCAACC
>VZTR01025907.1:75080-179102 GCA_013400775.1 Chaetops frenatus
GATGAGGGAGGGAAGAAGGGAAGGGACGAGGTCACTGACGGCGGCGCGAGCGCAGCGGCACCGGGCAGCGGCGGCCGCTTTATACCGGGTCCTCGGGAACCGGCACCCGCTTCCGCTTCCGCTTCCGCCCCCTCCCGCCCCCGGGGTCATGAATATGCAGCAAGAGAGGCGTGGCCTCCCTGGGGTACGTGAGGTGTGGTTATGAATATATATCAAAGAGGCGTGGTGTCCCCAGGCTGTGGGGGGTTGGTCATGAATATGCAACGAGGAGCGTGGCCTCAGGGCAGAGGGGACGGGCGGGGGGCGTTGCTGCGTGACGGCGGGAGGGCTCCGGGGGCGCACGGGCGTCCGCTCCAGGGGTGCCCACCTGCGGGGAGCCGAGGCGGGCGATGGCGGGGCAGGTGTTAGAGAGTGACAGCGTCACAGAGTGACACAGAATATTCACAAGGAACGTCCAATCCAGTTCCTGGCCCGGCACAGGACAGCCCCAGCAATCCCACCATGTGCCTTGAGAGAGTTTTTCAAACGCACCCTGAGCTCTGCCACGCTTCGTGCTGTGGCCACTTGTCTGGGAAACTGTTCCAGTGCCTAACCACTCTCTGGGTGAAGAACCTTTTCATCATATCCAACCTAAACGTCCCCAACATGTCTTCGGGCCGTTCCCTTGAGTTGTGTCACTGGTGACCACAGAGCAAAGATCGGTGTCTGCCCCTCCTCTTCCCCTCACGAGGAAGTTGTAACTGCAATGAGGTTTCCCGTCAGTCTCCTCCAGGGTGAACAGACCAAATGCCCTCAGCCACTACTCATAAGGCTTCTCTTCAAGGCCCTTAACCATCTTCATTACCCTCCTTTGGTTGCTCTCTAATAGCTTTCTATCTTACATGGTGGTACCTGGAACAACATACAAGATTCAAGGTGAGGCCACCCCAGTGCAGAGCAGAGCAGAGCAGAGCAGAACAATCCCCTCCCTTGCCCAGCTGGTGATGTGCCTGATGGCTCCAGGACAGGGTTGGACCTCCTGGTTACCAGGGCACTGCTGACTCATGTTCAACTTGCCCTCAACCAGGATCCCTAGGTCCCTTTCTGCAGTACTTCTTTCCTTCATGTCATTCCCCAGTTTGTGTAGCAGGAGTTTTTTCTGATGCCCAGGGATGAACGATGAGCCTGTTTGCACCACTCCTGGGTTGAAGAGGGGCTCTTGGTTGAAAAGAGGAGGCTCCACCTGCACTGTCCCTGCCAAGGTAGTGTCCATTTGCACAGAAACAAGGTGTGGACCCCCTGGCCCCTCTCAGGCAAAGTTGTGCCAAGTACAGCTCCAAATCAACAGCTTGGAAAGTGCAGGAGTGGGTGTCATTCTCTGCCTGAGATACTGTAAACATGCTGGCCCCACATTTCCTTCATCATGAAGGAAAATAACACCTTATCCTTGTATTTGGCTTCAGTCAAGGTCCCATGCTGCCTCCCCACCTTACCCCTGCTGCTCTGCCTACCAGAGGCCATGAGCTGCCTCTCCTCATGGCCAGCCCAGCCCTGTGACAGGGTGTGTGTCAGGCCACCATGGAGAGGGTGGCATGTGGCATTTATCATGTATTTGTCACATCTGCAGAACAAAACCCTCAACACACAGTGCTCAGTGACCCTCAGAACATTAAAACACTTCATTCCCCATGGCAGCCATAGCCCTGCCGCAGTGGAAGCACTCTCTGCAAACTTGCCATAAAAGACCATGTTTTTTTAGCACTGGTGTGTATTTTTTTATTCTCAGTTAAGGTCTCCTAGCCTTAATTGTGCTGACTGCATTGTGCTGATATTTAATTTTCATTACTTACATAAACTGGGGATGCATAAAGCAGCCTGCGAGTGGCATGTAAAAATGCACGTTATGTTGCGAAAGTGTAATTGTTTTCTGTTTCTTGACACACCATTATGTATATGTTCCAAAACAATTTTTTTTTATGGTGAGCTTCTTTCTCTACAACTTGTGAATAAATAAACCACACAGCATACCAGACTTCAGAAAAGGAAAACCACAGAAGGCAAAATGGAAGAACTGTACACATCTATTAAAAAGATGAATCTTGAGTCTAACAGAGAGACTCTATTATAAGTTCTAAAGAAAAAAAACCAGCAGTATTTTGTTCTACAGTGCTGTTATCAATATGTTTTTTGGTTTAGGCTAATTCAGACCAAGGGCTGGAAAGCGTGCATGACCAGTCATGCACAACTCACTAAATTAACCATCCTCTGGTGAGGACGTCCAAAGTCCATTCAAAGAGCAATGTTTTTTTAGACATACTACTGATGTTTATAAACACAAAAGCTGGCAAAACCATTATGTTAAGTAGCCAAATAGTGAAGATAAAGGTTCCACACCCATGACGCCCCAGTGTAACACCTACTCTTGACAGCAAAACAACGTCCATTGTATCAAAACTGTGATACACCTTAAAAAAAGTTAATGTTTCTTCCATAGAAGAAACAAAATATACCGATACTTATAAAAATGTCTAATGTTTCTGTGGTAAGAAAAAAGACTTGAATGACTTTAGTGGAAATTCTGAGACCCTAATACACCTAAAAACACCAAGAAAGGAATTTCAAGATATCATTACAACTTCTAAGACGTGCTTCTTGTTACCCATGGGTTTGTGGCAGCCCCAGCTGCCTGATGTTTTGACACCTCATTTTAAAAAACTTAAAAAAATTTAAGAAGTACTTCTTTTTCAATCCTTTTGTTTCCTGCTGTTGTTGCAAAGTGTGATCCTTACCTCAACCTGACATTTCAGACCTGTGCTGGCAATGTCCAGACATGTCCGGACGTGTCCAGATATTTCTCCATTGTATTTCCTCATGTTATTTTCACTCAAGACTTGTTAATTCTCAGCTTTTAGCTGAGCCTAAAGTCAGAAAGGGGAATTTTCCATAAACCAAACATTTAAAAAATGTGATTTTTCATGCTGAGTGAGGGGGTAGAAAAAAATCCAAGGAAACGACCCACCTTTTCCCTCAGGTTCTTACTCAATTCCAAATATTTAACCCATACTAAATAAACGCGCTCTCATGTCTTGGCAGGGGAGAAATGAGTGTCAGCCTGATATGCTGTCCAGATGTGTGCTATGTTTCCTCAGGAGAGGGACTGGGAGAAAAGCCCCTGGACTGTAGTTGAGAGCAGGATTGGAGACAACCCCTGAGCATTCCCCTCAGGTCCCTCCGCAGCAGGATGGCGAATCCTGTTCCTTGGAGCGTCCCTAGGAAATGTGTAGGGATTTGAGGCACTTCAGGGAGAGCTTTTCTAGAGAAAGCATCCAGAAGTCACCTTAAAATCTCTCCCTGGCTCTTAGTGTGCACGTGTCCACTTTGTTGAGTCACGTAGTTGGAGAACCCCCCAAAGTACTGATCCCTTGCTTACCCTTGCCTCCACTGTTTTGTTTGGCATGAAGTACCCAAGGACTTTAAAAGAGAAATAACCTACGGGACCTCAAAACACTGGAGAGCAACATACTGCTCCAAACACCTTGCCTTGTGTCTTGGCATACATGCTGGAGCAAGGGGTCTTCCCTATTTAATGAGTTATGTTAATTAACCAGAGGGCAGGCTCATCGTGATTTTTCTGTACTCCATTTCACAGGTACTTGGCTTACCAAATTGTTATGAAAACTCACCATCCAGCCAAGCCAAACAAACACCACCCCCAATATTATTTTACACGCGTGTCAAAAGAAATAACTTGCCGCAGGCCAAGCGGGTGAAGGAATTTTACGAGGCTGCGTCTGATCCTCCCTTCTCCCCTCCCTCAGACAGTTAAAGAAGTGTTTGTGTGATGAAAGGGGTAAGGAAGCAGAGGACAGCTGGTTAGGAATTAATGAAATGTTTGAGCATTATCATGCGATAATGGATTTAGCTGACTGTTTGCCAGTGTTCAGATCTAGTGTGAACTGCTTTATATGAAATGAGGGGATTCCTAGATTATACAAACCTCCTGAGACCAGTGCTGCTCCTAAATCCTTTCAAAGTTGCGATTTAAAAAAAAATGGTAATTCTTCCTCTGAATGGACAGAAGCCCTTGGTATTGTTTTGACTTGCTTTCAGACTTAATGATATTTGACACAGCCGGCTCTCTGAGGTGTCTCCTAATTGGGAGTGGCCGTGGGTTTGGGAAGCCTGAGGCTATGCTTGAAGCAAAACTGAGTACCCAGAAACCCAGGTGAGGTCTCCCAGCCAGGACATTTATAAACAGGACATGAAAAATTACTCTCAAGTTTTATACACTTGGCCTGTAACTCAGCCCCGGAGCGATCTCTCACATAGGGTGATATATTTGATGGGAGACCCAGGCTCTGGACTTGAAACTGCTGTTTATCCTTCTTCCTACCCTCCCCCAATACATGCTGTCATTACAGTGGAATTTTATTGGCTGTGTAAAATGGCCCATGTCCCTTGATGCCTTCCCCCCCCCCCCCCCCAAAGCATTTGGATACTTCTGTTTATTCAGATGTGGACTTGTGGCTGCTCACTGAAATATATTTTGTCTGGACACAGACAAGTCTCAAGAAGGTTTTATGAAGAAGGGCAGGAGATCGTGTGAATTTGTGACTGGCATCCAGACAGGCAGATTTTCAGGTCCATAACTGTTGCCCATGTTAGACAAAATTGACTTTTAATTCTGAAAGCCAAAGGGCTTCCGACAGAACCTGCAGGTATAGAATGTGACTCAGCCCTTTGCCCTGTCACCAGCCCAAAGTCCACCCATCTGGAGCCAGTTGGTTCATGCCACCCCAGAGCAATGTCAACAGTCCTGAGCAAACAGGGTGGTGCAGGTGTAGGGTCCCTTTGCCCTTGTCCTGCATTGAAACCTCGAGTCCCTCTGTGCTGGGCATTGGTGAGGTTGCACCTCAAATCCTTTGTTTAGCTTTGGACCCCTTACAACAAGGACACTGATGTACTGGAGCATGTCCAAAGAAGGGCAGTGGAGCTGGGGAAGGGTCCAGATGATGAGTGGCTGAGGGAACACGGGGTGCTCAGCCTGTAGAAAAGGAGGCTGAGAGGTGACCTTATTGCTCTCTACAAGAAAGACTACAGAGGTGATCTCTATCACTCTTGGGGAGATAGTTTAGTGGTGGAGGTGGACTTGGCAGTGCTGGGTTAATGGTTGGATTTTATGTTCTCAAAGGTCTTTTCCAACTGAAACGATTGTATGACTCTAAAAGCACTAGCTACAACTTCTCACATCACCCTCATATGGAAGATAAACAGCTCATGATAGCAGTCATGTTACAAGGTGCTCATACAGGCTGTAAGATGGGGTTTGCTGCTTCCGCCACTCGTGAGGTCTCATCATGAGTTTATGACTTGAAGAATGAGTGTTCCCTGTCATTATTTTCTTGGTTTGCACAGCTGAAACCTGGTATTAATGGCTGCAGAAATTATCCTGCCTCTTGAGTTTATGTGGTCTATAATTATCTTCACAATACAATTGTGAGGAATTAAGCTTCAAAGCAGTTCATAGGTGTCAAGGGGTGACTTGACAGTCCTTAAAGAACTGTGGCTTTCAGTGCTCAAGTGCCAAGAGCAGTTAAGATGCTTCTACACAGCATTTAAGAACTGCAGGGCTTGTTCAGTTCAGTCACTGCTTCCCTTGTCTTGGAGAGATCAGAATCTCTTCTTTTTTTTTTTTTTTTTTTTTTTTTTTTTTTTTTTTTTTTTTTTTTTTGTCTGTTTACTTTCCTGAAACTTTTCTGTTTCTCTGCACTTGGGCAATAAGCTCAGTCAGTTTTCCTTCTGAGCTGCCTCGTATGAAACCATGACACTGATGTTTATGAGGTTTCCATTGCTGCACAGGGATATTTGTATTTTGGTTGCTCTATTTTTATTGGAAAACAGATATATTTTCATCATATTGGATGTGCTGAGAACCAAAATCCTGAACCAAAGCCTGAAGCACAGGAGACTGTTTAAGTCTGAGATGATTTTCAAGTGGCTTCATTCATGTTAGCTTTACCCTGGTGAAAGCTGACTGGTAATATTTTCAGTTTATACTGGTGAATGTCTGAAAAAAGACCAGTTAGTCTCCTGCTTGCACAGACTCCTGCTGCCTGCCATAAAGCCAAACTTTCCAAAGTTTCACCTGAGAGATCTTGTGGCCTTTCAGTACTTAATGGAAGCTTGTAAAGAAGATGGAGAGGGACTTTTTATACAGCCAGAAAGTGATAAAACAAGGGGGAACGGTTTTAAACTAGAAGAGATGAGAGTTAAGATTAGATACTAAGAAGAAATTCTTTACTCAGAGGGTAGTTAAGCACTGGCATGGGTTACCCAGAGAAGCTGTGAATGCCCCATCCCTGGAAGTGTCCAAGACCAGGTTGGAGCAACCTGAGATAGTGGAAGGTGTCCCTGCCCGTGGCAGGGGAGCTGGAATGAGATGGGCTTCAAGGTCCCTTTCAACACAAACCATTCTATAGTTCTTGCTTACTTAATGCTTTCTCATAACAACACAACGTTTCATGGATTAATTGATAGATGATAGCCAGTTGGGCTAACCCAGAGACAAGAAAATACCATTTTTTATCTGATCACCACACAAATGCTTAGTTTATAACTCTAGACACTAAGTGATGACCTCTAGTTAACTGAGCATTTATCCCTGTTCACACTGACACTGCTTGTTTTGCAGCCTTGTGGCTCCAGCTGGATTTAAACTGTGCAGGTGTTACTGGGCACGACTGTTTTGATCACCAGGTGGGACCTGAAGCTCTGTAGCCTTCCTGGAGGATTCACCTTACTCTTTGCTCTGCTAAGGCCTGTTACAACCATGTGCTGTGATTTATCTCATCTCTCCCCTTGCCTAATCATTCACATACCTAATTCGTGTTTGCAATATTTTGGGTCCCAGCATAAACAAATTGCTTAGCCCTGTGTCATCAAAGCTGCATCTGGACAGCCATCAGCATCCTCCATATTTTTGGAAAATCCTAGGAAAGAACTCAGAAGCTACACCTGTGTTAGTGACTTCTGCAGATATGACTCAGTGTTAGCAGAAGCCAACGAGCAGTCGCAAAAATAGACACTGTTGTGCTGACTGTATTCAGAGTTTTTTCACATTTCCATGAAAACATGAGTAACACTCACCTGGGTGATGGAAAAGCAAGTTGGATTGGCACAGGTTGGCAATGAGATGGAAAATTAGTATGTAAAGAACCTAGTGATTAAGATAATGAGAAGCAATGTTAAGAGTCTTAGGTGAAGCCAAGTTTTATAGCCCTCGAGCTTTTAGTTGTGAAATTGTTGGCTCTTGTGTTGTTTCTGAAATAGAAATCTATTTAAATGACTTAAGCAATCCAAGTTTAAAGAATAACCCCAAGCAGGCTGTTTTAGTTGTGACTGAGAAACCAAATTGGGTGAATAATTTTTATTCTAATTTCTTGAATTTCCAAACACAACCAAAGAACCAAACAGCTGCAGACCCTAAAGTGTTTAATATGAAAATAATTTTAAATGCTGATGAAAGAACAAAATGCCAAAGTTGATTGGAGTGGAAATCCCCTACAAAATAATGGGATTTTTTCAGAATTCTTTTAATTGTTCCCAACCCCCCACCACCGCTGCCCCTAAAAGATGAATATAAACCGAAAAATTCACAGTTTTTGTAAATAACTCAAAACAGTTGTTTTGAGTTAATTGTATGCAGCAATTTTTCCATTTTTTCTGGAACTGAATATCACCCCAGGCATTGATTTTCATGCAGTGTTTGACTTGTGGAAGTCCTTCTACCTGAAATAGTGTGGATACTTCACACCACCGTTCTTGGGCTTTAGTTTCGCTTTTCAGCTTAAATGATTTTAAAACCACTTACTCCCAAAAGGAGCAACCTTTCCTTTCCTTTTAATCTCCTCATTCTCTGTAGAATCATACAATATCTCAAGTTGGAAGGCACTCATAAGGGTCTTTTACTCCAAATCCCTGTTCCTTGCAGGCCCTAAAACTAAACCATATGACATTGTCCAGACAGTGCTTGAACTCTGTAGAGGCACTTATGAAGACCCCCACAAATACAGTGTTCTCCATAAATGACTGCACTAGATAGAAGCCTTTTGGAATGTGGGATAGGTAATGCAATTTGCAGATATTTTTTTGTGGATAAATACATGACAACGCACTGTGGAACCCCAGAACTCTGCCTAAGGAATTTTAAGAGTTTAGACTTGGGATGAGTCAGTTCATCTAGTTGATTTGGTGGGAAACCCTAAAGTGTAGTTTTCTTTTGAAGAAACCATGCACATTGACTCTTGCCGCAGTCCTACACCTTGTGTGAGCTTGCCAAGGCTGGCAGGTCGTGGTCAGGCCCTTTCACAGAACAAATCAGCCTCCAATTCTCACTTCTGATCCCTATAAAAACAGCTTCATTTTCCAGTTCCTCCTCAAGCAATTTCATAATTTTCCTCAAACACTTCCCAGACTTTCCAAGGGCTACAATACAACCTGCTGGAGGGGGACCTGGAGGTGCCTATGTGAGTGAACGCTGTGCCAAGAGCAGAGACCAGGAAGATTATAATGGAGTTGTGCTTTGCTGCTGCTCTTGTTCCTTGGACAATCCTATCAGTTCAGCAGCTTCTTTCCTTATTTATATCAGGAGCCTGGCAACTAAGCTCCTGACTTAAGCACCTCAAAGACTGCTTTGGTAGGACCAAAAGTTTAGTATTGCTGGCAGACTAGGAATAAAGAACCTTTCTCCTTGAATGGGTTGCAGCCCATTTCTTTGGGCTGGTGATGTATTTACACTGGGCAGACAGATGCCCTCCACAGGGATGTCTTAGCCCTCACCTGGGTCAGAGCACAGCAGGACAACAGATGATTTGAATGGAGATCATTTGCAATCTGGAGAGCAGACTCAAGAGGTTACAGCTGAAGATAAAGTTTGTAAAACTGAGAGAAAGTTCCTAGCAATGATGTTATTTGGGAGGTTTAACAAGCTCCCCAGGGAAGCACTGTTCCTGTGGATAACTTTGAGAAGGGACCAGGAGAAATGTTTTTGAGTTTAGATTTTTCCTGTCAAGGAATCAGCTATATTTCTGCCAGAAAAGGCGTTCTCCAGTCCCAATTAAACAAGAACTGGCCTGAATGGATTTCTTCCAAATTTGAACAAAACCTTTTCCTCTTTTCCACCTGGCAAAAATCTCATATATTTTCCTTGCTCTTCACATTCCTCCCATTAGTGGTTTTGATCAGACCATAAGCATTTGTTGCAGAATCTGCTACAAAAAATATTTTCACAATTGATATTTTCCTAAATGTCTTTAGAAAAATTTCAGTCAGTGCCCAGGTAGTTTCTTGTTAACCAAGTATTCTCCCAAACCATTTCTTCTTAAAGGACCATGCCTTATTGTTGAATGCAGAATTGAACCTGTTTTCCTGTGGTTTGAACAGATACAAGGTCTCTCTACCACATGGATTTACTCACATCAAGTACCACAAACTCCATATTTCAGATGAGCTACAAATCTCCTACTCTAAGAGCTTAGTTTAACAAACTTGCAGCATTTCATCCTCTGTGGTTTTCCTCTCCCTCTGAAATGCAGCTGAAGCCAAGACGTTTAAAACTTCTCAGGAAAGGGGACATACTATTGGACCAACCTCACCTCCTTAGAAAACTGGTGTAAAATTCAGGGGCAGGGACAAGCCTATAAATTGGAGTCCTCCAATATTTCCAGGGCTTGAAGGCATTTGCACATCTGATGCTGAGTTTTGCCCCAGCTCCCTGAGCTCTGTCTGAATTTTGCATTTGAAGCCAGCCCTAGGAAAACTTACAGCTCTTCAGACCTTTGCTTTCTATCTGTGAGTGACAAAAAACACAGAGCTGATTGTAGCAGAGCTCTGGCAGCTGTGCTAATGTTAATGACAGGAAGAAAGGAGAAGCTGATCAGCTGATCCATGACCATCTCCAACTCATTCTGAGATGTATTATTTGGACCACAAAAACCCTCCACACATTTCATGCCTTGCAGGGGCAGATGTTGCACCACCTGTCTCACTGGTGGTTTGCAGGATTTACCTTGATATAAATCAGAAATAGTGCAGGGGTGCAGAAATACCAATTATTTTCAGAGTATAGAATATCTTCTGCACGTCTGTGTGTGCATTTCATTCACAGACTTCACTTTCTCTTGAACGACCTATAAGTATCTCTTGTCTCATGGAATTGAGTGTTGTTTGCTTGTTCACAGCTTCCTTTCCTTCCGTTATCCAGCAAAGAAAGTTTGCTTAAGTGGCTTTTGTGAACTCTTTCAAGATCCCCAGAAGGATGATACAGGAAACAGAGTTTCCTTTCTATACAAACTTCTAGGGTGTTCCCATAATAGCCTGAAATTTATCTGCCCTCAGCAGCCTGCAATTGGACAAAAAATTAATGGATTGTCAAGGGATCAGGCCAAACAATTAACATATCAGAGAGGAGAGTTTGCAATAAGAAAAAATCCTCCACTTACACAGCACTTTTTATCCCATGTTGCCAAACATTTTCCTTTCTACCTTTCCAATTACTTTACAAGTTGGCTGTGCTTTAACCATCCAGTCTGAAATTTTCCATTAGTGCTCCCTGACTCATGTTGAATACATTTTTCAGAGAGCAGTGAAGGGGGGAAAGCTTCAGAGAATAAAAAACCAAACTCTTAAAAAGGTGCAGTTATATTGCACTGAGCTTAAAGCTAATGAATTAGTTTTAGGGGTGTTTAAGCATTCTACCTCTTTATTTTGAAGAGCACATTTGCACCACAGGAGGCTGGACTGGGAATGAGACTCTTGGCACAGAAGCAGTGCTGGGGATGAGAATCTGTCACCATTGCCGTGAAAATGCATCTGGGTTTGTCCAAAAAAACACCACAGACAAACCACTATTTCAGTGTTTTAGAGGCATGTTTGTACTTCAGTTTTATGCCTTCTGACTGCTGTGCCCGTAGTTTCCAAAAAGCAGCCCCTGTAAGAACATCTGAACAGGGCGCTGACAAAATGGATTCTCATCCTTCAGGATTTCACCTGGTGTGACCTGGCACTGTGGGTGAGATCTGGGAGGATTGTAGCACTGGGAGGGAGGGCAGGGCCCCTGCTGAAAGCTGACAAGGTAGAAATGTGAGTCATTAAAAGGCAAAGACCAATCTGTAAAGAAACAATTACTTACATATTTAAAAAAAAAGAAAATCTGATCTGGAAGGCGCGTTCGCCTGGTGGTTGACACTCCCTACAAAAGCACCGTGTTGTTCCAAAAGTCTCCCATGAGATGAACAAACCTTGCCAGGAATAATCACAGATCTGGAGTTGTATAATTGCTCAACTAAAGGCAGGCAGGGAATAGATAGGGAACCTGTGCTTTGCTTTCCCTGCCCACTTCCTTGCTTTCAGGGCTGTGCACTGCTCCGGAGCACTGGGGCTTGTATTGGCCGGAGCAGTCAGGACACTAGGGGAAAAAAAAAGCTTCTAAGCAACAGCTTCACGGCGTGTGTTGTTTTTAACTCCATTCATAAAAGTAGTGAGCCAGGCTTTGCGAGACGGGCCGGGGCTCTGAGCGCTCGTGTCTGCTCGGAGCAGAAAGCTCTCGACGTGCTCGAGCCGAGAGCCGGCAGCTTCATACCCTTCCAGCACTAATCGAGCAATAAAGAAAATGGCTTTAAGCCACTTCATACCCATTAGTGCTCTCCAGAATGCTAATATAGCATAGAGATGAAAGGACTGCAGCGAGGGGAATGAGGAGATGTGGGCAACAGCTTCACCTCCCCTCTTAGGGAGGTTTGGTTCATTCTCTCAAGGAGCAGAGGCCAAATCTGGGGAGCAGATGCCATGGCAGCACAGCACAGCGGCACTCCCAAGTCATGGGACTCAGGCAGCGTTAACGACAGGGTTAGGGTGCCTTTTTTTTTTAGTGATAATTCATGGTTAACCAGAAATCTGATACTTGATCTGCTGCAGCCTGGAATGCCCAGTCCATTTGCACGACCCTTATCTGTGTGACCACAGGCGGGAGATGATGTAAAAATCATTTGGTAATAGCAATTAGCAAAGCAATAGTTTTTTTTTTTATTTTATAAATAGGCTTGGGATAATAAATCTTGTTTTAAATTAAGAAACAATGTTTGTCACTTTTAAAATCGAAAGCCTCGTGTTTACTGAGAAAGGTCTGTCTTTAGTGACAAGAGCCCCTATATTTTTTTAACCTAAAAATTCTCTGTAAAACAGCAGTATTTAAAAAGTCCCTGAGAAAAGGTAAAGAAGATCTGCCAGAAAAGCTCACGATGCAGAGAAAGAAACTGAGGAGGANGAGCAGATGCCATGGCAGCACAGCACAGCGGCACTCCCAAGTCATGGGACTCAGGCAGCGTTAACGACAGGGTTAGGGTGCCTTTTTTTTTTAGTGATAATTCATGGTTAACCAGAAATCTGATACTTGATCTGCTGCAGCCTGGAATGCCCAGTCCATTTGCACGACCCTTATCTGTGTGACCACAGGCGGGAGATGATGTAAAAATCATTTGGTAATAGCAATTAGCAAAGCAATAGTTTTTTTTTTATTTTATAAATAGGCTTGGGATAATAAATCTTTTTTTAAATTAAGAAACAATGTTTGTCACTTTTAAAATCGAAAGCCTCATGTTTACTGAGAAAGGTCTGTCTTTAGTGACAAGAGCCCCTATATTTTTTTAACCTAAAAATTCTCTGTAAAACAGCAGTATTTAAAAAGTCCCTGAGAAAAGGTAAAGAAGATCTGCCAGAAAAGCTCACGATGCAGAGAAAGAAACTGAGGAGGATAGTTGATGGACTATCTGGGACTTCACAAGTTTGGAGACAGGAGTGTGGTAGAGCTCCGGGATGTTTATGCTGCAGTAGGGAAGGTGAGAAGGGATTTTGCTCAGAAATACCTGCGGCAGAAGAAGGCGCCACGTGAAAGCAGGCTGTCTAATACATTAGAGCCATTTGCTGGAGATGGAAACGAGATGTTCCCGCTGGAAATCAAGACCAGAGGTTAATTAACTATAGGAACATCCTACTGAGAAGCCATCCTGTGAATTCCTAAATGATGGCTCGGGGGCACTGCCATCAGATGCTTTAGGTGTCCCACTAAGCTGCTCACCACGTGGTTGTGGAGATAACCTGCTTTTCCCCTGGTTCCAGAAGGGTGCCAGGGCTCCTGCTGCAGATTCCCAAACCTCAGGGTTCTGGATACCCCTGGGTGCCTGCTGTAGGACTGTGCCCTACTTTAGTGTTTCTCAGTGAAAGAGCCACATCAAGTCTCTGGGAAAAAAAAGCAAAACAAGGACAAAGTTCTGCCCTTCCACTACTCTGTTTTCATTTACAGCTAAATTCTGCTAATCTTTTAGTGTCTATTTAAAAGCTCTATTTCCTTCCCATCAGTCTGTTTCTGTGCTGGGGTTCATATTCTTTTTCTTTTTATTTTTCTTTTTCTCATTTTCTTTCCCATTCCCTTTTCCCTTGTTGTTTCACAGTCCACCTGATGATACTCATCACTCATCACTCCAGACACACCAGGACCCTCAGCTGAGCCCAGTCTATGTGCAGACACTGTTAGATGAGGTGTCACAGCCTGCTGCATATCCAGGGGAGGAGGCTCTGACACTGTGGCTCAGTCTGGAACTGACAGCTGTGGAAAATTAATGGATGGGCCCAGTTTCCAAGGGATGGCCATCAAGGTCACGGTTCTGAGGCTATAAGGGCACAGACCTTTCCTGCTTGCAGCCAGTGCACATGCCAGCTTTGCTGTCCCCTCTTTGGATGTCACCATGTCACCAGATCGCTGTCACATGAGGACAGTGTGGGTGAGGGGGTGCCATTGGCTGCCCAGCCTGTTTTCATGCCCAGAGACTCTATGAATACAGCCTGATGACGCTTGAGGTGTAACTGAAACCTGCTCTGCAGACACAGCTTCTGGCTGAACTGTCCCTGCCCCTTGCAAGGCTGAGCTGAGGAGTTTGTTCAAACTAGCCTTCAGGACAGGGTCCCATGCAGCAGCATGCAGGAAGGTACCTGGTCCTGCCTCTCTGCTGAGGGTTTAATTTCTTCTCTGTCTGTTTGGTGGTCGGCCCACTTGAGGGGAGCCAATTTGGATGCAAAGAAATGGAATTTTTCCCAGGCACAGAAGCCAGAGATGAATCCTTTTGGGTACGGAGGGTCTGGGCTTGGAATATCTTGAGCTCTGTCTCTGGGCAGTTTAATCTTGCCAGCCAGAAACCTGTATGGATTTACACTTCCATATGCAACTCTTTGATAATCATGTTGCCATGGCTACATTTGAATCCTGCAATAAATGTGTAATTTCACACATTTACATCAAAAGGAGCTCCAGAACATACAGCTGCCTCACAAAGCAGCTGATCTCTCTCCATAAGCACTTTCCATTTTTAACACCATATTATTGTGCTCACTGGTGTGCTTATTTTGGGAGAGGAGTGAGGTCTGTAGGGCAGGTTTGAGAGTTAGGTTCTTGAGGTCTGATCTACACTAAGGTTCCCTCAGTGCTGACACCAGGGCAGTTGCCCTGCTGGGGTCAGAGCAGCTATTTCCAGGGCAGTGCTGGTTCTGCAGCTACTCCAGCTGCAGGGGACTGAGATCCTTTGCAATGGAAGAAGGCCCAAGTTAAACACAAGGTCCTGGTGTGCCCAAAAGGAGAAAGACAAGTGGAGCATGAGGTTCTGTTCAGGGATCTGATGCCCACCTCTCTTAGCAGTTTGGTCCCTTCATCCCCTTTTCATCTCAGCCCTGTCACATCTCCCTCTCTTGTTCCTTGCCTCCTCTCTCCCACTCCCTGCCATCCTGATTGCTCCTTATCTCACCAGCCAGTTTGTCCCAGTGTTTTGCCCCCAGGCTACCTGTCCCTCCAGTGCCCTCTGAGTGCTGTCCTACTTGTGAGGGCTCCTTGACCCACAGACACCCTCTGTTAATCCTATGGGCAGCTTTTTCCTTGGTCCAAGCCTCTTTCTCTGCCTCTGACAAGAGGCAATGGGCAGGGAACTGTTACTTAGAGAGGGGCAGGTCACAGGAGGAGCAGAGAAGAGGCTGTACCAGGATACCGCTTCAACCAGCAGGAGCTGAATGAAGTGGTAGATGGCACCTACTGAGCATCAGATTTGGAGAGAAATTTGCATCCAGACTCTATTCCTGCTGATTTAAACAGATTTTTTTTCAGGAACTTGAAACTTGGACAGTTCTGCTTTTGGTTTTTTTCCTATAACAACAGCAGCTGAAACAATGTTGGCACCAAGGCAGGGCTGCAGCTGGTCTTCTTGCTCAGAGCAAAGAGATGCTGGAGAGTCTTCACCATTCACAGAATATGGACAAAGCAAACATTTCACCTCACTTCACTTCATGAATTTACTGTTGTGTGGAGAGAGAGGAAATTTGACTTTAAGAAATGCCCAATACTGACAATTTCTCTGTGAGAAACTGGAAGAAGGAAAAATATTGGAAAAGCATAAGATTCTGGGTTTTTTTCTCAGCTGTTTATACAATTGGAAAAGCTAAGTACGTATAATTATTGAGGTTATTGGTTTTAATGAGTCACCACCTTGCTGTTATTATTCCAGGTTCCTGTTGCTATAGGACAAGAAGCTGCAGCTGGGCTGAGCTGTGCTATGCAACAAAGCTTCATGCTTGCTATTCCAAGATTAAGACATAGGAAAATGGGTGGCTCAGACAAATGGGAACATGGAGAATGAAAGTGATGTTTGCCAATGGGTTGTGTGGAAACATGACCAGTGTGCAGATACAGGGAGCAAAGATGGGTTTCTACCACAGACTGATTTTCGGATGTTTTTTGAGGACCACTTTCAAAGACATGATAGAAAGCAGCTTGGCCACCATTGTGGGCTGCTTGTTGGTGGGAAGTGCTATGAACAGAGAAGTCACCAGGCTTTGAAAGTGAAGACCTGAGTTTGGTGTTATGGGAAGGGATGACCCAGTGAAGGGATACAGGCTGAGAAACAAGACAAAGGACAAAGGTTAGGAGAAAAATCTCTGTGGTGGTATCATGAATGGGTAAGAATGAAGTGCTTTAGTAGCAGATGAAGGAAGAGATATGCAAGAGGTTTACCTACAGGGCTGGGGAAGCTGGGCTTGCAAAAATTCTGCAAGGTTTAACTGCAGCCTAAACTCCTGGGCTTTGAAGGAGAGGTATGAAGTGGCATCAGGAGCAGCCCCTGCATGGCAGATAAACCATTATGTTGCCCACTGTGTTTTGAGAAGATTTAGGGAGAAGGGAGGAAAGGGATGTCAAAAACTCTGTTTTATCGAGGCTGGGCTTTAGATAACAATTAGACATCTGTGAGATATCCTGGAGGATCAGATGTCATTGAAGGATCTGTGCTTGCTTGTGCATTAGTGTGGGAGCCAGCTCCGGGCTGCTGTTGGGATCAGGGAGAGCCTGTGGGGTGGAGGCAAGAACAAACCAACCCCCAGTGTTTCATTGGTTGGTTTCAATTGATCAGTTGTGTAGAAACAAAGCAAACCAAGTTTCTGGTCTCTTGGATGTTGCAGAAAGTGTTGGGTTTGCTTGCTGGAAGTTCATATTTTTCAGCTGATCCTGCACTTTCGGTTCTTTCTCCAGGTTGGCAGAGAAAAGTCTTTTTTGAGCTGGGCTTAGAAACAAAAGGGAAGATCTGCTAGAGCAATGGGCTGTCAGACAGGTTTTCCTTCCCTCTCAAATGCTTACAAAGGGTGCTTACTGAAAATGCCATGGGATCAAGTACAGGAGGGATAGGCACTGAAGTGAGCTGCCCCATGAGTGTGAAAGTCATCCTCAAGCCATTGGCTTTTTCCCAGTGTGGCCCCTCCTTGTAAGCCCCACAAGAAGAGTGGCATAGTCTTTTTTTTCCACTCAGTTTGGACACTGTCCATTCAGCTCTAGCAGCCATAGCCTGGGAGGAGAGGGAAACTCTACCCTTTATATCTATGGCATGGGTAATGTATGTCTCTCCTTTTCACAGCTACCAAAGTCTGGCATTTCCTGTTCTATTATCCATTTCCTAATACTTCCCAGGGCTTGAATGTTGGACTCGGCCAAGACTCCAGAGAGGGATTAGCATGGACTTGCCTTGGCCGTGGATGACCTTCATTCTCTTTAGCATTTATTCTTCCTAGAGGATTGAGGAGGAGAAGGGGAGGGCGAGGCACAGCTAAATCCTGTTCTTGGATCTCCCTTCAGCCACTGGAGAATGAGCTGAGTGCCTAAATGAACCCAAAAGGCACCATGGGGTGAGGCACATCGCATCCAAGCCGTACGTGGTGGCCTCTTCCCAAGTTCCTGAGGTGCCACATGCTCCAGCCATGCTTCAGCAGGCAGGAAAGCCCAGGGACCCTGGGGACAATGACAGGGCTGCTGCCAAGACTCTGAGCTCCCCTTTGGGTGACTGGAAAGCAGCAAAGGCACAGGTCATGAATGCTGTCTGGAGTGACCTGGATGTGTCTGCCCAGACTCTGTACAAAGAGGCAACGTTGCCCTGGCTCTGTTGCTCCCAGTGCTTTGTGCTGAAGTGGATACTGTCCAACATGTGGAGAGCCACAGCTCTTGCCCTGTTGCAGGAGAGGCCTCTGTTCTCTCTGGTACCCAGACAGGCTCCACAGACCCGGCTGAACAATATGCTGATCAAAATGGATACCAGGAGCATCTCTGTCATCACTGCCAAACTTTCTGGTAACTGACTGCTCTGCAGCCTAAAAGAGCTCACTGAGGGGGAATTCAGATGCTCAGATGAGAACTGCATAATATATTGGCAGTTGTCCATGTCGTTTCACTCCTAGGGCCACCTAATTTTTGGACATGTCATGCCAAGTTGCCTGTGCAGCACCACTGCAGTGAATTTCATAGGTTGCTAAAGCTGTGGATTTTTTTGTGTGCTGATCATTGCTTTCTCTGTAGATCTGTGTATATGAGAACTGTTTTCCTAAACTCCCGTGTTTCTCTTCCAAAGCACAGTGAATCCTCTGACAATGGCAAGAAGAACCTGGCTTACCACCCAGCTCATCCTCTCCCTCTCCCAATCGGTACTTGCTTGAAGTTTGTGAACACAGGAATCAACCCCAGGAGTTCCCAGCTAATGGCACAGTCATGATCCCAGACAAAAGTTGCTCCTGTGCCTGACAATTAGGTAAGAATTACCTCAAATACCCTCAGATAGGTCTGACAGGACAAGCACAGGAGACATGGGAGGTTGGTCAGACTGCCTCCAGAACTGCACAGAGACAGGGCTCAATCTACTGCATCCACCGAGTCAATGCTTATTGCATTTGCTTCTTCTCTCCTTTGTAAAATTTTATGATGAAATGGTTTTCCCTGGGTGTTTGCTACTTCTGAGCATTCTTTAGTGCATTGCATTACAAATAAAGGAAAATACTAAATTTCTGCTCTTTTTTAGTTTGTTTGACGTTCAAATTTTATATCCCCCAGTCCTTTTTTGGTAGGTTAAAATTAATGGACTTTTCAGGGTGATCAAGGGCGAAATAGAATATCAGTCTCATACTAAATGAGACAACATGGGAAATGTTAATTAGATCATCTTGCATAAATACCTTTTTTCTCCTGATCTTCCCTTCAGATCAGTGTATGAGGTATCAGAGCCAGACAAGTGGGAGAAGCACAGCTGCTTTTGGTTACCCCTCCCTCCTGCATACAGAAATGAGGCACCTGAGGAGGTTGCAAGTTTGGATCAAAATGTAGTGTCTGCCAAGGAGCAGAGCTGCTCCTTTCCATCTCTGCCATGTGGGAAGAGAGGGGCTGTGGCCATTTATTTCTCTTAGTTATGAAGAAATAGCATATGGCCATCACTCACCACTAAGAAGCCCAGTTAATGTATCTGGTGATACACCCTGGTTGCCCTGAGGTGCTGTTGTGCAATGGAAGTTGATAAATTGGGCCAAAAAAATGCCTTTAAATCTCCCTGCTTCCACAGTAGCTTAAACTCCAGGTCAGAGTGGGCACAAAATACATTGGGCCAGAAAGGAGACTTTACAGACCATCCATTTCCTTTCGCATCCCCTTTTTACCAAGAATTCACCTAATTTAGTGTAATACCACAAACAACAGTAGTTAGTGTCAGTGTTGAAGGATCAACACTGCTTCTGCAACCTCCTGCATGCCAGCTGGGAAGAGTCAACATGCTCTTCCTGGGAAGGCTGTGGCAGTGATGAGAAGATACAGACCATTAGACCAGTATGTATGTGCCAGGTCCAGGGTCCCAGATTTCTACAGAAAGGTGCGACCTTATCTAACTTAAGGTTGCAAATAGACAATCTTTAAGATCCCTTGCAACCCAAACCATCCTGTGACTCTATGACTTCAGCAGAGCTGGTGACATGAACTGTTTTAGTGCTGGATTTTCCATGAGGATACACATCTCAGACTCTGTGCCCTCCAGCACACCAGTGATACGTGAGAGCCCTCCCAACCCCTACTGTTAGGGAAAAACAAGAGCTGGCACGAGATGGTAAATGCTGCTGTGCAGTGTTCAAAGAAAACCTGTTTGCGTGGGATGTGCTGGAAAAATTGCTCAAGAATGGTGCATTCTCATAAGAAAAATGATCTGGCTGCTGTTCAGGTCAGTGGTTTTGTATCAGGGCTGCAGGCTGTGTGGTTGCTTCAGTATATGGTACAGCCACTGGCCAAGTGTTTGCTGTGCTCGTGATCCAATTCCCTTCACTCTGGGGTGTTGGAGGTCCTTGCCCCCACCCAGTTTTGGGTCTGGGTCTGTGTTGTCAGAGAAGCTTGCGCTGACACAGGGCTCCGTTGCAGAGAGAGGCACCCCTGTGGATGTCAGCCCAGGAGAACAGGGCACTCAACAGGATCAGTTGGCTAGTGGATCTTCATCCCTTCATGGTGGGAAAGGTGGGAGGGATAAAATGCTATGCCCATGTCAATAGTAAGTGATAACCAGGGTTCTGATCCCTGCTGAGCAAAGCAGTGCCTGTGCTTCACAGGTGGGTGAAGATGTGTCTGAGAACACAGATCATGAACCAGCATAAGTTGCTGAAAGAATTGAATTACAGGAATTCCCAGGTGTTAACTGGAGCCTCCTCCCAACCTCTGCTTGACAAGCCATGAAGGGACAGCCTTCACCCTGTCTCCTTTTTCATGTTATGTGAAGGGTCAAGGAAAAAGACATCTGGAAGGTCTCCTGCCAGTCAGAGAGCTGTAAGCCCTCTCTCACACACCATTTTTGCTCTTGTACCAGCAGACCCCCAGCTTTTGACAACAGCAACACTGGTCTATGTTTGGTCCCTGTAACCTTCAAGACTAGAACCATCAGCAGGACTGCCAACAGCACCAACCAGGCCCTGTGGTTTCATGGTGTGAGTTTTAATAGGCAAGTTTTAATGGGGTTGCTCAGTGGAGAGGGCCCTTTTTCCTCAACAGCATTAAACAAAATAATACAAACAGTAAATTTAATGAAAGAAAATGAAGTAGCCCTCCAAGGCAGGCTGCTGCTTCTGCAGAGGATATGCTGTTACACTGCTGAATGGTTTGGTTCTGGTCAGTCCTGAAGCAGCCACGGGGAATGAGACCAGAGTAAGGTTATGCTAGAGGAAGGTTGTGTTTTAGGTTCCTTGTGCTACTGCTTTTAAAAAAATAAGCCTTCACAGCAACTGCTCTTTTCCCTCTGCGAGGGGAGCTGGGGCAGAGTTTGCAGTGAAAAGTTTAATAGAGAAATGAGGAAGGAGAAAATTCCCCTTTTCTTGCGAACACAAAATATCTCTCATTTATGGCTTTGTGCACTGCTGACAAGAACAGACAGTGGTGGGCTAGTACAGGGAGCATTTCCTGGCACCACAAACCCTTGTCCCCTCCATATCCAACACCTGTCTGGGCACACACCAATGCCATCTCTCCCTTTTGGTCCCTGGTCACCTTCTCTCCAGGAAAATTCACTGCTATTTGCCTGCTTTTCCAATCTCTATCCCGTCCAAATCAACCCCACCAAGTTGCCCTCCATGGCATTTTCACTATGTCACCCCAGCTGGAGCTGCAAATTAACTTGGACCTCATGTCCTTGCTCTGTCCATGCAGAAGGTCCCATGGAAGCCCCAGGCACTTGACACCAGCTTTTGAGGAACAGGCACCACTTTTAGCTTTGAGATGCCCAAGACCATGAGTGCTGAAAGCTCTGGGATGGATCACCACGTTAAACCCAGCCAGGCTGTCCTTTTGAAAGCACAGCCCCGTCTAACACCCATCATCACAGATACAGTAATTCATTGGCTGCACAGTCAGGTTTGGGGTACAATGAGCAGCTCATGCCTCTTCCCCCCCAAACAGAGATGCATGTTCGCACCCACACGCAAAACTGGGGTGTTAAAAACTTCCCTGTGATGGATCTTTCACAAGCTGCATTTCTGCGAAGGCCTGGCATTCAGATGGCAGGCAGGACAGCTGGTATCAGCAGTGCCTGTCATTGTGGTGTCGAGTCTTTGCAAAACAGGGTCTGTCTTTGAAAATCTTTTTTCCAATTTTTCATTTTTGTTTTATTATGAGTAGCCCTCTAAGCTAAAGTTTCCCTGCTCCTGACTATCTCAGAACATAAATCATACCAAACCATGTCCCCTTGCCTTGGGATTGTTGTACCATTTCAAAACACCACCCTGGTCAGGTAATTCTGCATTTAAACCCCTCTGCCAGGCTGCTTCCTTTAGCTGCCAACAAGAATCCTCTTCCCAAATTAATCTGACCACAATGAACTACAGCAGAATCTGCATAATTGCTTTTTTTTTGCTCCAAACAGCCCGACTTGCAAAGGGGACATTTCCCGCAGCAGCCCCGCAATACTCATTATTCCTAAGTCAGGGGTTGTTGCGGTATTTTTATGCTCAGATACCACCTTTAATCTCACACGCTGCCTTCAGCAACACCACCGGCTGCAGCAGTCCCGCAAGATGCCCTCTCTCCATCCTCTCCCAGGCAAGCAAGTCAAGAGGCTCCCGATGAAGCCGGCAGTCACCCGGCGAGAGCTGCATCCCCCCCCTTGGAGACAGGCATGCAACTTCCACCTGCGCTGGCAGGCGCGGAGCACTCACGTTGGCGGCAGCGCGGATCCCTTTCAACAGCTTAACTGCGGCTCGTTTTTAACCCCGGCCAGCGGATCTAAGCTGCTCTCCGCAGGGCTCAGACGGAGCTGCCTGCATGACACCGAGGCATCCAGACGCCGCTTGCCAGCTGACATGTCGTGGTTAGCAAACAAATCAACAAATCGGCTGACAACCCACACATCGGCGGGAGCGGGTCCCTGCGTTCCGTGCCGCTGCCGCTGCTCCGGGGTTTGCGCAGCCCCGTCGAATTCGGTGTTGCTATCTGGCGTTTTCTGCCGGTGTCTAAAATAGCATCAGGAACGTTCCCTGTTGATTTCCCTGGCAGTGCTTACTGAGCCATGCCGGGGACCACGGCTCCTGCAACCTGCCTCCACGCAGCACGTTAAAAACATTTCCTTGCCTTCTCCCTCCAAAGGGAGGTGGAGAGGGGGGAAAAAGCCCTGTTGATGTTTTTCTGCCCAGCTACCAGGAAAACCCGACCTGAGCTAATTCTGCTATGGCTGAAAGCAGAGGGTGTCTGCAGTGCATGAAGCTGATTTGCTGACTTACCCTTCATCTCTCCCAGGAATGCCAGGTGGAAAAGCTGGCCTCTCGCTCCAGCAAAGAGCCACAAGAAGCCGGGCAGCAGCCACTGCAGAGCCTGCTCATAAGTTCACTGCTTCTGTCACAGTGTGTGCAGCTTGCCAGGTATAGCCGGGATGAGAACACCCCGTGCTTTTCCCAGGATGAATGAGATCAGCACATATTCAGTCAAGGAAAAAAATAAATATATTGTGATTGTTTAGGACCCAGAGGAAAAGTGTTGATCCATAAGTTGTTCTGCTTTACAACTCAGGATTTTCTGGGGTAAATTTCATAGGGAGAAGAGTTTCTCCTCTGCATTTGGTATTGTTAGATGCGTTTAAAAGGAATCAAATAGTGGTGATATCCATGGGCTAGGCAGGAAACCATCCTTAGCCTCATGAGGTGGAGGGCATGTGAAGGACACCCTTACAAGCAGCAGAGATGCCTTTATAACCTGCAGGCTGATGCCTTCTGACTCAAACCAGCACCTTGCTGTTACAGGCTCCTCATGGGCTGTGCAGATCCAGAATCCACCGGCCCTGGCTTTCCTGAGTAAGGTTGTTCAGATTAAGCTCTCTTCTACCTGGCTGCTCCATGACTCCCCAGGTTGATGAAGTCACTTTCTGCAGCCAGGTCCTTCACATCAAGTGTCTCTCAAGGCTCAACACCTGCCTGTCAGGGTGGGGGTGTCACTAAGCTGAAATCCTGGGGTGACAGGGTGGCAGGGAAAGGGCATGAGGTGCTCAGAGGACTCAGGTGGGCTGAAATATGTTGGTGTCAGTATTATGTCAAAGAGGATCTTGTACCTCTGTGTCTCTATCATTGTGCCACGGGAATCCTGTGCTTCAGTGCAAGAGGCTCATGGCATGGCAAGAGTTTTGATGTCTGCTTTGGTCCTAGCTAATGGTTGGGAATCTGTGGGGCACAAGGAACACAGCATTTTCCTTTAGTCTTGGAACTAGGGTGACCGCACTGGAGGAAAATGAGATGATTTCCTCAGGATCAGGCCCCAAGGCTTGTGTGGCTGGGAACCCAGCTCAGCTCCCCAGCTCCCTGGCTTTAGCTACTGCAACCTCCTCTCTTTCCTTCTTCTGAAGCCCAGGGCTAGGAGTACTGAGACACTGACCTCTGCCATGGACTCTCTGCATAACCTTGGGTGTGTCCCTGCACCTCCCCATCCCACTCATCTGCACAAAGCTCCTGTGCAACTCATCCACGCAGGGGATGGGTTCCTTGCCTCCCACACCTGGCCTCGTTCCCTGCTGACAGCGAGACTGGAATGTGAGGTTTGATGTGGCTGAGACAGTCCCTGTGAATCGGGTGTGGGGGGAGCCTGGCTCCCCCGGTGTCACTTCAGCAGGATGCAGCAGGGCAGTGTGCTATGCTCACCTGTCACTGTCCTAAGGCCAGGTTTGTTTTCCTGCAGAAAAAGCCTGTGGATGGCTGCCAGCCAGACCCCAGGGGAAGGTTTATCCCACCTGCACTTGAGGTCTGGCAGAGCTTTGGGCAACTTGTTGCTTGTCCAAGCAAGTTGGCTTCAGCTGCTGGATGTGCCCAGAGCCCCACTAGGTGGGAGAGCAGGGAATGAAGCAATCAAGGAGGGCCAGAGAAGATGCAGGAGAATAGGCCATTCAAGGGCAAGCTTGGCAAGAGTCTTGGGTTGGGAACATGGTCCCCTGGGCCCAGTGACCTCTGAAGTCACAGCAGAATGGCAGTGCTACATGAGTCCCTCTTGGACGGATGGGCAGTGGGGGTGGAGGACCTCCCATCACCCCTGCAGAGCTGCCTCTGCCTTTGACCAATGAGGCAGCCGTGGGCATGTTTGGAAGCTACACACAAGACTGAACTAACCTACCTCAGATAAAGCTTGGATTAATTAGTCAATACATGTTAAGTGCTGCAAAGATTTAAGGTTCTGCTTAATTGTTAAGTAACTCAATCATCAGTGGCTGCGTGGGATGCCTGAGGCAGAGAGTGGATGAATCAGCCATTCTCTGGCAAGTACAAGGTAACTGAGGGAGAAAACTTTCCAGGGCTGAGTGACAGCAGGATGGGTTGGTTAGGGGACAGCAGCAATTACTGAGGTCACTGGGACTGACACAGGTGGCCCAGAGAATCTGTGAATGCTCCTTCCCTGAAAGCTTTCCAGGCCAGACTGGGTGGAGCCCTGAGCAACCTGATCAGGTGGAAGGTTCCCTGCCCATGGCAGAGGGTAGGAATGAGATGATCTTGAAGGTACCTTCCAACACAAACCATTTTGTGATTCTGTGACTGGGAGCACTTAGAATCTAAAAAAGAGCACAGATTCCTCTAAGGAGCAGGAATCCTTTAGGTGATGGAGGGAAAGGCAAGGATTTCATAGAGGAAAGAGGTAGAAAGACCAGGAAGAACTTTATTTATTGAGCTCTTCAGGCTTGTTATGGCCAAGCCACTCTGAAAGAGGTGAGTTTAGGGCTGAACCAAAATGCTTTTGGGGATGTGAGAGTGGTTTGGGTGAAGTGGGGAGCACTTAATGTGCTATGGACACGTGTCCTCCCTGCAGGGACTGCCAGCTCAGACCAGACCTGGGTGGGCCTCAAAGCTGCTGCTGAGGAGCCAACTTGTGTCCTGCAGGTCAGTTCTCTGTGCTGTGATTACAAGCTGAGAGGGTTCCCTGCAGGAATGTTGGTGCAGTCGATCAATGGCCTGAGACATCTCTTCTGCTGCCACCATACAACATGTCCTGTTACTCAGGGGTGGGTTTCAGACCTGGGCCTGTCACCTGGTTTCTGTGGCAGCAAATTGCCTGTTCCACAGTCTCTCCATTTGCCCCTACCCTTCCTGCTGAGCTTTGCTCTCTGCTTCTCTCCATGTGGGAGCTTCCCAGGTATGTCAAGGTATACTCCCAAAGATCTTTGAACAGGGTAGGAGTGTCCTCAGAGTCAATCAGGGTGTTTTTCCGCCTCCTTGTGAAAAAATGTCCCCCCTTGAAGGTGTCACTGTTACTGAGGCTTTAATCCCAGGGTCAATCCTCATGCAAAGGTGACTTCCAGCCATCCATGATCATGGCACCTCAGCCGGGTAAGGTGAGGGACTCCTTGGCATTCTGCCTCATCCACACACATATTCCCAGGGCTTTCTGTGAGGCTGGATGTGGGAAGGACCTATCTACCTGGCATCACTCTGGCTGGAAAAAGCCTCTGAGCACTGGCCTGGTGAAACATTCATATTTTCGGAAACAGGGAGAGGGAAGGAACAGCCTGTACTGTTGTGACAGAGTTGCTTGCATGAGATGAACCTCACTGCCAGGGTTGGGGTGGCTGCACGTGGCTTGTGTGGGATAAAAGCGTGAGCTCTGGGAAGAGACAGCCAAACATAAGCCCCAGGAAGGGCCAGCAGGACAGCATGGAAGCACTGGCAAACAAGCCATAACTGCCTGCTCTCTTACCCTGCAGGCTTCTACATCCCTGATCCCAATCCTTGCCCTGCAGCTCTCCATACAGAGCAGCACTGCCATAGGCAAGCAGCCCAGGTATGTTGCCTGGGTCTTGGATTAGATCTGCCTTATTCTTGGAGAAGCTGGAGTCACCAGCAGGCAGCCCCCTGTCCCAGCACCAGCTGCGGGGCTTGGCGTAGGTTTGTAAGGCACCTCTTGACCTCAGCGTCACCCACGTCCTTACAGCCTTGATTTAATCCTTTTTTAATTAACTGCTGAGGGGTGTGATGGTATCAGAAGGGTGGGAGGGGGTGGCCTGGGGTGTTTTGGGCTTGGTGTGTGTGCCAGCCAGCTGGGTTTGTTACGAGCCTGTCAGATCTCACAGGCTAGCATTCCTTCTCCGGATCTGGTTGCAGCTCAGGCATTGCGTGGATCATCCCTGCGGCTCTTGTACTGCTCAGGGATCCTGCCGTGTCCCACCTGGCAGGTGCTGGCAAATCAAAGATTCGCATGAAATTGGCAGCTGAAAGGCAAAGTGCCTTCTCTGACAGCATGGAATGCTGGGGAAGAAGTTTGACTTCAGTCAGAAAACCCTGGGGAGATAACCAGAGCAGAGATGGAGTGGCCATGGGGATGTCCCAGATGGAAATGGAGGTGAGGTCAGCAGTTTGTTGGTCACTGAGGTCATGCAAAAGGCTCCTAAGGGGTTTGGGTTTATCAGCTCTGGGTGGTGGGTTTTCATAGGGATTCAACAACCTGCTTGCCTGGGGTTTGACTCAATGACAACGCATATCTGGGCTTTCCACACCCCCTACACCTCCATCACGGAGCACCTCAGTTGTCCAGGGTGTCTCCAGGGATCTGATGCTCCTGGGGAGAACAAGTTGCACAGTGGACCTGAATGCCGTGAAAGTGTCTGTCCCCAGGCTGAAAGCAGCCTCTGGCTGAAAGGATGAGATGTTCTGGGGATACCTGCCCATGGGCCTGCAAGAAGGCAGGATGACTGGAACTGAGATCCCAGGCTGCTGGCACTACCAGGATCACCAAACCTGCGTATGCTGGGGGTCAGTGGAGACTATGAGAGATCATGATGTTAAGTTGTAATAAAAGTACACCCAGATAATAATATCCACAGGTCCTGTGTGTCTGTCCTGCACCCTCACTGTGATTTCTTTGGGAGAAACTTGTCCAGCAGATGTTGATTTGGCCTTTCCTGGCCCTGAGGTGGCTCTTGGTTTTTGAACATCTAAGAAGACCTTGTGTAACATGGCCTTGAGGGGAATCAAGGGCATCAGAGCAGGGAACAGAGCACAGCTGTTCTCAGCCACTGTGGATGATGAGACACAGCTGTGCCCAAAGCAGCAATGAACTTCTGAACAAAAGGAGCTGACCTGGATGAGGTGGATGCAAAGACTTTCCAAGAGGTGAACAACACTTCAGCCCCATCCAGTGATGTGGAGGAGAGGCCAGATGTGTTCAGTCAGTCTGATGCTCTCCTGGTTCTAACTGTGGAGGCTGCAGACCGCTGTGACCAGCCACCTGGGGTAGCTGGTGCACAGTCGTTTTTCCATTGCTGGAAATCTCCAAATCAACACACCAAAAGTATTGCTTAAAAGGAAATTGTGGGCTTGGCAGAAGTGATCAGTGCTGGGTTTTGCAAGAGGGCAATTGCTGAGCACTGTGCACCCCATGTGCCTTAAGCCCTGTGACTCTGAACCAGCAGCTGGTCACTGGTCCCTCTTAGCCAGAGTCATGGGAAGCTTTGTGGGTCTGTTGCATGGCCAGGAGATGCTCTGCAGCATTGCTTACAAAATCTCTGTTTCCTGTGCACATAGATTTGGGGAGACTTTGACTTTGAGGGAGCCATCCTCATGACTTGTCTTTGCACTGACCACAAACAGCTGAGTAAAAGAGGTGCCTGAAATGAGGGAGATCTGTAGATATGCAATGTCTCTGCCTGGAATACACCTGTTTCCCTGGAAGAAAAGCTTGCAGGGGTTCTGCCCACCCCCATGTTTCCTGGTCCCTTTCCTGAGCTGCTCCCTTGGCACTGGGATGTGCATATGCAAAGCAGAGCAGAGCACCAGAGAGGTGCTTGGTGAGGGGAACCTGGGCTTTGAGGAGACAATGCTTAATCAGGAGCATGACCAGAAGGTGGAGGGCAAGGAGATGGATGCATAAATCCTCCTTGATGCCTCATACCACTGTCCTCTGTCGAAGCTGCGGTGTTTGGCAGTAGCAGGAGCCTTGCCCCAGCAGAGGCTCCAGCATGGGAAGAGATTGCTCATGGGTGGGTCACCGAAGAATCCTCCTTATTGGAAAGCTTTCAGAACTGTTTGGCTAGATGAAGGTCCCCTTAGCTGCTGAGATTCCTGCCCCCATTTTGGTTATGCTAAGGATAAGGGTTAAAAAAATCCCGTGAGTCAAGACCTCATGAAACCTCCCTCCAAGTATGGGAATGCCTCACTTTGAACTTTTGTTGTTGGGTTGCTTTTTTTTTTCTCCTCAAGATCTGCTGGCTCTAGGGTTGGCATGAAGTCAAATGCTCTTCACTGAAGTCAGCCTTTAGCTGGAAGCAAGTCCAGTTATTCATTCCCTTTTCCCCACAGCAGCCAGATGTGTGTTGCTCTCCTGAAGCAATGCTGCTGGTTTTGTATTCCTGCCTCTCTCTGCTCTGAGGGCATCCCTGCCCCACAGCCCTGCTGGTCTGCAACACAGAAGAGCCTCAGAGTCTGGCTCAGCACTCAGCAGCAGCTGGTGGCAATGTGGAATTTTGCAGGCTCCAGGCTGTGTGAGGGATCAGAAGTAACTCAGAGCTAACCTGTATCTTGTTCCTGGGGATGAATCATGGCAGTGTCTAAGCTTTAGGCAGCAAAGAGGGAGTGGAGCAGGGCAAATGCAGGGTCACAGAAAATGGGATTTCTTCATTCCTCAAACAGTAGTTCAGTTATGCAGAGCTGTGGTGCTGCTTGGCTGCTGTTTTTCTGCCCTCATCATGGTTATTCCCCGTGGGGCTCATTAAAAGTGCAGTGTTTGTCCCCATGGCATTACTGGCTTGGAGAAATGGCCACAGCTTTCTGCAGAGTGGAGCAGAGCACATGTGCTCACTTAAGTTCTGCGGCTGGAGAAAGGGTGGAGCAAAGGAAAACATGAAAGGGTGTCAGCTGGGGAGATCAGGACCTGGTGGGAGGGGAAGGTCTGCCAAGCATGGGCCATGGCCACAAAACCAGAGCTCCTGACATATCCCATGGGGCTGTGGGTTTGACCAGCTTGGCAACACATGCTCTGTGCTTCCTACAGGCTGTGCCTGTGTTATACCCTGACCTGTGCCCACATAGCAGAAGGGATCTGTGGGACACAGCAGCTCTGCTGCAGACTCTCTGCCAGCTCAGACCAGACCGGGAGATATCAGGAGATGCTCAATGAATGCAGGCAGTGCTCAGCATGGGGAATGACAAGCCAGCAGGACCACAGATGAGACAAATGGGATGTCCCTGCCAGAGGCAGGTCGGTCGTGCCTTGGCTTTGTGCTGTTGAGCTGGTGCAGCTCTTGGCTGGTGACCCCTGGGAGAGAGACACCTGCATTGCAGAGTGTGCTCAGAGCAAGGCAGCCAGGCTGCTCTGCACCCTGGTGTGGTGGCACTGGGGTGTGTGTCACCTGTGGTGCTGTCACCAATTTCAGTTCCTCCCGACAGTGTCTCAGACAAAGCGAATTGTGCTGCTTGTACTGGCACAGAGAGCTGAGGAAGGCACAGAGGGCTGCAGGGGAACATTTTATGCCCCAGATCTGATGGTCAAGTCAGCTTTGTGGATGTTTCTCAGCTTGTCCAGAGAGGAGCTTGGGCCAAAAAGATGCTCTGAGGGATGGAGAACCTCTGCTATGGAGGAAGACTGTTAGAGCTGGGGTTGCTCTGCCTGGAGAAGAGAAACTGGGGCTCTGAGGAAAGCTTAGAGCCTCTGCCAGGACCTAAAAGGGCTACAGGAGAGCTGGAGAGGGAGTTTTGACAATGGCTCTCAGTGAGAGGATAAGATGGAATGGCTTCAAACTGACAGAGGGCAGATTTAGATTAGAAGTTAGGAAAAAATTCTTTACAGTGAGGGTTGTGAGGCCCTGGCACACATTGGCCAGAGAAGCTGCGGCTTCTCTGTTGCTGGAGGTGTTCAAGGCCAGGCTGGATGGGGCCTTGAGCAACCTGGGATAGTGGAAGATGTTCTTGCCTATGGCAGGGGGTTTAGATCAAGAGGATCTTTAAGGTCCCTTCCAACCCAAACTGTTCTATGATTCTGTGATGACACAAAAACAAGATGTGAGAGAGAAGGGCTTTTTAAGAGCCTTGATTTTTCCCATGGAAGGTCTCTATTGTTCTGGGTGAAGAGGCTATCTTCTGGGACCTTGGTCTGCAAGGGCCACAGAAGAGGAGGAGGCAAAGGCAAGCACAGGAATCCTGGCAGGCCTTGAAAACATGAGAGAGAATTGCGTCTGCTCAGTGAGAAGGAAGAACTGGCAGGGAACCTTCCCCCTCCCCTTGCATCTGTCCAGTGCTGAGCAAACACCAACTAATCTTCCTGACACTTCCAGAAGACAAGGAAGAATTACAGTGCCATAGTGGTCAGTCAGTGGAAACCACAGCTGCAGTGACATATGCTGCATAAACCCACCCCTCAGGCAGGCTTGGCCCATCAGGAGCAGGGCTGAGCTGTGTTTCTCACAGCAGGTCAGGGACAGAGCCAGAGGGGAGCCCAGACATCCTGTCTTGCAGCCTCCTGCTCTTACTCCTGGGCCACAATGAGCTCAACCAGCCAGGGCAATAACTTCCCAAGGGGGCTGTAGGGGTGAGGAAATAATTAAAAGCTGATCTGGGCTTCTGCTTTGGAGGAAGAAAACCTCTTTCAGTTATTTTCTTAGTGATTTAAAAGCACCCTTTTATCTCCAAACTGTCAGGAACCTTCTATTGTTTTTTCTCTTAGGTTTGCTCCTAATCAGTTTTTGCTCAGCAAAGATGGAGATGTGGGAGCCAATTTATCAGGCAGAGCAGAGGAGACACATGAAATGGAGTGGAGAAAGTTAGTTCTCATCAGCAAATATTTAAAGATTTGCTGCCAAAGGGGCAGGAGCTTGTTCCTGCTGCTCACATAGATATTCGACAAATAACAGGAGGTATTTGTTGGGAGCTAATTAAATTTAAACCCAAATCAAAACAAAAGTTGTTGTCACTCATTGCATCCAGACTTTCATGCTCACAGCAGAAGTGTGTATTCACCAGTTTGGCAACAAAACACTCAAGGCCAAGTCATCTGTCCAAGGTTCCCTGGAAAGACATGGAGGACAAGGGATGTCACCCAGTTGAACCTCTCCATCCTGTCCCTTGTCTGAAAGTCACTAGGATTTACTCACTATCTTTGTGTCCTATCTTGAGTGTCCTGAGATGGTGTATGGAGATGTGCTGGGATCTTGCTGGCTTGTTCTGCCAGGTGCCACCAGAATGTGCTGCTTGTAGCCCTTCCCTCCCATTTGTTCTTTCTGGTGCTTCTGCACAGAACATCCACATTCCCTCCAGTCTGAACATTTCTGTTATGGAGCCCTGCACAACAAAGGAACCCTTTTTCACTTGGAGAGGGATAAGCACTGGGACAGGTGCTCAGGATACTGTGCTATCTCCATAGCCAGAAATAAGCAGAAGTCACTTGGGTAAAATCCTGATTCAAGTTTGAAGATGACCCTTCTCAGAGCAGGAGACTGGACTGGAGATGCCCAGAGGACCTTTCTGACCTAAATTATTCCATTGTCCTCAGATAGCACAGGAAAGAGGTCTCTGTTTTGACAAGAAGAGGAAAGGAAAGAGAAGGGGGAACAATGACTTCAGTGTCCTTCATTGACCTTCCTGATACACTTTGAATCATTAGCAGCTGTGTACATGGCACTGCTGCCTGCTGGCTGCAGATGAAACTGTGTCCTTTCCCTTCTCAAAGGTCACAGGGACAGGCTTGGGATGGCTAATGAACAACCCCTGCCTCCTGCAGAGGCCAGTGTGGGGACAGAGCTGTATCTCAGTTTCTGCCAGGAGTGGAGGCATTAGGGAACAGGCAGCTTGCCCAGCTCTGAAGTGATGCACTGGCAGCAGCCAGACTCCTGTCTCCCAGCCCTCTCCATCCCCAGCCAGGCTATCTCCAAGGATAGCCCTGTGCCAGACTGCAGATGTGGCTCTCTCCAGGTCCCTCTTCTGCACAAGGCCTTGGAGTGCTCACCAGGGTCCCAGAGCAGGCCCTGCCCTGGCTGCAGGCAGGCAGATTTAATCTCCACCAGATGGGAATGCTCTCCATCTCCTGTACATCTCTATGATCTGAGGTGTGTTTGAGGGTGGGCATCCTCCAGCTTTTCTACAGGCACTTGTCCTCTCCTCTGGTGTTATGGAGGGGACAAAGAGACTGTGATCCCAAGCTTTGCTTAAACTTTTGATCCCAAACACCTTGCTCTCCTCATCCACACATTTCCACATCATGTTGGGAAAACCTTTCTTTGGACTTCTGAAAGCCCTGGATTGGCGGGGTAAAAACTGTTGGTCAGGAGCAGACAGTCATGCACAGTGATTGCATAAGGGGATTTCCTGGCCACTTAGGAAACCTGACAGAAATACAAATCCAAGCAAAAAAATCCCTTCTTGAAGTCAGGTTCCTCGAAGAGCTCAGGGGTGTGCCCAGTCAGGACAGGCACAGACATGGACCCTGACCTTGCACCAGCTCAGCCACCCCAGTTCCTCGGGCCTCTTTCAGCCTGCCCTCCAGCACCAGCTGGGTCTTGGGTCACAGCAGGGATTTATCCCCCACCTGCCTCAGAAGGTTTTAGTCATCACCCAGCTGCTGAATAACTCTCTTGTCTGAATTCCCCTGAAGGCCCAGAAGGACTCTGCTTATCTAACGCTCATTTGACCGGATAATTTGAAGCCAAGCACTGTGGAAGTGACCTGCTCTAAGTTTGTTCAGCTTTTCAATCCCCTCAGCTGCAGTCTCAGCAGTTTTCCTTGTATTTTTTTCTTCTGCCTGTTGTAGGCTCTGACATTTCTACTGTCCCAAGCATTGTGTTTACCCTGCTGGGACTCAGAGGATGAATGGTGACCTTGGTTCCCACCACAACCTGTGTGTTACCTTGCCTGGACCCATGGCAACTGCATCACAGGGGATCTTTTGCAGAGAGTAATTGATCTTAAAAGCCTTTTTTTGCCTCATTGTCGACTGCTTGAAAGTGGCTTCCTAGAGCAGGTCTGGCCTCTGAGTACAGCAGGAACAGCTTGTTCTTGCACTGTCTCCTTTTTGGGCGTTATTGATTAATTCTGCTGCTGTTTGCTGTTGTGCTGATGGGGTTGTGTTGCTTCCTTGCTGCTGGGGAGATAAGCTGTAGCCTTACCATGGCCAGTGCACAACAGGTATTTAGTTCCAGTGCTAATACTTTCCAACAAAAACTTTTTTTCTGCAACCGATCTCGTGCCTGGGTTTGAAACACTTTCAATGGGACCATTCACTGCACAGCCGCCTGTGTGAATGTATGTGAAAATTACTCAGACAATCGCCTTGTGTTTGCTCTCCTCCTCCCACTGGGTGCCCAGCTTTTCCTGAAAATGCTAACAGGAAGTGGCAAAATCATCCTGAACCTCTGAAATGACGGAACCATCTTTTCATATCTTTTAAGGGCCAGTTCCTGCAATAGCAGGATGCCACAGTCAATAGCTAAGGATGTTGATTTCTGATATACTGGAGATAGGAAGCTAATACTGCCTCTCTTTCTCTTGATGTGCTTTTACCCCTTCACTTTTCCATACTTTTGAATCCTTTCCCATTTCAGCCAAATCTGGTGAAGCACCAAAGATTGTAGATATCAAAATTCCTACCACTTTTGCAAATATTAATTGCTGGATAAAGGAAAAGTCCCTTTCAGTGCCTCCACTAATGGAAATACAATGCTATGAGGACACTACATATTACCCCAGAGAAGTTGTTTCTAAAAATCTCCAAAATCTCTCTGTAAAAACCCTTCCAATCTCTGTAAAGCAAGTTCCATTGATCCACTTCTCCAAGGACAGCTTGTTCATTGCAGTGAATGATTTGCAGAGGTTTGTTAGGTCCTGTTCCATACCTTGTTGCTGTTGTAGTTCCCCAGTCTGTGAGTCTTGGACTGGATGGGCTGAGAGACCACAAAACCTGCCACTGCAGGAGGGTGGCTTTGTGGCCTGGGTCATGCTGCTGATGGGAGGGAGGACCACAGCATCATCCTCCGGCCCTGATCTGTGTGCTGGTTAAATCAATTCCTTTTGCCATTCATGAGATCCAGCTGCAGCCTCAGATGCAGGGATTTATTTTCTCTAGGAAAGTATTGAATTTGGATGGGTTGTGGTGGGGGAAGAGGGGGACAAGAGGCAGTGGCTTTAAACCGAAAAAGGGCAAGTTTAGATTAGATATTAGAAAGAAATTTATTACTGTGAGGGTAGTGAGGCCCTGGCACAAGTTGCCCAGAGAAGCTGTGGCTGCCCCATCCCTGGAGGTGTTCAAGACCAGGTTAGATGGGGCTTTGGGCAACCTGGTCTAGTGGGAAGCGCCCCTGCTCATGGCAGGGTGTCAGAATGAGATGATCTTGAAGGTCCCTTTTAACCCAACCATTCTGTGGTTTTGTGACATTGCATTGTTTTAGCCTTAAAACCCAAGGGGCCTGATTTGAAGCCAGAGAAATGGCAGTGAAAGAAAATGAGGGATTTTTAGATCACATGTTGATTAGCGTAAATATGAGGCGGGATCTTTTCAGAAATAAACTCATCTGGTTTCATGTTTTTGCTCTGTCGGGAAGAGCCTTTATGAGGCTCAGACACACCAGCAGGTCACAGCTGTACTGTATGTCTGTTGTATGTCTGCTCTTGGTGGGGACTCTCTGGGGACACCCATGTCCTGCCCCTAGCTCCCTGTCCCAGTTATTCCTTGTTCCATCTATTTTTCCTTGTGCTTGCTTCCCTTCCCTTTCCAGCTCACAACTGTCCTGAGCTGTCTTGCTGATTCTGATCTTGCCATCATAGCCTCCTTCTCCTTGCTTCTCATTTGCTTTCATCCAATTATCATGTTACCTCCTGCTCTCTGAGAGGAACTCTGTCAAAAATACCCCCTCTGTGCTGTGTGCTCGCCAGGTCTGAGCAGGAAAATACTGTTTCCTGCTATTTCATTATCAGTGGTCAGGGAAGTTTCTCCTGCTGAGGGAAGGCACTTCAGTGAATTACATCCCTCCTCAGCTGCCTCAGAGGAGATCATGTGTATTAAATCCAGTCCTTTCTGTCCCTAATTTTCCCCTGTAGCTGCACCATGGTTGGCAATAAGAAGAACAGAGACATGAGGCTCATCCCAAGTCCTGATGGGCATCCTCAGAGCCCCTGCACAACTTGTCCTTATCTCCTTTGAGGACAATATGTTTGTCCTAATCTGAGCTACCAGCTCAAGGGGAAGCCCCAGTAAGGGTAAGAGATCCCACAGCTTTCCTGTGAGGGAGCAAGCCCAGGTTCTCCCAGGGTCTCTTGTTAGGGAGTAGACAGCAACCTTTTATTCCAGGTTAGTTGGAACATTTGCTGGTTCTATAACTGGACATGGCTCTTCAGGACATGTATATGGCTCCTGATGTGATTTTTCCTGGGACAGTTGCTATGTGTAGTACCAGGAGGTGGTGACAAAGCTGCACATTGCTGCATCTGTTTGCAGAACTGATGCAGAGGTGTTGCAGATTGTGACAGATTCACCCTCCATAGTCAGAGGGAAACAGGCTTGACTAGGATCTCATCCTAGGGCATGACTCCTCATGGATGCTACAGAATCTGGATTAAAGGTCACGTGCAGACACCTGCTCCTGTCTGCTGTCACCTTAGGATTTAGACAGGAATTGCCCTAATTTGCACATTTCACTGCAGTTTAGGATAACTGGGAACTAAGGGACCCTCTGGCAGAGGGAGCAGCAGAACTACTAGTCCCTAAGGGAGCTTGGCTGAGCAGGATAAATTTTGGCAAGCATCTGGTGAAGTTTCTTTGACAGTTCTGCACCTGCAGGTCTTTCAGCAAGAGTCTTGCTCTGACCCATTCTCCTTTGCAGGCACAACCCTTGTCTGTTATAAAGGATGGGACATAAAAGTGTGACTGTAAGCATGTTGGGGTCTATGATTCATGAGTCAGAGCTAGAAATCAGCCAAAGAGAATAGCCAGCAGGGGTGAGTCACTGCAGGGTTAAAATCCTCTTTCCAGGTCAGGCTATGCAATCCAGCCACCTTCTCTTCCTTCCCATGGATGTGTGTTTGTGCACTTGCACTACAGCATCTTGTTTAATGAAAAGGATTTATTTTGATAGATGGAAGGCTTCTGGTTATGTAATTGCCCTTGTAAGGAAACACAGAGGAGAATTTTAACAATATTGCTGGCTCTTATGCAAGAGTGTTGCCAGTGTTTACTCTGCAGATATGTGAATCTCCTCTGTCATTTGGGCAGAAAATGATGCCTTAATCTTCTAAGACATTTATGAAACATTGGATTATGCCAGGATCAGTGTGCTATCATCTGTAAGAAATTTACTGGCTGATTGGATTACACAAAACTTTTCAAGGCAGATTTTATATTTAAACTTTGCATTTCCCTGCTGGAAGAACGGCAGATATCAAGCTCTTAAGAGCCTTGGATAAATCATGAGGTCCAAATTCTCAGCAATTACTATCAGTGGAAGGCTGGGCTTGTGCATCTGTCAAGAACAGAAGCTGTATGGTTGATTACTGGTCTCCTAGATACATTTTCATCATATTTCTCGGCTAAAGGGAATTAAACAGACCTAAATTGCACAGTAATGCTGAGAGGCCATCCTGAATCTCATCTGTTCCCCGGAGAGCTGTGAGATGATTTAATGACACAGGTTTAGTGTATCAAGTCACTGGCTGAAGCAGTAACTTGAGAGCTAAATTAGGAACATAATAAGACATAGGACACCAAATCAGCTTCAGCTAAGTTTGCTCTGGCAGGTGCCAAAACTATTGTTCAATTTTGAGAAAAAAAATCCTTTTTGGTTTTGTTTTTTTTTCTCCCTGCTCCTTTGTCATATTGGAGGTTTCTGGGATGTATGTTGTAACGCTGTTATAGTGCAAGAGAGCATCTGGGATCAAAATCCTGGTTTTCACCCTGCATTTGTTGATGGCCCCTCATATTTTCCAGCAGAGGTGCAGCCCATCCATGGTTTCAGACAGCTGAAATAGGTTTCTGCCTCTTCATGAGCCCCAGCACCCTAAGGGCTTTGGTACTCACAGCCTCTGTTGGAGCCTTTGTCACTTCTTGTCTCCAGACAGACTCTTCTTGACCAGACACCTGGACCCACAATAAGTGGTTTTATGGGCTCAAGATGTCTTTCAAGGCAGTAGAGTTCAAATTTTGAGGTTGGAAGTGCCATTAAAATGCTGCCTTTTTAAAAACAACCTTTTGGGTGTACTTGGAATCATGTGTTCACATAAATGTCAGATACATGCAGTGTTGGACACAAATAATGATCCTCTTGCCACTCTCCTGACTGCAGTAGGATGCTGGCCTAATCTACCAAATGTTGACCTTTCTTAGGAAGTCCAGCTCTGTGATTCCCACACTTCTCCATGCCCAATAAAATAAAAAAGGAAGGCTGGCTACAAGTCAAAAGGAGATACCTGGTATCCTTTGGAAATCTGGTCGCAGTTGCTGCCCATAGGTACACAATACTTCAGGCCTGTGAATCATCAATCGCCACCTAAAAGTTTCCCTCCCCACTTCTATCCTCCCCAGTAACACAGCAATGGATCCACTAGTTCTGACCATTCCTCCTTTTACAGGTAGGGAAACTGAGGCAGGGACTTGGCAAAGCTGGAGGCAACAAATACTGCAGGCCTGGATGTTCCAAGGACAGGTTAAATTGCGAGGTCTCAGGACTGCCTCAGGCACGCCTGATCTTCCCCTGGGGCAGAGGGAAGGACAAGGTCACCTCCTCATGTCCTTCCCAATCCCTCTCTCCGTGGCTTGAAGATCCACCCAGTTACTTTGGAAACAAGGCCCTCCCATCAGTGACACACAAGTTTCTTACAGTCCTCTTGTTTATGTCTTACCGATGCTCTTGTTCCCACAGTGTTTGCACTGCTTGGAGCTCTGGGGCTGTGAGTAGAGAATTCAGGGAATGACATGCACAGAGATCCTTGAGCAAGGTGCTCACCCACCAGGAATATGAATACCCCCAATGCGTGGAAGTGGGGAAGGGAACTGCACAGGTGCTCCTGGCCCCAAGGGAGGGACCGGGATGCCTACTGGCACATTTTGGGGCTCAAAGTGAGTGTCAGAATTGTGGACAGAGATTGTGTCACCAGGAATGGCCAGGGCTCCCTGGGTGTGACAGGGAGTCTTGCCGTGAGTGGGAAGCAGTTAATTTCTCCTTGGGTGGGGAGGGCAAAGAACTGGGTGTGAGTCAAGTAGGCACATAGTGTGAAGCAAAAGAATGGCATTACCTGGGAGACGTGTGGCTGGATGTGGAGTAAACAGTGTTTTGAAACCCCTTGAAATAACTCAGCCTTCCTGGAGATCTCTGCCATGGCAGGGGAGGAGTCCCCGGGTCACCCTTGTGTGGGGTTGCAGGAGCAGGATGGGCAGGGTGGGAGACCCTCCAGTGTGACACCTCCACGGGCACTGAGAGCACGGGGACACTGTGCCAGCCCCACCTTTGCCTTGCTGTAAATGATTAAACAGGGTGCTGAGTAACAAAGAGTCCTTCCCATGGCCCTGGGTCAGGAGGAGGAAAACACAAACTCCATCCAACCACCATCACCAATGTTAATTCCTGGGATGGAGATCCAGGTTGTGTAGCCATAGCTCAGGGCTCAAAGTCACCAGCTTACAGAAGCACATAAGGAAAGGCAGCTGAAATAGAATTGATAGAGTCCTATAGGTTGGAAAATACATCTAAAATCATTGTGTCCAACTATTAACCCAGCACTGCCAACTCCACCACTAAATCATCTCCCCAGGTACCCCATCTACATGTCCTTTGAATCCCTTCAGGGATGGTGACTCCACCACTTCCATGAGCAGCCTGTTCCAATGCTTGACTACCCCTTCCATGAAGAAATTTTGCATAATATCCTACTGAAATCTCCCCTGGTACATCTTGAGGCCATTTCTTTTTGTCCTGTCACATGTTATTTGGGAGAAGAGACCCACCCTCACCTGGCTACATCCTCCTTTCAGGGAGTTTTAGAGACCAAGATCACCCTTTAACCTCCTTTTCTCCAGGCTGAGCCCCCCAGCTCCCTCAGCTGTTCCTCACCAGATTTATGCTCCACACCCTTCCCCAATTCTGTTGCCTTTCTCTGGATGTGGGTTAACTGCTATTTATCCGTCTGACTCACAAATAAATACTGATCATGGGTGTTGTTGCCAAAACTCCTGTTCAGAAGCAGGAAGGTCAATCACCTGCCGCAGGGGGGCCAAAGAAAACACTCTGGCCCTGCTGTGCTGTTGCTCAGAGCTGGACGGAGGCAGAGGTGTGCCCCAGCCACGCTGCCTTGGCAGGCTTTCCACAGCCAGGTCTGCCCCGGGCAACCTGAGGTCTGCTGTCAAGGCAGAGCCTCCCAGGCCTCCTGGCACAGAGGAGATACAAGAGAAGGACAAATGGCCCAACTGAAGTTATTCCAGAATCAAAAAACCCTGCCCCTTAAAGAACCCTTCCTGACATGAAGCCACACTGGTGGGAACAATGTTCACATAGTACATCCATGCTTTGTTGCAGGAGTCTGTGGTTGCAGGATAATTGCCACTAGAGTGGAAGGTCTCTAGTACAACCTGCAGCACACCTGGGGGAAGGACAAGGGATCTCATTTGTTGTGTGTCACTCCTGGGGAGCAGAGGGTGACCAGCAGGACCAATACTGGTTTCTGCAACATTCCTGACTGGAATAGTGAATCACTGTTAATGATGTGGTCAGCATATGTAGCTGGGCTGTCTTCTCATTCACAGATGTTATAAGCTTCCAGGATGGGTTGTAGTATGCAAATATATTCAAAATACAGATGTAGTGTTTGGCTCAGCTTGAGATTTCCATCCAGATGTGAGATTCATATAGAAGCCCAGAACTGAGCTGATGAGGTGCTCAGCATTGTGGCCTTGCCACAAAACAAAACTCTTGTGTTGTTACTGATATAACTGATGACTCTCAGTGAAGCACAAAGATCTGGGCTCCTCTTATCATGGGCATGGCTTGTCAGAACACTCAGCTGTAGAGGAGTGAGCTGTAACTTCTCCATGCAACTGGTGGGGAGCTGCACCATGAAGAGATTCAGCGGGTTTTGGTCAGAGATACATCCAAGCATCTTAAATAATGTGTGGTGCTTCTGTGTAGGCAAACAGGTTAGCTGTACATTCACTCAGTTAAATTACTAATTAGTCTGCATTGACAGTGCTGATGATCTCCTTGGTGGCTGTAATGTGAGACCAGGCATTAACACACATGGAGACACCTACAATTAAGCATTGTAAGCTGCATCTGCCTCCTGTCTCCAGTGGCTTTCCAAATACCTCCTTAGAGGTCATGCAGGAAGGTTGTGATGGAGATGGGGAATGCTTTTGGGTCTCGACTTGCACACTTTCACCATGCCAGGGTGCTGACATGTCTCAGGTCCCCACTTCTTCACCTCCCTCCAGCATCTCCCCAGGCAGCCTCTTGGCTTCAGCTTTGAGGCTCAGGCCACCACGGCTGGCTCAGCTCAGAGAAAGCCTAGAACAGGGGTGTCCTCACCCATGACAAGCACTCTGAGGTGCTTCAGAGTTACAGGTCAATGACAAAAGCATGCAATATCAGCAATAACTCTATTGTTCTTCTAATTGACAGAGGAATAACAACAATTACTATAATTAATGTTAATAACAATGAAAGTAAAATTAGGTGCTGATATCTACTGTTAATTGCCATTACCATGAGAACTTATGAAGTTCAAGAAGGCCAAGTGCACAGTTCTGCACCTCCATTGAGGCATTCCCGAACACAAATACAGGATGGGTATAGTATGGATTGAGAGCAGCCCTGAGGAGAAGGACTTGGTGTTACTAGTAGAGAGGCTGGACATGAACTGTCAGTGTGTACTGGAAGCCCAGAAATCCAATTGTGTCCTAGACAGCTACAAAAGCAGTGAGGGCAGCGGGAGAGGGAGGGGATTCTGTTCTCTGCTCTAAACTGGTGAGATTACACCTGGAGTGCTGCATCCACCCCTAGTGTCCCCAGCATTTAGGAGGATGTGGACCTGTGAGTGTGATGCAGTGAGTCCAGAGAAGGCCATGAAGATACTCAGAGGACTGGAGTACCTCTCATATGGAGACAGGCTGAAAAACTTGGGGTTTTTCAGCCTGGAGAAGGCTCCAGGGTGACTTTACAGCAGGCTGCCAGTACCTAAAGGGGCTACAAGAGAGCTGGACAGGGACTTTGACAAAGGCAGTGATAGAACAAGAGGGAATGGCTTTAAGATGAAAGATTATATGTTAGGTAGAAATTCTTGCATGTGAGAGTGGTGAGGCCCTGGCACAGGTTGCCCAGAGAAGCTGTGGCTGCCCCATTCCTGGAAGTGTCCACGGCCAGGCTGGATGAGGTTTTGAACAACGTGGTCTGACCAGGGTGGTCAGGCATCAGAACAGGCTGCCCCTGGAAGTGGTGGAGTCACCATATCTGGAAGTATTTAAAAGATGTGTAGATGTGGCACTTAGGGACATGGTTCAGTGATGGACTTGGCAGTGCCTGGTTAGTGGCTGTAAATGATCGTAGAGGTCATTTTCAACCTAAATGATTCTGTGATTCAGTGATTGTCTCTGCAGGGGTAGCAGGGATGTGGTAACAGGGGCAACTTTCCCCACAGTGGGGGACAAGACTTCTCTTGGTCCCCATTAGCAGATGGGTTGTGCAGGTGCAGGAGAGTCACTAATGTGGCCGTATCCCAGCCTGACTGATGTTCTGTCACCAGTAATTCATATCCTGGGTGCTTCAGAAACTGAGCACTGAAGATCCATTTTTAATTGTTTGGGGATTATACCAGCTCTGGGGTTGTATCTGAAGTTCAGGAACGTTGCTGCTTGCAAGCTGCTCTACTGACATCTGCTGCTTGCTGCTTCATTTCCTGAATGGGCTTTGGACAGTGCTGCAGAAAGGACTGGATATGAAGGGAAATAGCCTCAATTCTCATTGCCCTGATGGAGCTTGAGCACTCAGCACTGCCAGGCTGGTTGCTAACTATGGATAATTCATCACTTATAGGGTGTGGGTCAGTGTAAGGATGTCCTTAACCACGCTCCCAACTGCATGAGTTGCCCAGCAGTGCCATGTGCTGTGAAACAGGTGGACATGGAGCATGTTACAGATCTCCCCAGGATGGGGCAGAAAGAGCTTCTGCTCTGTGGAATGGTGCAGGAAGGGAGGAATGCAGGGTTACTATTGTCTTAGCCCTCCCTGGGACAAATTCACAGCAATCTCTGCCAGAAAAGAGAAAGGTCCCTCTAGGGACAGCTCAGTGTGAACATGCAGCCCTTGGCTCAGGGTGTTCCTTGGCTGTTAAACCAGAGTGGCTAAAAGTTTATAGTTGTTTTTAGCAAAGGGATTTGAAGAGAAGTAGTTTGAATTTGTTGATCCTGCAATATGTCCCACAGCAACTTGGGCCTGTGTTTGAAATGTCTCAGATGATGAGGTCTGTGAGGGCAGATTCCTGTGTGGCAGCATCTTGTTCCATCATGAAGGTGTTGTTATGCTGTCAGTGGGAGAAAGGATTTTGTGTGTGTTGGGGAATTATAATGGAAATGTTGGGTCTGGAAAGGATGGGAAATTGGATGAGGACTGGTATAGAAGTACCAGAAGGGACAAATGACAGAGGGCTGCAAAAATGGCTGGTGTAGATGGCCACTAGATGAGCTAATCAGCAAGATCCCAGCACAACTATGTGCAATGTTTCCAGGCACCCTGCAATCCTGATCACTCAAAAAGGTGGTTCAAGTTGAGAGACCAATCACTGTCAGCTCCTAAATTGGTACATCCAAACCCAGAACACTGTCACCTAAGAAAGGTGCTGAGGGCTTGATAGCCATTGCCCCTGGTGTCTGGAGCAGAGCAATGCTGAAGGGTGATGGATGCTCATGGCTTAGGAAGTGACAAGATCCCAAGAGGGTGCTGCAGTGGGAGTGAACCTCATCCATTCATATTTCTGTAACCAGTGAAAAGCTGTCCTTGGATATAAAATTGGATGTGAAATTGCCTTTGCCTCTGAGTCATTCCTGAAATGTCTCCTCATTGCTATTTGTCAGATGCAATCACTCCACAAATAGCAAGTAGTGGCAGAAGCAGCAGCTGTGGCCCAGGGAATACACTGTAGACTTCAGGAAAATGGTGTCTGTAATGTGCCCAGCTGATGCAGAATTAATCAGGTTTGAAAAAAGAACACGGCTCTTGCACCCTGGGGGACTGTACCTAAAAATTCCTGCCTATGCGGATCTTCCCATCGTGCACCTTGACATAACTTCTAAGAGAAATAAATGAGTTTATCTCCCACATTGCCTGCAGACCTTTCACATGGAAATAGTGGGATTAAGGAGATTAAGATTTAGCTTCAACTTGGATAAAGAACAAAGAATGATTAACACTTGAAATGGTTCCCAGTCATTAGATTTGAACTGCAGTCTCCCTGTATTTCCTCCAGTGAAGAGCTTTTCTGTTGTGTTCACTCCTGTCACATCTGATCCCGTAAGACAGCAGGAGTAAACCAAATTATTCCCTATGTTGTGATGGGGTGGCTCTAAAACACCCAAGGTTTGGGCCATGGGGGTTGTAGAAGGTATGGAAGAGAAAAAGAAGACTGATGAGGTTTATGGGATTGATGTAGGGAAGGCTGCTCTTGAAAAGGTCCAGGAATCAGGGAGAACAGGGTCAAGGAGGAGAGAGTAGAGTCCAAGTGTTGGGGTCTTGGTTTCAGGTGAGCTGGAAGAAGAAGGTAAAAGACCATGGGCTTGGAAGGGATCTGAATGATTGCTGGGAATTTTTCCCATTCAGAGGAGATCCTACTCCTGCAGGACTCAACCCTTCCTACAGAATCCAGGCTTCCTTCCTGAGCAGCTGGCTGCTCACAAATGATGATGCTCAGTGTCTTAACTGGGTGCAGCATGTGAGGTCAGGAACAGGCATGTGATCCCCATCACAGGCCTTGCATATCCTCATACATTTAATAGTGTTCTGGAGACTGCAGAGCAGTACAGACTAGCTTAAAGCCTTCCTTGTCTTGACCTGATCATCAGGTTTCTTTTAGAATAACTTGGTCCCTTTTTGTGCTGCCCCATATGTTAGATGAGATGCAGATGTTTGCTTTGACAATGAGTCATTACCACAGCTGTAGCTGTCAAGAAAGCTGGTGTTTCTTGTCTCTGGATCAGGGAAAGTCAAAGCCTTCAGCATACTTCAAACTACAGAAATTAATGTGCTTTTTTGGTAGTCTGAGATAGCCAACAGATCACTCCCAGCAAAGGAATCTCTCTCTGTGACTAGTGCAATAATAAATTTAGAGTGAAGGGGCTTTGAATCCCTTCTTCCCTCACCCAGCACTGCCTGTACTTGCTCTGCCTTCTCTGCCCTGCCAGTTTATCCTGCTTGGGGCCAGGGATTCACCTCATCTCCACAGGACAGTACAGCAGGGCCTTGCTGGCATCTGAGGTTTTCAAGTGTCACTGCAATGGCAGTTCTAGGGTCACCTCATGTGTGTGTGAGTTGTATTTTCAAACACATGGGGAAAAGAGACTTGGATTCTTCCTAGAAAAACAATTTGTGCTAATGGCTTTTATGATATGGTGACTTATCTGCAGGACCTGACCTTCACAAAGGTCCCTGGATACACCTCTCTCTCACTCTCAACCCAGCTGGATTCTCATAACCCATTCCTGTCTCCTCTAATACTCACTGTGGTTCTGTAATTTACAGTTGTTTGTCAAAAACAAATAACATTTATAGACCATCAGAAATAATTAATGAGCTTTTAAGACAGTGCAGAGAGGCAGTCTCTGCATTTGCCACACAGAGCCAGAGCCAGGTGAAGGCATGACAGACAGCATGGGAAGAAATGGAAAAGTGGTAGGAAGAAGCAGTAAAATTAGATCTCTTGAGCAGAAGTAATTTTCCTGGTCCATTGCTGTCATGCTGTCTAGGCAGTGCAGATGTGGTTTCTCTTAGGGAAGAAATGCAGCTCCTGGAACACTTCCTTTTCTTTACAATGGAAGTAAAACAGAGCCTCTGGGACTTTCAGGGGTTTTGTGTGTTTCATTTAGAGGAACAGCAGAGGACACAAACAATGTCACTCTCTGCCATGGATGCACTCTGAGAGCTCAGGCCTTCATACAAGTATTAAAAGCCCTAAGTAAGAGGAAAAGGATGAGGATGCTGGAAAAAAGGAAGGGAAAAATATTGAGTTAAAGCTGTGTACGTGAAAATAGGAGTCAGAGAAGGGAGGAAGAGTGACTTCTTGCCCTCATAAGGAGGACATGGAGATCTCCAGAGTGAAAGCAGAGGAAAACCGTACCTGCCCCAAGGGAGATTTGTATTTGGCTCTCCTGGAGAAATAGCCACTGCAAATCTAAAGAAGGGAAGTTATCCATAACCTAGAAAATACAGGGAAATATTTTCCATGCCACTCTGGGAGACCAGGAAGTTATTTTTGGTTTCTGTAGCACAGTGAGTGTCATTGGGAGCATGTGCTACAACAGAGTTTTCAGCAGCTCCCATTGTAATTGCTCCCATTGACCTTATCACTAATAAGTGCAGGATGTGAATTATAACAGCAGAGATGCAATCGGAGAGGCCTGGAGACAGCTCGTCTGCGAGGGACGAGCAGTTGCCATGACAGAGCCTCTCACACTGCTCCTTCTTAAGTAGAACATCAGGTGAAACAAGGACTCTGCCGCCTCTGTTGATTTCCGTATTATTTAGGGGATAAGTGACTTCACTGCTTCCCTGGAAGTGGGAGGCAAGGACATTTTTATGATCGTGAAAGACAGAAGAAAGTCATGTTGTTGCACTCCTGGTGAATTACTTTGATATTCTGCACTGCACTCAGGCTGGGAGGCTAAATGTTATTCTTAGTTATTGCTTATAAAGTCACGGCACATTCGGGGATGCACCAGAGCAAAGGATCCAGATCCTTCCTGATTTACTGCAGCTTAAACACCTTTAATGGTGCTATAGTCATTTGTACCAGCTCAGAGTCAGGGCTGAAGTTTCCACGAGGTGTAGTACCAGGGGTTTAGGAGGGGACAGGCTGCCTGTCATCCAGAACCTTCCCTGTGCCAAGCAGCCCAGCCAAGTGAGTGAGGAGTACCTAACACTGACATCCCTTCCTATAAACAGGCAGCAGGAAAAAGATCTGGAGCTGTGCAATGTGTGCTTTCTGTCTGCTAGAGGAGCAGTGTGTCCATTCAGTCCCTCATGGCCCAAGGTGTGGTGAGAATGTTCAGCCAGGCAGAAATGTTCCACAGGGTTTCTGAAGGGCTTGGAGGCACAGGTGTCTTCCAGATGCCTCTTCTTGGTCCTAAGGGCTGTGGTCTGGGAAGCTGCCAGAGAAAGGAGTCTCTGAAAGTTTCTGTGAGCATCTTCCTTCCTCCTGTTTTGCCTCTGCTGTGAAAGTATCTTTGAAACAACAAGAGCTGCCACTCTTATGGCTGTGGACCCATAGGGCAGGCTAAGGGCTGGTGGGAACCTGCAGTCCCTAGAGAGAGCTGAGAATGATGGTCTGAAATGTTGCAACAGTGATGGATGTAGATATTTTTTCAGGGAATAACTATTTGAAAGGGGAGAAGGGCTAGAAAACATTCTTTGCAATGATACATGTGGGTACCTGACTGTCTCTGGGGGGATTTATCAGAAGACAGGAAAACAGGATTATAATCTGCAAGTGTCCATGTGTCCAGAAGGACAGTGGGAAAAGGGATAGATTGAAAGGGAATGGGATCAGTAGGCAGTAATATTTTAACTGTCAAATATATCAATGACAATTATTCTTGTTTTAAAAGCAAGGGACACATTGTCATTTTAACAGGACAGATTGTTATTCCTTGGCAGCATCTGATTCACATCACAGTACCTGAATCTAAAAGTGAAGACTTTCAGATGGAAATGAAAAATCAGCACAAAGGAAGTGCTAAACAAACAGAAATAAAGAGGTCTGGGAATTTCAGACCTTGTGCACTTGGAATAAAAAGGCCCAGCCTTTCCTTTTGATCTGAGAAATGCTGTTGAACTACCACATGCATGGACCAGGTAAACAAGTTGCAGGCATCTCACTGTGTCTTTTGCCAAGACCCTAAAATATTTCAGGAACATCAAAAGATCTTGATGTTTATCTGACCATGGTTTTGTAAGGAAAGAGATAAAAGAGGATTTTGTCCAGCTAGTGTCTAAGCAGACATCTGCTGTAGCTCAGCCTGTGCTCTCCTCTGAGACAGATTTCTGCCACCTCCTCCAGCCATCATTCAGTTTGTATCACTTTTATGGACTGCTCAAATTTTCTAAGTGGGTGTTATCCCCAAAAGAGGAAAATGAAGGCTGGTATCTCCCAGCAGAACTTGTTCCACTCTTGGCCTGTGTCTGCATTTCTTTAGCCAGATCCCAAGGAGCCTTGTCACTTGTTGAAGTTTTGCAGCACATCCCTGGTGATTGCTGTGGTGAAGCAAAGGGTGCTGTGCTGGACGACATCCTGGAGATCTGGGAGGGCACAGGGCATGACTCTGCCCTTGTCTGCATTAAGTAATTTTCTCTGTGTGTTTTCTTACATCTGCACATCTCAGCAAGGTATTGCTGCCAGTTTTAGGGCAGCCATAGAAATCTGGCCATGATACACCCATAGCTTTATTTTGCAAGAATGAAGAGTTGTTGGCATTGCCATAAACAAACTAACTGCATTACCAGCTCCTGCACCTGGTTGTAATGAACCAAGCTCCCAGGCTCTCCAGAGCACCACTGACTTTTCCAACTGCCTGTGTCTCAGTGGGGAAAGCAGTGGGACTCAAGGGATGAAGCTAAATCTCTGAAGGCAGCCCCAGTGACCTCTGTGGCATAGAATGCTGGGAACCATGGGGATGAAGGGAACAATTTGCAAGCATTCTAATTCTTCACCTGTAGTAACCATGTGTCACATGTGAATGCAATCTCTATGCACAGTTAAATCTTGTGCTGTGTGTGGAGGGGCTTGCATAGAATCATAGAATTGTTTGGGTCAGAAGGGACCTCTAAAGGCCATGATTTAATGTAGGCTGAATCTGTCCTTTACAGCTCAGTAGCAGGCTTATTTTTATTCCTATAGCCTTAGTAGTCTATAAACACCATACCTATTTATTTTGACTATTTGGGCTTTAAAAGCCTGTCAGAAAAACTCCTTGCCAATTTGCTGTGAAAAAAGGAAGAAGGAAGGGAAGCTGATGGTAAGTGCTCATGTATGCCTGTTGTCTGTATAAATGTTACGTGAAGTATGAGCTAAAACTCAAATGCAAATCCATGGTGCTTGATCCAGTGCCAAGGAAAAGCTTGAGTTCAATTGCTTCAAGGCATGTCTGTGTAGACAGAGGCAATTTGAGGTTAACTGAGATGAAGCCACTGCTAATTTCACTTATTGGTTATAACCTTGGGCTGACTTGAACCTTCTCCCAGAACCAGAATGTCAGCTGGAACACTGTGGCTGCCTGTACTGCGGCAGAAGGGCAAAGTCATGGGGCAGTTTGTCTCAGCTGGAGGTGATTTTGGAGAAGTTTGTGTCTGGAGTGCATAAAGGCTTCCTTCAAATGATGTATTTCCTTGGTTTAATGAAGACTAAGCTTTTATGGAGATACAAATCAGCTTGGACATTCCTGAGAATGCAGTTTCCAATCTGTGGGAAATACGATGTACAAGCAGAGGCATAATTTACACTACTAAAATACAGTTTCTCATTTCATCTGACTGTGAGCTTCCCCTTCACATGCTTAATAGCCCTCCTGAAGACATCCATCACATTCTCTGTCTTGGTAGGATCTACATGCTACACAGGCTGGAAGCTGGCAGATGTTGTCCTTGTTTTCAAGAAGAGCAAGAGGAATGACCCTGGTAACCAAACTGGGAGAAGCTGTTGATTCCCTCAAAGGCAGAGAGATCTTGATGAAATAGAGGGCTGGACAAACACCAACAATAGGAAGTTCAACAATGGCAAGTGATGGGTTCTGTACATGGGATGGGAGAACCCTGAGTGTAAGGACAGCCTGGGACCAGTGCTGCAGAAAGGGACTTGTGGGTCCTGGTTGATGGAAAGTTGAATGTGAGTCAGCAGTGGCCTGGCAGCCAGGACAGTCAACCTTGTCCTGGGGCCATCAGGTATAGCATCACTAGCTGGGCAAGGGAGGGGGTTGTCCCACTCTGCTCTGCACTGGGGGGGGCCTCACCTTGAGTATTGTGTGTCATTTTGGGCACTAAAAGAAAGATATTAAGCTGTTAGAGAACATCCAGAGGATGGTGAAGGGTCTGTAGGGGAAGTCCTATGGGAGCAGGTGAGGTCACTTGGCTTATTGAGCTTGGAGGAGAGGAGACTAAGGAGAGTCCTCATCACAAACTACAGCTTCCTCACAAGGGGAAGTGGAGGGACAACACCAGTCTCTTTCTTCTGCTGACCAGTGGCAGAACCCAAGGGAATGGCATGAAGCCAACTCAGGATATTCTATGATCCTGTGATTCTAAGCTTTGCTGACTCCTGTAGTCTCAGCAAGGAAGATTATTTGGGATGCAGCAGAGCCTCTTCATGAAAGTCACGAATGCCTTTTCTTCATCCTTGTCTTTGGCTGGGGCCACCCTCTACTGATGAGGTTGACTCGGGTGTTGGCTCCTCAGGGAGGGAAGGAGGAGCTCCTCTCACCACATTTCCCTATGTATAAAGGATGGACTCAGAGTTTTGAGTGAGTCTGACCAGAGCACCCTATCTATTGCTCTCTGAGCTCTCCTCTTCTCTTCAACCACCATGGCCTCAGACTTGACAACAACCCCATAGTCTCAGAGGGACACCTGCTCTACCCAACACCCCTGCCTCATTCATTCTGCTCCTGCTGGCTTATGCCAGCTCCTCTCCCTGAATGGCTGTAGCTGTATTTGCCCTGCTCCCCATGTCTCTCTGCCCTTCCACACTACAGCTTTGGTATCAACTCAGATCTAAAGGGTTGGGCTCAGCTCACCAGATATATGTGAATGGGAAGATTAGATGGGTCTTGTGTGAGCAAATGCAGGGGACAACAAATACAGTCAACATTCATGTTGAAATTGTCTCAGCTAGGATGTAGATAGCACCCTACAAATACTAGCCAGGTTAGTCCTTCCTGCTGGAATTTCCAGAGCTCCCACTTCCAGAACCAGGCTAAACTAAAGTGCAAAGCAAGAACCCTGTGATGTACCCCAAGGCAGTAGCACAGAGCAGTTAGGTGGGAGCTCATCTCTGCAGAGACATCTTAGCATTTGAAATTGACTACCCAAGGGGCGAATTGAAAGCACATGCATTAAACCAGGACAAAGTGAGTGAAACTGCTTAGAAAGAGTTACTTTAGTTCTCACAGTGCAGACACAGAAAGTTAATGTGGTCTATGCAAGGTGTCAGTATACTGATAAACCCATAATATCTACCAGCGTAGTTTAATGGTTTAGGGTAGAGGGTATAGGAGACCCCAGAGCCCCGATGGACAACAGTGCCGAGGTGGTAATGCTACCGTATCTCCACAAGGATATTTAGCCAGATGTAGACACTCACTGCACTTCCTCCATGGAGTCTGCATTTCATCTGCAAGGCTGGGGACTCCTCTGCCTCTGAAATAACAGCCTATGTTGACCTATGGGACACAACTCTGCAGAAAAGAGAGGAAGGGGCAGGTTTTGCAGTTGTGTAGCTGCTGCACACAGCTCTTTCTGACTGATTCATCATCACGTTTTTCTGCATTGACTTGTCACTCAGAAACAGGTCAAATCCCTAGCCAGGTGAGCTGCCCTCCTTCCTAGGCTAGGTTGTAAAAGAGGCTGCTTATGTCAGATCTGTGCTCTGTTACGGACTTTTGTGAATTGCTGTGTCACCGGTTCACAGTGAATCTCTTTGGAAACAACTCTGCAGCTGCCTCTCCTTCTCCTGTTTTACTTGGAGCAAAGCAGTGGACAGTTGTCCTGGGCCGTTTTGAGTGCTCTTCCCATGTGGCATTTTGCCTGAGAACGAGATGAGTCACAGGCAGGTTACATGCCCTGTCCTCGTGAGTGTGAATTAGACGGAAAGGCTCTGGGATTACTGGTGATTGTCTCCCTGAGCACCCCACTGAATTATGCATTTCACAGGGCTGGAGACTGATGTGGCCTCCTGGTCCTTTGGGTCTTGCTTAAAGGGGAATGAGTGCTTCTGTTCTGCTCTGCCAGCTGAGAGAAAAACCTGTTAGGTCTGCCTGACCTGTCAAATTGTAAGGGGTTCAAATGGATTAGGAAACAAGTGTCAGAAAATGTTCCCAGCATATGGATGCCTCACACAGCTTTGCAGCAAGGCTGTGTGCCATGGATAGAGCTATGTACAGTGAGGGGCAGAAGTGGGATAAGAGAAATATTGTCTCCTTTGCTGTATTTTGAACCATGGAAGTTTCTATTCCTAAGGAAGAACCAAGGAGGAATTAAGCACCGAGGGTTGCAGGCAGGTGCACAGAGTGCAGCACAGTCTCAAGAAATTCAGACTATGCTTGGATCAGGGAAAGCAAGATGTATTTTTTGTTATAAGCATACAAATCACTTAGTCAACCAAAGCTGAAAGATGCTGTTTGTAAGCAAAGCAAAAGAAGTCTCGGTGAAAAAGAAGTATTTTTATTAAGTACATTGTGGTAAAAGAGGTATTTATATAAAAAGGTAGACTCAGGAGAGGATTGAGTGGGAATAAATTGGACATGGACATCTTCAGCCTGGGAAGGAGAATAGTGTTTCTAAGCCTCTGAGATATTTTAGGAAACCTTTCCAAAGAAAGACATCAAGCTTCTCTTGGTGTGCAAGAGATAAAGTTGAGGAAAGGACTGCACAGGGACTGCCAGAGTGAGGGTGTGGAATTTATCAATATTCTGAGGAAGGCATTGGAAGGAGATGATCTTTGCTGTTCTCAGTTTGTTATGTGCCATTTGGACTGGGTTTAATTATTCACATGTTTCAGAGTTTCTGCCAGGAGGAATGCAGAACTTAGCTTTGGGTTCAGTTTGTTCCTGGGAATTTTTTCTCTCCCAGTTAGCAATGGACTGACCCAAGTCAAAATTATCTTGAGGCAAGGTTGAGCACTTCACTTGTGCGTTTAGAAGAAATAAATGTTTCAGGAGCCCAGCTCATTCTCACACCCAAAAATTGTCCCAGTCAGACCTAACGTCAGAGAGGAACTGGGCTGGGTCCTTCCTTCTCTATAATGCAGAGAGAGGGTGGGTGACATCATTTGACATGGATCCATGACCTTGGCAACATACTCGCTGTCTCTTGCCTTTTTGCAACAGCACATTGTACTTGGAGGTTTTTAAGTCCTTTACATTTCAAGTCTTTTCTTGTCTGTGAACTGCTGGGGATGCCCATGAAGTGCTGTAGTTGAGCAAGACCCTGAAGAGATCTTTTTGGGGGCTTTTTCAGACGTGCAGTTACTGCCTGGAGACAATGTATAAGGTGACCATGGGGATCTGTTTTGGAGCTCTGTGCTCCAAGGTAAGTGGTTCCCAGGACTGGTGTGTGGTGACTTATTTCCATCAGAACCTTTTCCTTCCGCAGTGACTTGGTAACCCAGAGGAAATTCCTGATGCAGGCATTGCCTAACCAGGAGCACTTTGTGTTTGAAAATGGAAGGGATAAGTCATAGCATTTTCCCTCCCTCTGATTTACTAGCGACTCAAGCAGATGACAAACGAAACAGTTTTAGACAGGAAACTGTCAGAGTCTAGTGCAGTGTGTAACTCTGCAGGTTTGTATGGGAGCTGAAAATATTCCCATACATGCTGCAGTGATGTGAATGACCCAGAGCATTTCTCAGTCATAGATCCAGCAGTGCACCCATGCTAGATAACCACAGTTCTCCTGGAGGCCTGAGCTTGGACCAGTTGTCCCTGGAGCGGATGCATTCCAGACCATGACAGCAGCTCTAGCCAGGTGTTTCTGGGACGCTGAACAAGGCTCCAGACACAGATAGTGACCTTCTCACGTGGCTACAGGATGAAAGGGGTCATTTAGACCAAACTGGGGCTTCAGCAAGCACAGAGGAAGGATTTGTAGTGGGAAAGGTTATCCCAGGGCTATGCCATGGCATTTATACAAGCATTTGCCAAGGCAAGAATGGGGGAACCCTTTCTTGTAAAGTTGCCAGCACCACCCATACAGGAGAAGGGTCTGTAGCAGGCTGACATCCCTTCTAGTGCTTGGAAGGAGAAGCTACCCCTGCACAGTATCACCCAGATTCAACTCCCAGGTGTGACCATGCCCAAAGACAATTCCTAGTCCTGACCATGTCCCATGCCTGACTGCTGCTGGTTTTAGGAGCACTTAGACTGTTCAATGCCCAGAGCAGCTGAGCAATATTCAGCTGTTATGTGTTGGGGTGGGCAAAGAAAGGAGCATGTCCCCTTTCCTGTGTCGCTAGCTGAGGGAAGCAGGGCTGCCCAGAGCACCTTTGGGCTCCCTCTGTTGCTGAGCCTAGGCTTCTTACTATGGCCATGGTCCCAGTGGTTTTCGCCTTGGCCATAGCTGTCAATACCTGGTCTGGGTCCTGCTCCTGACCAGAGGCAGCTGGAGCAGTGTCTGGAGAGCTCCAACACCCTGTGTCTGGTCATTGAGGGGACAGAGCGGGGGTCCTGCCTCCTGCGGAAAGAGGTCTGAGCACTCTACCGAGAGATGGAGCAAGGGTGCTGTCCCTGAGGGGATGTGGTCTGAGCTCCACCACAGGGCAGGGGGCTCCTGCCTCTTAGGGGACACAGTCTGAGCACTCCACCGAGGGTCTATGGGTTCTGGCTTTGAGGGGTCCAGGTCTGAGCCCCACCATAGAGGTCCTGCCTCATGTGTGTCTTGAGCCTCACTGCAGAGCAGGGTTATCCTGTCTCTGAGAGGACATGATCTGAGCCCCCGCAGCCAAGGGACAGACTGAGGCTTCTGCCTCGGAGGACGTAGTCTGAGCCCCTCCTGCAGAGAAGGGGAGTCCTGCCGCTAAGGGATGGGTGTCCGATCGCTGAGGAGACGAGGTCTGAGTTCCACCACTGAGGGACGGAGGGTCCGGTCACTGAGGGGACGCTGAGCCCCGCACGCCGGGATCAGGGGTCCTATTACTGTGGGGACGAGGTCCGAGGCCCAGGATAGAGGAAATCCTGTCTCTGGGGGTCGAGGTCTGAGCCCGCCCTCGAGGGGCCGCAGTCCCGTCCCTAAGGGCCTGCGGCGCTCCCGCCTCGGCCTCTCCCTCAGCGCCATCTCGCGGCGGTCGCTGTGCCCGTCCCGCTCCGCTCCCCTCGGCCCGGAGAGGCCCCGGGGGCAGCCGGGAACCAGCGCCGAGCGCCGGCTGGGGCAGGGCCGGAGGGGAACGAGGAGCGGGGGCGGCCCAGCCCGTGTGCCAGACCTGTCAGACTGCTGAGGAGCCCCAGGGGGGACATGCCCTGCCGCTGCCCCCCTCCCTGACAAGGCTGAGCATCAACTCCTTCCCACTGCTATGCCCGAAAGATGCTTTGTCCAACACCAGGCTGCTCCAAGCACTGCCCAGTCTGGCCTGGAACACTTCTACGGGTGGGGCAGCCACAGATTCTCTGGGCAATCTCTGCCAGGGCTTCCTCACCCTCTGCCATCAGCTAAATGCTGGTCTGGTGACCATTTCCAGCCATGCCAGAGGTCCTGAAGGAGGGACTGCCCTGGGGGTGGTGGCAACTGACCATTGGGGATTTGGGGACAAGTGTACAACAAGCACTGAGGGGGACAAGAAATCACAGAATCATAGAATCACTTAGGTGGATAAAGACCTTTAAGATCATTAAGTCCAGCCATTAACCCAGCACTGCCGAGTACCCAATTAAACCATGTCCCTAAGTGCCACATCTACATGTCTTTTAAATGCCATCAAGTGTGTGAATTCTTCTCTTCTCTGGGCAGTCTGTTCCGATGCTTGGCCATCCTTTTCATTTTTCTTAATATCCAACCTGAACCTATACTGGCACAACGCGAGCCCATTTCTTCTTGTTCAGTCTCTTGTTACTTGTGAGAAGATATTGACCCCTATCTGGCTACAAGCTTCTGTCAGGGAGCTGTAGAGAATGATAAGGTCCCCCCTGAACCTCCTTTTCTCCAGGCTGACACCCCCCCCCCCAGCTCCCACAGCTGCTCCTCACAGGACTTATGCTTCAGTCCCTTCCTCAGCTCCATTGCCCTTCTTTGGACTTGCTCCAGCACCTCAATGTCTTTCATGTCATAAGGGGCCCAAAATTGAGAACAGAATTTGGAGTACAGTCTCCCCAGTGCTTACTGTCCAGGGCCATGAACAAACAATGCTGTCTGTTGCCGACAGTGAGCTGTAGATCCCACCAGGGATTTCTGTGGGGTCCAACACGCCAAGGTGTGCATGAGGAAACACCCAGGGATCCTTTAGCTCTTGTAGTGAGAAACTGAACCCAAACTGCATTAGTTAACAGAGTGATTAATATTCTGAGGTTGAAGGACATACTTAAATGTGCAATAAAGATGTAACAGTGCAGCAGGAATACAACATAGAAGCCATGAAATATAGGATTTTGGCAGCTGACCTGAAGGGATGATCTGAGGGAATAGTTTGAGTTTTTCCATCCTCCCAGCAAAATAGGAATTTGACCATAATTTTTTGGACCACTGGGATCCGTGGGGATTCTGGGCTGTGTTCAGCAGAGGGCAGTGGTTGGTTTGGTCATTACTTGGCTGGCAGTGTCAGACCTCTTAAACCACTGCCATGCTTGCTGAAGTTATTCTGCTGCAGAATATCCAAAAAAGCTGCAGAAAAGGATGCTGTAAGGAGATCTTTCCTGCCTTGCATCAGTGTAATGCAGAGGTAATGGTGGGTAACTAAAGTCTCTTGGGGAAACTCAGCAAACTTCCTTCTTCTCATCCTGTATGAGTTTACAAATCTAAAAGAGAGTTTCCAAGGACAAAGATTATGATTCCTTGACCTTGTTTAAATCTTCAGATTTACTGCTGTTTTTTGAGAAGTTTGGCATTTTGTTATGCACCAGCATTTAATTAAAGTAAATGAAAAGAAAGCTTAAACCTGCTGTATGTGTTTATAAAATTTCCCTAAACAGTAATTGTAACAAGTAATGTTCATAGGAGTGAAGGATACAACACAGTGTCTTGTCATTGAGGCATCCTGTTCCCGTGGGAAGGGAAGAGATGCAGAAAAAAGGAAAAACTCCTTCAACACAGGGATACCAGCCACCTGGACCAAGCAACGTGTCCTAAGTGGTCCTGGGAAAGTTACTTAAACACAGCAAAATTGGTGTGGAGCTGCTCTGAGCTGCTCCAGAATGCTGGGGAAGGGGGTGCTGGTGGACAACTCCTGTGATGGTCTCCCTGTGGATGCTGGCATGGCAGATTCTGCTGTGGGAGGGAAGTCAAGGCTGGGAATTTCTGGCCAGTTGCTGTGTATAGGGCTGGTGGCAGCTGACATGACATTAAACTTATTGGTGCAGAGCAGCCTTGGTGTTGCTGGAGTAGCCTAGTTTTAGGATCCCACCTCTGTGCAGGAAGAGCTGGGTGCCAGTTCACTGTATGCACTAGTGTGAGTGAGGATGGGTGAGAGGAGAGGGGAGGATGACTGTAATACAGGTATAAGTGCAGAGCGAAGCTTGTAAGGAATTGGAGACTGGGAGGACTGGAAGTGAAGTTCAAAAATAAAAGCAAGCACTTGGCCATGATTTGCCTTCCCACCTGGAGACCTTTATCCTGCAGTGTGCCTGCCATAGTCCTGTGCCCTGCCCCACACAAGTATATGGGGGTTTTAAAAGTGAAACCTAGGTCAAAATCCCATTCAGGAAAAATTAACTGGACATGTTAATCAAAATCAGTATAGATTCTATAGGTTCCAGCTGGGAAGGGCTGTGAGAGCACTGAAAGATGAAAGAACCTGGGCCAAATGGAGCATCTGTTCTGGTGCAATGCCCAGGACATGTGTAACACCAATTCTACCTGGTGCTGAGCATCCTGTGCTCCTACTGCAGGCAAAAAGGATGAGACTTCACAGGATGAAGCCCAAGTCTAAAACTGATGGGATATTTATGCCTGCGTCCCAGCAGCTTTATCTTTTCTCCAGTTGCTGAGGAAAGCCCTCAGACAGGCTGTTTCCTGTGATTTTATGCACTGTGAGCTGGACAAAGAGGCTCCCCTGGAGAGCTATTAGAACATATTTAATCTGTGAAAGATTTTTGCTGATAGCAGGGAAAAAAATTGTACCTTGCCATGTATGGGAAAGAAATTTTGTCCTTGAGAGGAACTGGAGAGAGAATGAAGGGCTCTCCTTCTCCACTGAGGTTGCATTAAAAAGCTCCATCCACCACAGAAGTTTTCTTATGGCTTTGATCTGCTCATGTCATCTGCTGGTGCTCATGCTACCTGTCTGCTCTCCCATGACAAACACTCCTGGCAAGGGGAAAACTCCCCAGACGCCTTAAGGATATCCTTGGATGTGGCTCAGACAAACTCCTGACATCTTTCAGTAGAATCTGAATGCAGAGGCTGTGCCTTAATTTCCTTCTTGCTTTCATCCTACATCTCCTCAATGTACCTGTGTCCTGCCTCTCATCTCCCTCGTCTCTTCAGAGTTTGTGCCTTCATGGTGAGTGTCTGTGAATCCTGTCCCCAGCCACACTGAATCATTTCTTTCTCTCATGACATGCAATCACAAACATATAATTGCACAAACTTGTCCCTTTTGGATTTATTGTGAATTTGTTTTCCTGCTTTTTAAGTGTTTGTGTCCTCAGGTGTTCAGCCAGGCACTGGGGTCCTCAGGCAGGGGATTTTGCAAAGTCCCCAACTGCACCATGCCACTGGAACTACAAGTGCAAAGGACTTCCAGGAACAGCTCAGAACAGACACCAGACAGTCCTCTGAAATCCCCCCTGGCCGCTAGTGGGTGCTGGATTGGGAGCTGGGTGATGTCTTATCTGCATCCCATAGCAGGAATTTGCAGGTATATTAAACAACCCACAGGCTCCTGCTGCCTGCCACAGGGGAGAGGACTTCCCTGCCTGCAGACTTCTCCCTCTGCCAGATCCTTGCCCTGTTTGTCCATCACACAGATACTACTGCAAACACCTGCTCCACATTTGCCACCCTTACCTGCACAGCTATGTTCTGTGCAGGTGTTCTACCCTCCTCTGTACATCCCTCCCTTGAGATTCTGCTGCTCCCTCACTCAGCATCACTGACGAATAACCCTTCAGGATACTCATGGCAATACCAATTGATTTTTCTTGCCTCCCAGCATCTTGTAGCACAAACAGCTGCACTATTGTTCAGGAAGGTTAAGTTACAAATGGCACATCCACATCCTTTGTACTGGCAGCTGCTGCTGTTGGTATTAGACATGGCAGCTGTAGAGACAATATACAAAGAACACCCTCCCGCCCACTCCTCCAGTCCTTGTGGGCTTGGGAGGGCTTCACACATGGCTGCCAAGTGCAGAGTATGTGGGTTTTGCTGGACAGGTCTAGACAGATAGCGTGGTGGCTGAAAGGAAGCCAGAAACGTTAAGGATGCTTATTTATACTGGCAGATGTGGAGCTCTGGGTAGGACCATGCTTCTGTGTCATGGAACATCAACCGTGTTCCTCAGTCCGTTTGTATCACCCCTCTTCTGTCCCAGTGTAAAGAATGGGTTTAACATACTTTAAATCAACTGGTGGACTAACTCCCCTCTGTTCCCCATGCCCATCTTTCTGTCATGCCTCAACCTGGAAAAGGCAGCTGAAACATCTGCAGAATCTCAGCAAAGAACCACCAGAAAGCCTGACCCTGGAAACATGCCCTATAGGAAGAGACAGAGTATTTTAATTTTTTTGGAATGCAGGAACAGAGAGTTGTTTACAAATACCTTTGCTGGAAAAAAAAAAGGTCTGGCATCTCAGGGTGTAGTTATCTGTTAGACAAAGAGCAAATATCTGTGGCTTTGGAATGTAACACTGCAAAGACAACGAAGGAGCTGTATCTTCTCTAAACTTCAGAGAAATCAGAGCAGAACTGCAGCCTTTCTGAAAAAGGGGTGCCAGTTTAAATGGGTTGATGCTGGGATGACTGGGAGAGGCTTTCTCGCCTCCATTAGGTAATCAGTAACCCTAGAAAGAAGTCCTGCTGGCTTCCAAGTCTTTCCAGCCTTGAGAAACAGCAGGGTCATGCCTATTTTGATATTCCATGGGTTAAAACACCCTACTGCGCCTTACTGAAACCTCTGCAGGTCAGGTACAGCATTAGCAGTGGCAGAACTGTTAGGATTGCATGGATAAACCATCCAATCATTTGCTTTAATTGTGACAATACAAATCTGTTTTTTCTTTATGCAGTGTTTGTCATAAGATGAATCATGGTTACCAAAATTATCGTGTAGAGGATTCTGTGTATAATAGCAGGCCAAGAGGTTAGAAGAGGAAGGGTTTCCGGGTTGGGTAGGAGGCACAAAGTAAAGCTACCAGATAAACAAGGCATAACTTCTGTCAAGAACCTATCAACAGATTCCCACCACATGCTCTGCAAATGGGCAGCTGTGCAGAGAAGTCCATCTGAACCGGCGTCTTTAGCGCACCGTGTTTTCCAGGCTATACGTGCAGGGCGGCATTTCCAACTCTAAATACAATCAATCAAGAGAGGCCTTCCCTCAGAAGACAGGATTTGGGCAGTCTCCAAGCTATCCAAAACATCAAGGGGTTGGATACTGGGCTTTGGTCTAAACTCCTGTCTCATGAACTTCAGGAATGAATTTATAAGGATCCTTCTCTGGAGAGATGCTGACTGTGGGATCAAAGGACGGATGAGCCAATGGCTGGGCTTTGGCCCAAGGCTTTCATGCCATACCCTACTCCCATATGGGCTTCCCCTGGGCAAGTCTCTTGGGGGAATCTATTTAACTGATCTGCAGCAATTTCCACTTTTCTCCATCTGTAGAGACAAACAAGCACTTCTAGGCCTGTTTTAGAGTCCTCTTTTGGGGGAGATGGAAGTAAAACTGCTCTAAGCAAAAACAAAACCTTATTTGCTATTTTGCTCCTGGGTACTTGAACCACACAGAGGGAAATTTATTTGGTTGCTTTAAGGTCATGTTAGGGAAGTCTTATTAAGGTCTACTGAGGGATCAAAGAGAAGTCAGGGAGTCTCCTGCAAGGCCTTCAAGACATCCCCAAAAATGCTTCTGTTGTGACTAGAGTTCAGGCTAGTCCTTGCTCTTTTCCTACTGAGAAGAGCACAGGTGATGTGCTTGGAGGAGATATGTTTGGGTCAGAGTCTTTGGCATATGGTGTCACTCTTAGGGAGGTCCTGTGCAGGGCCAGGATTTGAGTTTGATGATCCTTGTGGGTCACTTCCAACTCAGGGTATTTTATGATTCCATTATTCTTCTTCTCTTTTCATTGGGATGGCAGAAGCTCCTCTCTGTGAGCTTTCCCTGAGATTGCTGTGAGGTGAACAAGGACTTCCTCCTCCATGTAAACTTGGCTTTATTTTGTCTGACAGGTTCTTTTTTGTTGCATAGCAGCTGGAAAGAAGAACCTCTCCTAAGCTGGGCTGTTAGCTCTGCATACAGCCATGAAGGAAAAGCAAAATCCCTTGTGTTAGAACTCAGACCCATACCTCACACCTAAATTAATATGATCTCTGACACTATTGTCAAGAATCATGAAGGACAGTTTCATGAACTAAGACCTTGATATCCTGCCAGCACTGGCTGCTTAAAAGAACACTTAGAGAAACCCACATCTCTGCCAAGATGGAAGCTTGGGTGTTTTTTGGCACATTTGAAGAAGAAGGAATCAGAAAGATGGGAAGTGTGTGAGTCATCATCCCATGGCGTATTTGAAAGATGTACAGTTGTGACACTTGGGGATGTAGTGGTGGCCTTGACATAGCTGGGGAAAGGGTTGGACTTGATGATCTTGTAGGTCGTTTCCAGCCAAATGATCCTATGATTCTATGGTTGCCGTGGATATTCTCCCTTGCGTCTCCATTAGGCCCCAATAGCCAAACAGGGCCCACCACAAAGCACTGAAATACTACAGTGAAGTGATTGATCATTTCTTGTGCTTGGGGACATGCTGCAATCCCCGTCTGCCTGCCTGGGATGCCCTGCAGAGCATGGGACATGTGCTGTGATGTGACATTTCAGGTGGCACCATCTATCATAAGCATCACCCAGCACTTCCCATGACAATCCTGCTCATCATGTAGCCAGCATTTACAATGAATGCTGATGTGAGTCCATGAACACCCACACTATACCAGATCCCCTCCTGCATCCCCAGCATCTTCTTCCCAAGGGTGTGGGGATAGAAATCCTCTTCCTCTTTCCCAGGAGACTTTCCTGTATTCTACTGCAAGACCACAAAAGCTCAGACAAATGTGGGGAGATCACCCTCGTCTCTTTCCTGAGCCTCACCATGAGACTGCAATAAAGTGCTCCGCTTTTAAGCTTTTTCTTCCTAAAATGGGAGTCTTCCAGCACTGATCCAAGCACTGGCACCCTCCCCAGAGCTCCTGTTTTGGGACTAATTGTGAACAGAAGGGGAAAAGCAGGCCAGCCCTCACTTGTTTTCCTATGTCATCCTTTGCTGGGTATCATGTTCCTGCATTCCCTGTCTCTTTTCCCCTGTCCTAACTTCCTCATCCTTGTTCTTACTAGACCTGCCCTTCCTGGAACTCAACTTGTTGTTTAACCTGTTGGGTCCCTCTCTTTCCCTTCCTCCTTTATTACTTTGTGGCTTGGGTTCCTCTGCAGTGTCTTCCTCATCTTCCTCTATCCCAGAATAGCTGTGGAGATCAGACCTGTCTTCTCCCAAATCCTTGCCCAGAGCCACTCCTGCCCTTACACCTGGAAGACAGGTACAGAAGAGGCAGAGGGACCTGTGCTCATATTCATAACATGGCAATTCCACTTTCCTTTCTGCCCACAGAGCCCACACCCTACTAGCAGTGCTTATTAATGCTGATTACGCTGACTAATGAGACTCTCGTGCACACATCTTAGAGAGACCAAACCCCAGAGGGACAAGGAAGGAAGAAATTGCCCTTGCACATGGCTGTGGTGTTTCCTCTTGGCAGTTGTCAGATTGCTGTGGAGGGAGGGCAGAGCTTGCTCAGAGCCCAGGAGGAAACTAGGCTGGCAGATAACCCCACGTGTAGAGTCAGGGGCTCATTTTCTGGTGAAGAATTGGAGATCTTCAGCTTTGCTGGGCCTTGATATGTTTGCAGTGTGACTGAGGGATGGATATTGTGCAGCTTTGCCTTGCTACAGATTTCTGGGCTGTAACAGGAAAACCTTGCAAAGACAGAAATGCTTTGAATCATGGGCTGTGCTGGACACAATGCAGGTGAGACACACAGCAGGGAGAGACAGAGACTCAACTATTTCTGGATACCCATCCCCTGGCATGTCAACAGACTGCAAATATCTGTGTATTGTGACTCAGGCTCATGGTTAGCAGAGATTTTGTGTCCCAGGAATGACCGAGGTCCCAAGAAATACACGAGAGATTTTTCATCATCCTTCTTTGCTGGCCTCTGGGCAGCTGGTAGAAGACAGTATTTCTAATTCACTTTACAGGATTTTAGATGCACAAGAGACACACAGCACATCAAAGAGGAACAAATGCTGTAATTCCCTGAAAGGTCGGGGCATTTTACAGAGCTCTTTATTGCTGTTAAGCTCTTTAGGGAATGCATTCTGTCTACCACAGACTCGGTGGTGGTAGTATGACATGCAATGCCCATCCATCCCAATTACTATTTCAGCCTCTGGGGAATGATCCAGATCCTCAAAGACTGCTAAGTACTGGATTTAATTTGAAATCATTGGTAATTTGGCATCTAAATTTTAAATACTCTGCATAAAAAGACTGCCCTGTGAAAGCTGACTTGTGTGTGCTTTACCTTGTCAGTCTCTGCGTGTAGTTAGCGATGCATGGAATCACTCACATTGTCCTTGGAAGCTTCTCTATTTTTTTTGTGTGTGGCTGCTCTCATCAGAGAAATGGCAGGTTGGAGTGGGAGCAGGACAATTCCAATCCCTCTTGGTGATCACGAAGAGGCAACCCAAGGAGACACCCTGAGCAAAGGGATGGTGCAGATTGAGGGGTGAGACCTTGCCCCAGTCTCCAGAAACACACAGAGCTGAGGGATGCTTCAGCAGGAATGGGAACTGGCAGGTGGAAGGTGCCCCCCAAAACTGCTGTTTGGAGAAATATTTCTGATGATAGCTGAATTTTTGGTTCTGGTTTTCAACTGTGTGCCCTGAGCACAAATGGATGACTTTAAATAGGACAGAAGTTCAGCGAGTACTGCACCCTGAGGAAAAGCGAGATGTGTAAACAGTATGGATTAAATAGAGAGCTCAAAAACTCACAAGAAGGTAGGTTAGTTTGTGAAGAATATGACCTCTTTCCAATTTTTGGAGACAGCATCCATGATAAGGGATCAGACTCTGTTTTGGAGCTGGTATAAAATGAAGAAGGACCACTGAAAGCTCTGGATAAGGCAATAGACATTAAAAATAAAGAGAATTATCTAGTCTCAGGAGACTTTTATGGGCAGTGAATAATACACTGACAGTAAGGGTTATTCAGACTACCAGATGTGGAGTTTACAGCAGACAGAGCATTGACTGAGATGGTGTTTAGGAACTTTAAAAAATCTAAGCAAATCGTCTTAGAGATTTTATACTGACCTCAAATGAACAACTGAACTGAGAGAGATGTTAAGACATTACTGTATATGGCAAAAATACCATTGATAGCAAGAGAATGGGAGGTGTGAATCTGTGGGTTGTTGGAACAAAGAAGCTAAAATAAGCTATGCACAGGGCCTGCACATTTCCTCCTGTTTCTCTGAGTAGCCTTGGCAAAACAGTGCTGTTAACAGCTCTGTATACATGACACACCTTTTCATTACAAACAGCTTGGGAGGCATGGAAAGATCTGAGCATGTGTGGTGGGTTGGCAGGCTTGAGTTTCTGGGACTTTGCATGGCAGTGTAGATCTCTGAGGCACAAAATTACTATCTCCAGAGGAGGGACTGGTGGAAAATGGTGGCAGAAGCGTGAAGTGGCCAGCCTGGCTGAGAAGTCAGAGCCTGAGCCGTGTGTGCTGATGCATCATTTGACAGATGTTGGCTGTGAGGTGCCTGTATCAGTGATTTACAGATGAATAAGGAAACCACAGTACAGTTGGGACCTGGGAAGTGACACAAAGACAAGGACAATAGTCTTACCGCCCATGGGATAGTGCCATAGTATTGGTGGCCCTCACCACCACCTCCTGGAAGGAAAATCCTCTTCAAAGGAATAGAAGTCCCAGCAGAAGGGCACCGACTCAGCTGTGTTGCTTGGGAAGGAGCTCACGTGCCTGGCAATGGCAATTACTGGCAATTACAGACTCCACTATCTGGAACAGGTACTGGAACATCCAGTTCCCTGTACTGCAATGATATTGATGGTTCAAATTTTATTCCAATTGGATTGGTCAGGGAAGCAGGTTAAGTGAAACATATATATGTTGCAAGAAGCAAACTCTTGCAAACGCTGTTGCAAGAGGCAGTTTGAGGCATTGCTTATGTTGTGTTCCTGTGGGATGGAGATGGCTGGACCACAGTCAGATCTCAGGGAAGCAGAGTACTCCAGGATGCTCTAGCTTGTACCAACACCTGCTCTTCTGACAGGTAACACCAGTAAGTGCTAGGAGAAGCTGATCACTAGTTATGATGAATTCAAAGTAGCCTTCCAGATGGAATGGCCATCAATATGAGTGAGGAAACGTGGAGCAACAACAGTTATTGCTGTTCATGCCACAGGTTTTGCAGTTTTCTAGGATTTTTTTTTTTGTATTTGCATTGCTTCATTGATATAATGTCATCTAAAATATTTCCTAGGATATTTTTTTTTGTGTTTGCATTGTTTCATTGATATAATGTCACCTAAAACATTCCCCCACCATTATGGCTAGAATTTTGGAGCATCTTTAGTCTCTTTAAGCCTTTAAGAGCCTTTAAAGATGGCTCTTTAAAACATCCTAGTGAGTTTGTACTGGGGTGAATTTCAGCCTAGATGCCTGAGATGGATTATTTTTCTGTGCTTGGAAGTATTGGTGTTTGAACGACTGAGTGGATGGATTGATGGGGGAGTTAGGACAGCAAGCCCTGATGTTACAACATGACAGGGAGAAAAACCAAACCAGAGTAGTACAGCATCATAGTCTGGTTCTGGTTTTCATCTTGGCTGTTCCTCAGGGAGACAGAGCAGAACAGCAGCGTGTGCTGGGAAGCGTGTTCGTTTTCAGATTTTGTATACTCATCTGCAGGTCAGGACATTTAGAGATCCAAATACAGGTAGAACATATCCTTAACCTCTCTCCAACACAGACAAGGTGTATGCACATATATACATTGACATGTACTTTTTCTTATAGCCAGGAGAAGACTTTACTGCTTGACTTCATCTCTTCCCTGAGAAGGTTCAGACTTTTTCAGGAACAAATGAGTAGTGACTAGTGACATGTGGATTAGAATACTTTCGTTGCCATTCCATTGGCATCTAAAATCTTTGTAGTGGATAGCTCTGGAAACATCCCTCTTGTCCTTTATTCTTAAGCATATGCCCAAGGCACAAAAATCTTTCATTACAAACCAGAGCTATCCTGCTTTCTAAGTCATCCTAGAAGTGTTGCATTATGATGACAAACATGAAAAGAAAACCACAGTAAAGAGTTTGTTGCTAGCAAAATATCTGTATTAAAATACAAAGAAAACTTCCCTGCTGGGAACAGTAATTAATAGACTCTCTTTTGTATAGTACTAAAAGCATTGTAGGTTCCATTTCCAAACAGACCACAATGTTCTTGAAGAATAAATTCCACCACTGTCAGTCTGAGCCTCAGCCTACAACACAAAGAGTTCAAAAACAATAGTATTGTGCTTCCTAGCAATATTCCAGCATCGTGGCACTGGCTTACTGCAGCGTGTCCCATCAGATGTGGGTTATATCTGGACACTGCTTGGTGATGGCAAGCTCAGAGGGCTTCCTAATGTGTTTGAGAAGGCGATGATTGCATTGGAGCCCTTGGAGTTCTTGTTCATACCCAGGATGTCTGCATTAGTTTGCTCTGGCTCGGTTTTCCTGAAGATGTTTTTCATGGTTGACTGGAAGTTATTGGTGACAAAGCAATAGACAATGGGGTCCATGCAGCTATTGAGGCTACTCAGAGTCACTGTCACATGGTAGACGAGGAGGCTGATGTTGTGGGGCATGTCTGGGTTGATGGAGATTGCGACCTGTAGCACGTGGAAAGGAGTGAAGCAGATCATGAAGATGATGAGGACAGTGATGAGGAGCTGCACAGCCCTCATTCTCCTCTCCCGACTCTGGTGCATGAGGCTGGGCTTGGACAGGGCACACATAATCCTGGTGGTGAAGAAAATGATTATGATGAGGGGGAAGAAGTATTCGCAGACCATCAGGACCAGGATCTTGGAGAGGCAGCACTCGGCAAACCTTATCGCCATGGTCAGGATGGAGAAAGTCACCACAGTGGCAAAGATCCAAATGAAGATGCAGATCCCCTTGGCACAGGTGGGGTTCCTCCATTTTCGTGAGGCTTCCACCTGCACGATTGCCAGGTAGCGGTCAACACAGATGCATGTCAAGAAGAGGATGCTGCAGTACATGTTGACAAAGTAGCTAAAGATGTGAACCAAGGAACAATTCTTGCAATCCCCTGCACTGTAGAACATGATGATCCGGACAGGCAAGGAAAAGCCCACCAGGAGATCAGTTATGATCAGGTTGATGGTGTAAATAACAGAGGTGGTTTTTGTCTTGGTACGGAAGCAGAAGACATACAGTGCCAAGCTGTTCAGCACAACACCCACAAGGAAAATGATGATATTGACTACCATCAGGACAATCCACAGGCTATAAAAATCTGTGAACAGTTGCTCATCTGAGTGGATAAACTTGGAGAACAAGTTGATGTTGGAGTTAGGTTGCTCAGTGGAGTTGATAGAGTCAGGGGCTGGCCGTTGGGTGGAGGAGGTCGGCATGGTCACTGACTTCCAGCAATCTGGAAGGAAAGAAACAGAGGTATAGTGATAAATGTGTCAGCATTCCCTAGGGCTCAAAATCTTGTCACCTAAGAACATTTTAATCAACATATTTGCACATCCTGAGTAATAGATCTCCATCTGCCAATATGGGATTACCAACAATCACAAGGAAAATACCTGGGTTTGTAATTAGTGTCTTCCAGTGGTTCCAGGTGCATGTTTTAGAGAAGACACACGCTCTCCACTTCAAGTTTCTCTTCCTCTTCCTTGCACAAAAATGGTTTGCATAACATAATGGTTTGCATAACCATAATAATGGTTTGCATAACCATAGCCCCAGCATTTAACTCCTAAAATATCATATTCCTGGCCTTCAGCAGGTGATCCCATTAGAGAGTTACATGCAGCAGTGTTTTCAGGAGATGTAAGATCACCCTGAAATCAAAGAATGGCTGAACTTTCTAAGAAAGCAGAAGCATGTTGTGTGGCATCTTCTAGAGATCTGCACTAACAGCAACAGCAGCCGGGAGATTTCAAGCTAAGGGTGTCAGACACTAGTCCTGCCAGGGTTTGACAGTTTAATTTGCAAATCATTCCTGACTTATACACAATTTTAAACTGATTTGTATATTAAAAAGATTTTTTAAAATGGCCCATTATATACAGAGACTTGGCTGGTTTCAATAAAAATAAATGGTTGAAAAATGTCTGGAATATCTCAAAGAGGCTGGGCAGGGCTTTGAGGTTAAAAAAATCAGCTTGGATCAGCAGGGAATGATGCTGAAAGTCTTGATTTATGAGGGTTTGAAATTCCTGCTACCAGTGAGCCAAACGTGGAAGGACTGGGAGACAAGGAGCTGTGAATACATCTCCCAGTACTCATAGAACTGCAGTGCCTGGGCCCGGTGTCTCGGTATGGAAGGCTGGAATTGATGAGGCAGTCTGGATGTACAGCTCCCCCAAGTATGCCCTATCCTCTGACAGCTTTTTTCCACCCTCCTCTAATCCTTTTTGCTGCTTATGGGGATCAGGAGGCTGGACTGAAGGTACTCTATCACCTGTGAGATGCTTCAAGCTGTTGGTGGCTGTGTACCAAGTGGAGGAAGAAGCTACTTAGGACAAAAGTGAAAAATGGATTGTGAGGAAAGTCCCTGCTGGCCAAAAGAAAATGTTTTGCAGGGACAGTACTAACTGCGTCCAGAGAACATCACAGCAGCTCTGAGCCTACCTCATGAGTGCCAAAGCCTTCTTCTGCCTGGCCACCAACTCTCTCTGCATTTTCTGCATATAGCACTCCTGATGTGTTTCGCCAGTGTTAGGCCAATAGTCAACATTCAAGATCAAGAGTCCGCATAGGATGCTACAGCCTAGTTGTGATTATTCTGCATGGTTCATTCAAGCCAGGTGAGAATGAAACAGAACACTTGCTGAGGAAAAACAGAGATTAGGACTGGGAATTGAGAAGAGGTGTGAAAAATTCTTGGACAAGTGACTTTGCTGTCATGATGGATCTTGTATTTGTTGGCCTGGAGTCTGCGGATTGCTCTAGTTTCTTCTTGTCTCTCACTTTGTCTGTGGAAATGGTGTGAATCCTTGAATTCAGAAGGCTACTTCCAATCAAATGGCAATTTGTTTTATTTAGGTAGCCAGTGAAGCCCAAGGAGTTGAATTGTCCATTGGAAAGGCTGGTGCTCAAACAGGAAGCCCTCTGGAGATCCAGCCCAGTGCCAGAGTACACTGCAGGACTGAAATCCTGAAACCTGGGGTCAGGCCACCTGTAATGTCCCAAAGAACTACGGGGCAAAGAGGAACAATTCTAGTTTCTGTCCCCTTTTACCTCTAGGCCATCTCCAGCAAAAACCAGACATTGGAACATTGTCTGTTTTGGGAATGACCGGATTACCTCACCCTGCACTGAGCTCTGGTGGCAGCCAAAGTAGCACACATGTTCATGGCATTTTGTCCAGGTCTGACTGAGCCTGCAGACTCCTGAGGGAGAGTCTTGTATCTTTATATTTTGTGCCAAGTATGCTGTCAGAGAAAAACAGAAAAAACTAGCCCCAAGATAGGCTGATGGTAGTGGAGTTGCAAAGTCTGGCACCTGAGAAAGAGACATGGGGAGGATGCAGAACCCTGGCCTGTTTTCTACTGATTTCCTAAGATTCTCACCATGTTCTCTGTTTGTTTGTTTCACTCTTTAACTATGAAAACAAACTGAAATGAGCAGATGCCTGGAATTGCTCCCAGCTTTCTCTTTGCAGATGCTATCAAGATGAGCACTGTGGAAGCCAAGGAATAAAGAAAGATTTTGATGCCCCAGTAGTGCAGTGTAAGCTTGTATGTCTGTGTTCAGACACATACCTGGGCAAAGGGAGAAGACAAAATCACCCATCCCATCCCTGAGCTTGCACTAAACTGTATTGAATTGCACATGCATTTGTCTTCTCATTGTAATTCCATGGCACTGGCTGTTTTTTCTGATTTTGTGTCTGGTTAGTAGCTTGCCTCCTCTGGGAGAGTTTTCTCTAGTCTGAGATCCCTTATCACAAACATCTTAATATAAGATATTCATCTTATTTTGCCTTTCTTGCCTCAGTGAAATCAGCACCTCCAAATACATTCAAATATTCCTCATCCTCACAATGCCTTTGAGGGATGTAGGGCATGTTACAGATAAATAGAAAATTAAAATAATCAGCATATACAATGTCCTGGCTTACATAGACACCTTTTCCACTGAGTCCCATGTGCAAGGAAGTAAACTCCAGATAATATAAACTGCTGAAAAACAACAGGTAACACTGTGTTTGCCAAATTGAATATGCAAAGTGCTGCATTAGAGTTTACGTCTTTCCCCAGTCCATTGCTGCCCTATCTGAACTCAAAATCCAAACAACTACATGAAAGAAGTCCCAGCAAATTTAATTAATCCTGAAGATTTCCTCCCTGACAGTCTGTGGAAAAGCTGCCTCTTGGGCTGTGGTGGGAAAAATCTTCCTCTAATCAAATTGTTACTGATGGATGTTTGGGTGAATGGCCTCTTCCTTTCTTTGTGGGACTGCTCTCATCTCATGGCTCTCAAGAAGAAAGGATAGAGAACTGGACTAGCAAAGAAAGAGAATTCCTCTGAATGCTTTTAATGAGATGGAGCTGGACCAAACCCCCAGTTTACAGCTGCTAAGGATTTTTCCATTGTGGGACTCCAAGCCCGTGAAAAAGGTACATTGCCCCATTTTGCAGCACAGAAAGGCAGCCTGACCTCTTGTCTGAGCAAAGCTAAACATTTACAGAGATTTTCAATTCTTCCCCTCTCTGAGTCCAAATATTACCTCAGCTAGGTCTCTCTCTTCAATCAGACATACTCATGCATGTGTCAAAGTGAGTCAGTTCAGCTACCCATCACCATGAAGTAGTTGCATATGAAAGTCAGTGAGGGGCATGGCTAAATTATTGAGAAGTTTGCAACCTCTGCAAACCTTTATTTGCTGCGTTTTGCACTATTTATTACTCGTGGCTATGGCATGAGCTCATGCAGGGCTGCAAGAACCACCTTTACTAACAGAGCAAATAGACTCTGGGTTAATGCTCTTCCTAAAATCTTCAAAGAGCTTGGAGCTCAGCCTACTTCATACCTGACTGAGCTCTCAGCCCCCCAGATTTCCATGCAATCCCTGTTTCTTGGAGCTGGCAGTCTGCAAAGCCCAAGATGGGTAAACACGCATCCTTCTGAGTACTGTCTGACCGTGCCAGTTGGCCTATGCTGCTATATTATACCTCTCAGGCTGGATTTTGTCTGTCTGGCTGGGAGACTGTGGTAGCATTTCCTTAAAAGTACAGCAGGCATCTGGGTAGAAATGGGATGAAGGGAGGAACAGAGACTGGAGGTTGACCTGCTTTCCCTCGTTTTGATAAAGGTCCCTGCTCAGCACTGGGAGAGGGGGACTTGCCCTCAAATACTTTCTCATTGTTGTGTGACACAATCAATTCCATCATTCTTGGGCCAAACAGGAAACAGATGGCCACTGTGCAGAAATGAGGTCCTGCAGCCTCTTCCCTCACTCACTCACTGCTTGGCATCATACTTGTTAACTTAGCATGGGCAGCTCAGTGCTAAGGAGGAGATTCTTGCCCATCCTATATTCTGCTTCACCCAACCTTTTGCTTTGTGCCAGCCTTAAGCCTCACCCTGCACTTGCTGTAGTTAATGGGGTTCACTTCCTTAGCCCAGGGGACTTTTGGATCTGGATTAGCAACTCAAGTAAGGGATACAAAAGAAAAGGCAGGTCAGACAACAAAGCTTTGTCCTAACTGCTTGCCAAAAGGATTATTTATTGATGTGCAGAAAGGATCTCTGTGTGCAGACCCAGAGAACACCAGAGCCACACACTGGGATTGGAAAGCTGCAAAGGACGTTAACAAGCACGAGTGTAATTTAGTATAAACAGCTTCAGCTTTTCTCATCTCCCTGTCCTGAACTGGAACATCTGATATGAAAACCTGTCTCCTTTATCATTCCCCCTGTTCCCCTCACCCTATCCTGCCTGCCGGTATTATTCTGCTGCCTGGGGTGGCAACAGTGTGTGTTTACCTTTGCAGCCTTCCCGTGTTTAAAGTTCTCTGGGTGATTTATCATCATATTTATAAATGAAGGGTTAAACTCCCTCTCTTTCAATTTAAATTGTATGATTCTCCTTCTGGCAAGCTCTCACTCAACTCTGGCTCAAACTGGCCAAATATGGTGTTTTTGTGCATGTCGACCTTGCCCTATACGTGGTAGAGCTTGTTCTGTGTGTCTCATGCTCAGCCTGGGGAGGATGGGTTTGCTGACAGGGGGAAAGAGAGAGAAAGGGAGAGAAAGGGAATGAATCCAGCAGCTGAAAGGAAAAAGCTGGTGCCCATCTGGCCCTTGGGCTGTGAGAAGAGAGCTAATTCTGAGGGAGACAGATTATACCCCAGAAAGCAGAAATGGGACTATTCTCAGGTAAGATCCCATTTTTGTGGGCATCAGATCTCTGCTCTCACTTGATTCCTGGGCATTGGGGTCTCCTATAAACCTCCAGGTCTAAGGGTGGCCAGCCCAGGTGTGTGAAACACCCACCTGCTGGGGAATTGCAGTTGGAAATAGCCAAATCCAGTGCAGAGCTGGATTATTCCTTTCCCTCCAATGCCATGGACATAAAAAGGACTTTGGAGACACAAAACACATAGTTTTATGACTGTCAGATTAAATGACACCTGCTTTCTTTTAGTCTCATGTCTCGCAGTGACTCACAGGGCTGGGGGAATGCTTTGCCCTGCTTGAGATGCTTATTATAACTTTTTCCCATGTGGACACTTGGCTGCTTTAATGAGCACTCACATTCCAGCTCTTCCCTTGGCTCCAAAACTTGTTTGACTTTCTCCTTTCTTTGCTGCCTAATTTCCTGAAAATTGAGGTGATCTTTCCCTTCTGCCAAATTCTGGTTGAAATGAGGCAGCAGATTGAAAAACATTAGGAGGACAGAGGAAATCGAAGCTGACAACCACACAAACAGGCACTGAGAGTGATCCTTGTTTCCTCTAATGTGAACCTGCAAGGCATTTGTTAACACTCTCCACCACATATCCTTTCATTTAGGTCTTATTCCCTGCAAATTCACAATTGCTTTGGCATTGAAACACAGTAAACAAGGCTGGATGGTTTCTGTGAAAAAAAGAGGGTATTGCCTGCTTCTTGTTGTTTTCCTGAAGAGAAATAATTTCAAATTTATGCCAAACCGTGGGAGAACCAGCCTGACTGGAACAGGTGATAGCTAATTGCTGGCTGTTGGCACTATTCAACCATGGCCTACTTGCCCATGTGTCCTGAAAAGTGTGATGGCCAGTGTCTGGTGGTTTGAATGGTCATGTGCTGAATTACAGCTTTTGTCTGGAATCACAGAATCACAGAATATCCTGAGTTGGAAGGGACCCACAAAGATCATGGAGTCCAACTCCTGGCCCTGCACAGGACCATCCCCAAGTGTCACACCATGTGCCCAAGTGTATTGACCAAATGCCTCTTGAATTCTGTCATGCTTGGTGCTGTGACCACTGCCCTGGGGAGCCTGTTCCAGTGCCCAGAAACCCTCTGGGTGAAGAACTTTTTCCTAATATCCAACTTAAGCCTCCCTGGACCCAACTTCAGGCCGTTCTCTCAGATCCTGTCACTGGCCACCACAGAGAAGAGATCAGTGCCTGCCCCTCTTCTCACAAAGAAATTGTAACTTCGATGAGGTCTCCCCTCAGTCTCCTCCAGGCTGAACAGACCAAGTGACCCCACCTGCTCCTCATACAGGTTCGTCTCAAGGCCAAGAGAGATTAATGTCCCCAACATTGACTTTTGAATCTCTAATGTTGGCCATGAGAATCAGATTTCCCATTTGGCCAGAGGGAAACCTTTTATGTCCACTCTCAGGCACAGTCAGGGGTAAATCCTTCAAGACCGGTAAGCAATCACAGACTGAGGATGTGTGGAGGCTGATGTGATGCTGGTTGTTGGGCTGGTGTTGCTGATGTGCTGTTGAGCTGTTTGCCTCCTGCCTGAGATGCCCAATTTGCCTCTCTGTGCTCCTTCATCTCCAAGGCTCTGCTGTGGATGGGCAATGGAAATTGCTCTGTGTTGTGATCTGATCTCCACCCACCAAAATGAGTTCAACTGTGTGCACACATGGATGGATCCTGTGCTCTCCATGGGCCCAAGGCCAAAATCATGTGCTTTGAGGGTGAGGGACCCACATCCCTGGCTCATTTTGGGACAAGCAATAGTCTGTGGGTGCTCAAGCAATGATTTAGTCCAGCAGGTCACTCTAGGCCATGAGGAATCACTGCCAGTTAGAAAGAGGGAGAGCACAACTCTCCAAAGTGCATTCTTCTTCTCCATGGAGCAAAGTGACCCAGATGGGACTGATGCCACCTGGCTTAGACCAAATGCCAACTCTCTGCATCCAGGCTTGAACCTGCTGCTTAAAATCAGGTGACAGATCACAGTCCTGGACACCCCAGAGACAATCTATTTAAAACTTGGAAAAGTCTGCATGGTTCTCCCTCAGTCCTGTCCTGAGCATGCATGAAAAAACCGAAATGATGCTCCCAGAGAGGAGGAAATTAACATACGGGCAGATTTCTTATGAATTTATACCTCCTCTGTGGTCATTTGCAGCAGCAATGCCTCAGCCTTTGAAAGAAAGAGCCCAGATGTGCATACACAAGCAAAAGGAGGAGGTATTGTACATGCTGTGCCTCTCCAGACCTACAAATATCCACCCAGCAGTGGTGGGTGCCTAGAGGGCCCCAAGCATATCCCTGATAAGGCTTCTAGTACTTGTAACCTATAATAAAGGCACTAATAAAAGGAGTTTGCCTCTTTTTGCTTGTTTATACAAAAATTATGTAGAAAAGTCCCTCCTGAAACCTTTGGATGTCTACAATGCCTTAGCAATACCACTGTATTTTGCATGTCCCTCTTTTCTTTGTTACCAGATCTTGGCCTTGGAGTGGCAGAAATGCTAAGTGTCTCGGTGAATGCTCCATCAATCATGCTGCTAGCATTTAAAAGACCAATATCTCATACCCTGTCAGGGCTCGTACCAAGGCCATCTGTCACAAGAGAGCACAGGGTGACATCTCTGCAGTAGGTGCTGTGTATTTCCAGCTTTTAGAGAAATCAGAGCATGACTTCCTGAGTGTATCCCTCTCTGTCCCTTGTGGACCATTATACATGAGGGGAAAAGACATATTTTTTGGGAAATTTTTTCCAAGATGATAAACATTTTTTTTTAAAGTTACATCTTAAACAAAACATATGGATTTGGATTCTTACAGGTCCATCCAGTCAAGATGGATTTGAGCCCGTCTTCTTGGGAGGTTGTAACAGTAAAAGAGAAATGCATTGGATATTATAGGGATTACAGTAATCCATTGAGCATTTCCAGGGTGCCTGAGACAAAGCACTAGAAATGTCAGTTTGGAATAACAGCTATTGTGGCTGTGTGCAAGGAGAACCTTAAAGTGAAAATTACCATATGGGCACATGTAGGAACTTCACAGGCAAGTGCAAAAACAATATCTGGCCTGTGTACTGCTGCTTGCTTTTAGGAAGGATTGCTAATTGCAAATTTAGCACTCTGTGAGCACTTTCTCTCTTTCTGCCTTCAGCTGCCTGCTTGCTCTGTCCTTTGGCAAGAAGCTGAGGAGGGCAGTAAAAGAAGAACAGGAACGTTGTCGTGTGGGAGAATACCTGAGCTCCTGCACAGCCTTGGAATGCAGGACTGGTGAAACAATGCTCACACCCCAGGAAGCACAGGGAATGGAGGTGACATAAGTGCAGGTAGGGATGAAAGGGCAATGCACAGGGGTCAGGTGTACCAGCTCTGCCTCCCAGGACTCACTCCAAGCTGTGCTGCTTTGTTGGCTGCAGGGAGAAACTGAGGCATGAAGCCATGTGTTGTGTTGGCCCAGGGAATGCATTGAGGTGAGATGCAGTTAGGGAGCAGACAGTTTTTGAGGCATCCCAGGATGGACAACCATGTTTTAACCCTTTGGGAGACCTGTTTCTGTGGTTTCCTTAGCGAGTCACATATGACACTGCTGTGCAGACCCCACAGTGCCTTCAGGGTTTTGCAAATTTTGGATTCACCAGGTTAACCTGAAAAAACTCAGTGTTGTTGGTGAGTGTGTTGCTATGAAGCAGGGAGCATTTCCGAAGGGACCAGCTAAGGACCTTGGAAAGGATCTGTTTTCTCCTTCTACTGACCCAACAAGTGGGTTCAGAGAGGGAAGACCACTCCTTTCCTAGGGATAAGCTTGCACCCTGCTGCATAGCCAAACAGGTAAAACATCCCCACTCACAGCTGACCCCCTTCCAGGAAGTACCTCATCTCTTCTCCTGGCTTCCAAAACCTTCCTGAATGCATTTCACCAAAATTTAGTTACACCTGGGAGTACAAATGTACAAATGGCATCACCCCCCTCTTCACAAGATCTGGCACAGTACTTTTCAAGAAGGGAAAGCCAGCAACTTTGTACACTTCCCATCACCCTCCATCTCCTTGAAGAACAACCAAATATTGTTACACTGCCCCAAATCCCAAGAACAAAGAAGGTCATAAGGGAGAAGTTCCTTGCAGCCCCTCACAGCTGCTGGCACAGACTTGCTTTTTGGGTCAGGCACTTCCCAGTGGATTTCCACACCTGCTGCATGGGCAGAGCCAGAGACTTCCCGAGCTGCTCATCCACGTGTTCAGTACAGGACTCTTTCTGCTGCCACCCCTGCCAGGGCTCCCTGCTGCAATAGCCAGGACTTGGAGTCCAATATCCAGCAAATCCTTCCTGGCCCCCCGCTGCCTCCGATCCCGTGCCCCCCTCTTTCTCTCTGACCAATATCCCAAAGCATTCCCTGCAATGGTCCCTGCAGTGTATTCCTGCACGACGGGCTGACTTACCTCTGGCCTGATCTCCCTTCTATGTTAGAGGAGCTGCCGGTAAGAAAACTTCCTTGTGGACCTGACTGCTGACAGCCCAGGAAAGAGACATCTGTTCCTACAAGCAGAACAACTGGAGTGACTACAGAATATGAAGAAATGCCTAATCTCTCTCTTGCGTTCTCTCCCTCTCTCCCCTCCTCTCTTCTAAATATAGCCGTGCAACTAATGGGAAAAAATATACACTACCAAAAAAAAAAAAATATTTCCACTTGTCTGTAGTGTTCAGAATTTCTCCCCAAACATCTGGCTCCTTGCCCTAAATCTCTCTGAAATTTATGAAGTGCTGTAAACGCTAAAGAGGGCTCCAGCCATACTCACGGTGCTAATGCCTGAACATCTCTTGTAAACTAAAACTGATGTTGCTGCCCCCGGGTCAATTTTCCTGTGTCTCTGTGGGAACAAAATCTCCTTGCTGGGAACTCGCCAGCTCAAGGCCACCACAGTGCCACCACCATGTGTGATATGAGGAAAATACCCCTCTTTTCGTCTTCCTGATGTGAGCTGGGATTAGAGAGAAGCATCCCTGGCAGCTGCAGGAAGGTATTGAACCAAATACCACAAAGCCTGTGATGTGCTTTGAACCAACCCAGCTGCCCAGACCCTGAGAAAACCCCTAGCACAGGGAACCAAAGGGGGACCCTGCACACTTTGGTGGTGCTGCTTGCAGTCATTTGGGAGAGGAGATAATGAGATCTATCCAGGGCTGAAATGGCTGAGCATGGGTGGCAATAAAGAGTCTGGGGCTCCACCAAGGAGTTCCCCAACATGTTCCTCCATCCTCATACAGCTCTTCCCTACTGGTGGTAGAGTCATTGTGGGTGTCAGGTCTCTCTCAGAGTGGGGATTTACATATCTCTACACCCTTGGCTACATAAGAAGAGACTGACATTGTACCAAGCACAATGAATTATCCCATTATTGATATGGGTTCAAGTTACACAGCCAGAGCAAATTTCAAGAAATCTCTGCTGATAGCTGCTCGAAGGACTCAAAATCCCCCAAGTCCCATCTCAAGTCTCACTTCTTGCTCTAAACTGGGTACCAAAACCCCATCTGTTTTGGGGTTTGCACAAATGTTCTCCTCAGAAGGGTTTCAGTAGCTTTAGAGATTTCTTCTGGGAGAAAAGGCAGAAAAAAAGTAAGAGCTTACATCAAATTTAGTTGTTTAGAAGTACAGAGAGGATAGATGCTGGATTTTAGTATCAGCCCTGGCCTGCATCACACTTTAGATAAAGACAACACTGGTGCCAATGCAATAAACATGCAGGATATGGCCTGTCACAACATGACAGGATCAACTGAGAGGCATTGAATTCCAGGTCAAGAGGCCAAATCCATAAATAGAGGAGAGGTAAACTCCAAACATGCGTGTCTCACTGGAGCACAAACAGTAGCTACGGTTATTAGAGAAGGTTGACCTCATTTTCTGGAATTACTTTTTCACCATTGGATCTTTCCCAGGAAGACTGAGCTGATCCTTTTTGTCTGGTTATTTTATTGATTTTCTATTTTGAGTTTCCTCACATTGAGGGGCAGATTGTTCCTCCAGTTTTGGGAACATCCTCCTTGCCTTTATAAGCCCTGTGATGCAGGCATCCAGCCTTCCACAACTGACCTCTAGCTCAGGCACTTGCCTGAGCTCTCATTTGTTTCTCACTTCTATATACCTGGGAAGCAAGTGTGATTGGAAAGTCTCCATGAGCCCTGTCTGGGTGATCATCTTGCCTTCACTTCTCTCCATCCTGGAAGTTCAACAGAGGGAAGAACTAAGAGAAGAAACAAACCCATGGTCTAATGTTGGGCAGGGTGGGTGAACTTGGGCCCTATTGAGGCACCAGGACAGGTTTCCCAGAGAAGCTGTGGCTTCTCCTCCCCAGGAAGTGTTCAAGGCCAGGTTGGACGGGACTTGGAGCAACCTGGGATAGTGGAAAGTATCTGTGCTGTGGCAGGGGGTTGGAACTAGATACTCTTTGATGTCTCTTCCAACCCAGACCATTCTAGAATTCTATGATTCTATTGTTCTCAATGCCTGTGGTGACAAATGTTTAAGTTTCCCCCAGCCTGTCAACAAAATTTTTATATTTAGGGAATGGCTCTCTGGAGTTACAAATGTGAGACTGTAAGAAAGACACTTTTCTCCAGGATGAGCTATTGCTACCTGCACTTTGTCCACCTTCTCTGGGACTGCCTGGTCCTTCTTATGAGAGGACTGGTTTGGTTTTATGCTTCCATGTGAAACATGAGAGCTGCATTCCCATCTCTGTGCACAGGATAATCAGCGCCTGCACTCCCCCACTATCCCAGCCTCTCCCTCCTTGCTGGATTTAGAGCTAGGCTCTGAGTGGCAACAGCTGCAAAGTTTCAAGTTGTGCCTGAGATAGTGCAGAACATGCCATATTGGGAAGGAGATGCTGCTGTTAAGGTGGAGAAGGCACATCCGGGCTCAGGACCACGCTTTGTCCCAGACCCGGTTCCCATACTTGACTTCAGGAGGGGTTGCAACCGTAGCTGATAAATGAAGAGCTTCTATCATCTCCTAATTTTCAGTCATTTATCATCCTCCCAGAGGGAGCAAGAAAGGCAGCAAAAAAATCCCAAAGCTTCAGTAAGTGGAAAATTTTCAAGCTTGTTCATTGAATATACAACAGTATTAAATATTGGAGTGAGTGAGATTATAGGTGGACAAAGATATTGTCTCAGTCAAAATCAGCATGTAGGAGGACTAATAATTACATCAGGGAAGGCTGCTACTAGCACACCATAATTCCTAGCATCCCTTAACCTTGCCATGTTTAATAGGGCTTAGGTTAAAAGTCTTCTGTGGCACAGTGCAGAAAAGCTGGAGACAGCTCTTGAGGAAGGTGGTGAGAAAGCTGATACCACACATCCCTCTGGGAAGATGTGCCCTGTTTTTGTCACGAGAAGGGTGTACTCTTCCAATCCTATTCAAAAAAGGGACTTGAGCATCCTTTGATCTCCTGCTGCACGAGAAGAGATTGAGATTGGGCACTGCATAATGAACTTTAACAGATCTGTGACAGGTTCAAGGCACATGGTTAAATCAGCTTACAAAGTGTCTCTGTTGACCAACTCTGTAAAGAGCAAACCAGAATGTTCAGACACTGGATTCTGGTTTGGTCTCTAAGGCTACTGTGGAATGCTGTAAATCAGAACTGACCCAAGAGGACCATGTAAGTTCTCACAGCTGGACCAAGGGTGGAGAAATTGCTGCACTGAACCACCCTCCAGGAGTCACGTTTGATTTAGGGGGAAATATGTGGGCACTGAGGCTGTCCCCAAATGTCTAGGAACTTTTCACCTAGGTCAGGTGTTCTTCAACCCCACCACACTTCCTTATCATAAGGAAGTGATGTGCACGTTCCCTTGGAGAGCAGTATGGGAACATAATCCTCTTTGGTGACTCCCGAGTTGGTGCTTTGTGGAAGTGATAGCATGGCAAATGCATGGATCTTGAAATCAGATCCAGGGTTTTTCTGGTGCTTTTGGTAGAATCCAAGGGAAGTCCAGCCCAAAGAACCTTGAAGATTGGGGCTCGCATCTGTATCTAGCCTGGCTTTTAGCGTATGGCACTTGCTCATTTGGAGCCAAAGTGAGCAACATGTGGCTTCAACTGCTGGGCTATTGAGAGGTCATTCTTTGCTGTTCTTTTGGTGATCCAGGTGGGCCATTCTTGGACATCTGGGAGGTCTTTGGACAGCTTTGGGATCAGAATCCTGAGACATTCATGCTGGTTATGCCTAAGGTGTAGCTGGAAGGACTGGAGGAAAAGATCAGAACTCTGTCTTGTAATTCTTTGACAGAATCTGTTTCAAGGAACAATCTTTGTCCCTTTCCTGCAGTGCTGGCATAGAAACACCAAATAGACAAATAAATATGACCTACTTATCTCTGGAGAAGAAGGGTTCAGATTGCTCCCCCAGTGATATTCAGTATTCCTAGAGTTTTTTACCTGACTGTCAGCAAAGGCAACAGAGGCTGTGGAGAGCCACAAAAGATGGTCCAGCTGGCTTTGTGATGGCACCTCAGCAGGGTCCAGAGGCAGCTGTACCAGCCTGACGTCAGCAGCTCTGCAGGGCACAGTCTGTGTCCTCTGCCAACTGCTCAGGATCACAGGCACTTCCAAGCACTTGCTGTCCTCAGAGGACTGCAAGGGCCAGAGGCCACCATAATTTTACATCCCTGCCTCTGAACAGGCTGCCCATCTGTGTGTTTGCACAAGGAGGGAGATCAGACTCTCACCATATGGGGACTCTGCTGATGGGATCCAGCTGCAATTCATCTGCATGATGAGGGACAGGGAAAGACAAGTGATGCCCTAAAATGATGGCCATGGCTCCTGTTGGGTGAGTCAGGCATGGGGGAGGAAATCTGTAGGAGCCAGTTTCCTGCCTGCCTGCTGCGTATTTGGGAACTGACTTTGCTGACCATTGTCTCCCCCTCCATTTTTCTCCCCAGACTGTGGCATTTTTGCTGATGGACCTGCTGAGCTGAAAGAAAAATGAAGATATCTGCAGGACACGAAGAGCAAACTGCTCCTCTGTGCAACCCTGAGGTCTTTCCTGAGTGACTGGTTTGCAGCACATTGGTCCTGCCTATCTCCAGTTCTTGCACGACCAGGGGTATGAAGGTAGATGTTCCCTAACCTGTTATAATTGTACCCTGTGGGGGTGAACCAGGATCCCTCTCTCCCTCTCAGTCTGCCCAGTTTACCACAGGTCTCACAACTTGTGAGGGTTCTGAGAAGGTTCCTCAGTCAAGGCACCAGCAAAGTGAGCCACCAGGACTTTTTGCCACCCAACAAATCATGTCATGTCTTAGCTGCCCTACGGATCCAAACCTCATTGGGATTCTTTGCAGGGTCCCGCTCTGACCTTTCTGGCCCCCCAACCCAGGTCTGGCCAGCAGCCACCTGTTGTACTTTTTTATTTTTGCTATGTTTTTCAAAGATTCAGAAGCTAATTGCCAAGAACTCAATGTCCAGTGTCACAACCTCGCTGCAGAACTCTCCTCATTCCCAGGAAAGTATTTCCTGTTGGTTTTGTTTGTCACTGGGCACACAGGGACACTGGTGCTTGGAGGGGAAAGCTACACAAGCTTTGGGCTTTGGCATTGCTTGGGCACCATGCCCTGAGAGGTCAGAGGTGGGTGGAGTGGCTCTTGCCCAGCTCTAGTTTGAAGGCTGCAAAGCAGGAATTGGTAGGATGGCTGGTCCTGGGTGGTTGAAGGCCCCCCAGGGAGCTCTCAGCACTCTGCTCTTGTGTTTGTGGCAGTGGGAAGCGCAGTGTGGCAAGGCTGAGCCAGAAGACCTTGAACTGAAAAATGTGCTGTGCCCTGCAAGGATGCAGAGAACAGAGGAACATTTGAAAACCCATGGCAAGGAAGGGGTGGGGAACTTAAGGACCTAGGCTGGTATCTCCACCTGCTCTGATTTAGCAGTGACCACAAACTTGGAAAGGGGCAGTGGGGTGCTCCCAAGGCCATCTGTTCAACTTTTGGGGTTTTCTGCTATATGAGTAACCTAGCCTGGGAGGAAGAATACCTGTAACTCAGAAAAATCTGGTATTTGGACCCATAAACCTAAAAAAAGGATTTAGAGAAAGACATCCTCTCCCTACTCTCTCTCTGCAAACATTGTAATCCTCCTCTCCTATTCCTTTTGTTTGCCTGGTTTGGAGAGATTTGGAAGGGCTCAGGGCAGGGCTGTCTTTTGTTAGACGTGCACAGAGCTCAGCAATGCTCTGATCTGGAACGGGGCAGCATAAATCTGGGGGATTATCGTAGAAAATGCCAGAGTGATGAAAAGCCCTATAGGAACAGGAAGAAAAGAAAGGGCCCCATTTGGGAAAAAAAAGACCCCAACAATCATCCTGCTGCTTATTTACAAGTGATTCCTAAAATTGCTGCCTCTGGAAGAAGCTGGTACATTTGCTGATTTTTTTTTTTTTTTTTTTTTTTTTTTTTTTTTTTTTGCCTTTTATTTTGGAGGGGGTGTGTTCCTTTGTGTTCTCAGCTGTTTAGAATTACAGATCCTGTCCTTACAGCAAATTCCATGTGAGGGGCCTCATTGGGGATAAAAAAACTACATTTTCTGGGGAGGTGCCTCAGTTTCCTTGTGGTTGAAACCATCCCTCTAAGCACAATGTGGAGAAGTGCTCTGGGAAATTTTCAGAAAGGGAAGAAGGGAATCACATGTGTGATTTACTGGAAACCGCAACGCCAAAATAATCAATTTTGTCCTGAAAACAAATGGAACAGGGTGGTGGGCAGCAGAATCCTGCTGGCACTGTTTGTGGTGGTGGTGTTTTTTACTGTGGGGTCATGGACCCTTTCGTCTCCCACTTGGAGCAGAGAAAACCTGCTGAGACCTGAGTCAGGTGGAACCATGACCGTTCAGAAATCCAAGGGGATATTTTCTCTGTCTGGGATGTCATTATAGACAGCACTAGATTGTTACTGCTGGTGATGTCTTGAACTCACTGAGGTGTGGATGATGCTTTCAGTTTTAGATTTTATATGGCAGTGGATGGGATGATGGAGGGAAGACCAAGGCCCTGTTCCAATTTGTGTTAAAGGTCTCAAAGCAAATTTTTTATCAGAAGCAAAATCTCAACCTGTCACTGCTGAAACATTCCTTTCTGTAATTTCATCTTGCTACTGATAGCTTCAGTCTTTTTTATGTTGGGAGTGCTGTAAGGTGCTGTTTGACGTGCCTTTCATGTCACCTGGAGGGATTATTTTCTACAAAAGCACTATTACATGAAATAAATAGTGTTAAACTGACTAATGAAAGGGATATGTGTTTCTGCCTTGGAAAACATCCAAACCAAACCAGTGGGAATTACCTGAGAGCCAGCAAACATGACCCATCAGGGCAGACCAGTGGAATTGGGCTTGTTTAATCTATGGAAGAGACAACAGAAAGCAAACCTGTTAACAGCTGTGAAGATGTTGGTGGCAGCTTCCCTGGGAATGGTGCAGGGTGGGTTCATCTCGCAGGGTTTAGTCATCACCAGTCTGGACCAGATGACCAGCCCAGTTTGTGGTGGTCTCAGTGTGGAGGCTTCCTTTGGGTAAGAGGAATCCTATTGCTGGTGTTTCCTAGGGCAAGGATGTGCAGTCTGCATCCCTGTCCTTTGTAATTCAGAGTTAGAGTCACAGCAGCAGCCAGAGGTTCCCCTTACAGTGCTGGAGCCACAGGTTAATCCCATAGCTGTAACACAACCTAAGACAGCACCTTCCTTTGGGCAAATTCTGCTGGCTTCTTTAAGGCAAAAATCCAGCCGGCTGTGGTTGCTAAACTGGGCTCTGCTTCTTTGGGTGTCTTTCCATTTTCCAAGAAAAATAAACTGCAGGCTCTGTATTTTTAGATATGCCATCTGATCATAGCTAGTCATATATCAGTCCCAATACTGTGAGTCAAGATGCTGAGCTCCACTGCTGAACTCCCTTGGGCAAGAACCAGCAGCTTGAGCCATCCTGGGTATATTAATAAGTCAGTGTGTTTAAAATAATCTTACACTTCCTTAGGTAAGCTGCTCACAAAGAATAATACAGTTGGGAATTATTAATGCCAGCATCTTAGCAGCTCTGATTCTCTGGGTGAACTTGATACTGTTGTGAGTGGGAGATGAGCAGTCTTGGTATGAGACAGATCTAATCTAGGCAGGGGACAGAGGCAGCACGACTCCTCTTCCTTTCCCTCTCCTGCCAGTGACTCCGATTCCTGACGTCTGCCCCTTGCTATTTCAGTCCTGGGTATCCTATGAGGTGGCTGCTGGTTGGACTGAGCTTTATGGTGGCCCCTTCAAAAAGCATCTGATCAACCTGCCTTGCACAATAGTGCACAAATGTGGAACAATTGGTTTATTTTAAATGTGTTGCTGGTTTGCTTCAGCCTCCTCAAGTCTGTGTCTCTAACACCACTGCAGCCTGCAGGCAATTTTCTGTGTCTTTGATCAAAGTAGTGGGAAGCCTTGAAGCTTCTGAAAAATGGTGCTGCTTGATTCCTGGAAGTTAATTTGTTGTGCTACTTTATCACTCTAATGACAATCAATTTATCTGCATAATTGGTAGCTGGAGACAGCATAACACTGCTTGGCAACTTAGATTTTTCTCAGAGATGTATTGCTTGGCATATTCTACCCAGGCAAAAGGAGCCAGCCTGGCTGCCGGGGAACTGCAGCTCTGTGAGTGCCAAGCAGGTGAAACCCAGCATGACAACTCAGCTTTCTCTCTCCATCCTGCCAGAAAAAGACTTTGGGGATAAAGGCGAAATTGTACCTGGCTGAATATTTTGCTTAAGGTCCCTTCCATCCTAAGCTGTTCTATAATTCTATACTTTTTGAACATGGAGATACTGATAGGACAAGGGGGAATAGTTTTAAACTAGGAGAGATTTAGATTAGATATGAGGTAGAAATTCCTTACTGTGAAGGTGAGGAGAGTCTGGACCAGGTTGCCCAGAGAAGTTGTGGGTGCCCCATCCCTGGAAGTGTTCAAGGCCAGGTTGGATGGGGCTCTGAGCAACCTGAGATAGTGGCAAGTGTCCCTTTCATAGCAGTAGGGTTGGAAGTAAGTGACCTTTAAGGTCCCTTCCAACCCAGACTATTCTGTGATTCTGATAAGGCTAATAATGCATTAGCCTCTCTGTTGAGATGGTTAATGACCAGTTAGGCTGTGATGGGTGCAGGAAAAGGTGCTCTGCCTGTTACTTTGCGTTGCTCTGGATTAACTGCTGGAGCATGGGCAGGTCAGTAAGAGGGTGATCACACATCCCCCTGAGAGGAGAGGCTGGTTGCACAACAGTGGCTCTGTGTGCTGGAGGTGTGTGACCTCCAGCAAGTTCCTGTCCTCTGCACTTGAGTGCTGGAAAGCTTCATGTCATGCAAGAGGCTGGCTGTCCTGCTGAGGCTGTCTCAGTGCCCTGTCCTGCTGAGCCCAGGTACCCACTCTACTGCATCCTTCTGAGTTCACCACTCTGAGAGGACCCTGGTGGGTTACAAATGCCTGTGCTGGTCTCTGTGTGGGCCAGTGTACTCAGAGCTCAGTGCTGTTTCACCTTGCTAATGCCTATCTGCAGCAAACAACCTATTCTGATGTAAATTTTGCAGCTGTTTGTAGCTCCGAATGAAACAAAATTTTGGCAAACCTCCACAGGCATCCCTGCCCTCACCCATGAGGCCAAAGACTATTTGTGCTAGCCTTACTATGGGGCAACTCCCCAAAGTGGCCCATATCCATCTCTCTAGGTGTCCCAAAGGCAGGGTGACAAATTCAGTGCATTCAAGGATGGGAAGCTGTCTGCTAGACCACCACACTGGAAGCCATACCCTGCATTTTTAGCCTTATGGACATTTCCCAGAGCCCCATCTTTTTGGCAGGTATTTGTAGAGACGGTGGCTGGAGCCATGAAGAGGAAGGGACATTTGACAGTAAATCTTTTTGATTCAATGTGGAAGAAGCCATCCTTTCTGTCGTGTGATAATGGCTGTAGCAGTGCTTTTCAGGCTGTGATAGATGAGATGTACATCTTTTATGGATTATGTGTAAGAGGTAATAAAGAACTCAGTTCTTCTGTGTCTATACACTAATGGTGTATCGATCCCAGTAAATATCACGCTGAGACTGAACAGCAGCATCCCTGGTTAGTGTCATCCTGATGGGTGACATCATTTCTTTGGTTGTCACAGCCAGCTCAGCCTAATCTCATCTGACCCCCACAGCTTTGCTGATCCTTCACTCTGGCTCTGGACTTTGCTTTTCTATTCCCCTGATTCATCTTTTCTCTCAGCACCACTGCTTCTGTCTCTGGACTTTGTCATGCTCGGCTGGACTCTGCTGTGCCTCTCTGGGATTTACTGGATGGGAAGTGTTTCCCTACTAAGCCATCAGTAGGATTTGCTTGGCTATTTGTGATCTGCAAAAAATGTACAGCTAAAAGCTACAAATTAAAATGCAAGGATGAAAAATGGATGAGAGGTAAAAGAGAGAGAGCAGGAAGGGTCCTTACAGCATTTACAGATGAGCTGGCTAAAAAGCAGCAGACATTCCTCAGGAGGGGCTGTAGATTTTACCATAGATGTCATGGGATGTTCACTAACATGTACATTTAGGTAATATGTAGTCTCACCTCCTCCTAAACCTGGTGACTGAGCATTTGTAGAAAACTGCTATAACAGCCCATGGTGGGAAGGGAAATCACAGAACGAAGAATCACAGGATAGTTTGGGTTGGAAGAAACCTGAAAGACCATCTAGTTCCAAGCCCCCTGCCATGGCAGGGACATCTTCCACTAGACCAGGTTGTTCAAAGCTCCATTCAGCCTGGACTTGAAGTCCAAAAAATGTGCACTTTGAGTGTTTGTTTGTGTTACTCTTGTGGGGAATTTTTGTCTCCCATTTTAAAAAGGGCTCAGGGCTTTGGATGTTTCTGATTTTAGGCATTAAGACTCACATCTCCTTAATGGGTGAGGTTTCTCTGAATGTGCTGAGCAACTGCTTGCTGACCATCCCTCTTTACTTGTCTCCAGCACCTTAAAATGTGGACAGCCAAAATTCTGCAGCCCTTCTGACAAGTTGGAGTGCAGTGTTTGGTCTTCCCCCTCTGAAAGAGGATGTAGGGCCAGGACAGCCTGCATCCCTGTGAGAACCACGTCATCTCAAGGGCATGATGCACTTCAGGGGGAGCAGAGCCGTGGTGGTGTTATACGTGCGCCTGCTGGGATTTATTGCTGTGTTCAGCAGCCTCCTCCGTTCCGCTTGCTCTGCCTCAGGCAGAACGTGCTGTGAGAGATGTTTCATGTGCAATTCCCTCCTTGTCCTTTGCCTCCTGCTTCAAAATGGGGGAAGAAAGACTTTTAGGGTGCTTTTGGCACCTTTAGGCTCTGTGGGGAGGGAAAAAATGGCTCCATGTCAGTGTTTTATCTCGGTACACCGGGTACATGGGGAAAGAGGCTTGAGCAGAATGAGGGAAAATGCTCTGAAATAGATTCATAAAGTAGCTGCTCAATTGCATTGCTAAGTTGCAATATGTCCTTATAAGAAAAGATGGCAGGAAGATGGGGATTTTCTTTCTAACTGTGAGTTGGCAGAGATATCTGTGCAAAAAGGAGATGTAAAATTTCTTAGCAAAGAAGTTTCTGCCAAAGGGAGGCTTCTACCCTTGCTTGTGCTGGCGGATGCTACAACAGGGAGGTGGTGATGGGCATTTCTGCCTCCTTTTTCCATGGCTGCCCAGCTTTCCCCTGCTCAGGAAGAGATTTACAGGACAAACTGAGATGCAGCATTGCATCTAATGGTGGACGACAGAGGCTTTTGCCCTGGTGGTTTTCAATTGGGACCGTCACGCGCAAGTAATAGGGATTAAACTTGTATGCCCACTGTTTAATTTCTGAATGGGGGAGTTTTAGCTTTGCAGAAGGAGCTGTTATTTCAGGAAAAGGGCTGGCTTTTTGCTGAAGAAGAGCAATTGGCCCTGGCATGTGAGAAATGTTTGAAAAAAAGGCGCCTCCTGTCACCAAAACACAGCTGAAATGAGTCCGAGGAGCCACGCTGCCAATTCATCACACTGCCACTGAGTGCGGACTGTGTAAACACTGGGAGATGCTCTCTCTATGCTGTACAGTGGCCAGACATGTCCCAGTTGGCAGAGACTTGCTGATGGACCTAGTGAGGCCATTCATCCCTTTCAACCATCCCAGCTCTGGCCCAGCCACTTCCCCCACCCACACAGCAGAGTAAGGACATTTCCATACCATTTCCGTGGGAAAAGTCTACTGCTTCCAAATCTTAAAATATGAAGTTCATTTTGAGCCCTCTCAGATCACTTTTTCATAACCTGAGTCTATATTCCCTGTGTCTAGCTCTGCATCTCTATACAGGGACACTTGTGGGATGCACAGGTGTGTGTGTAGCTGGACTTGACACAGGTAATCTGTATATGGAGGTTTACCAGAAATACTCAAGTTTTCATGCAGAATCCCTCACAAGACTCTTTACCACCCAAATAGATCAGTTCAGTTTATAGAAAACCCAACATTTCCCTCGATGAGATGCTCTTTTTCTTTGCACCAGCTCTGAACTCTCCAACCCTCCTCTTTCCCTCCAGCACTTGGTGTAGAACAATTTCCTTCCTCTCCAGTGCTGTTCCCACCCACGTGGAGCCATCCCGCTCCAAAACCCACGTGCTCCGCTCCCGACCCGGCTTGCAAGGACTCCCATCCCCACGCGGACGCCTCCAAACTCTCAGCCCAGCCGGGATTCAGAGCACGCTGCCTTCCCAAGCTGCAGCCGGTGAATCTCCCTCCCTCTCCCCCCTCGCTCCCAGCCCGAAGCACGCCGCAGCCAGTACTCACACAACCGGAATGAGAAAGCTCAGCTGCTGAGCCCTGAGCCCGCTCCAGATTCCTCGACCGAGTGGCCGTGGGCTCGCTCCCCGGCGCTCAGCGCGGCGCGGGGATGATACAGGAACCAGACCTCTTTGGTTTACTTTTACGTTGACGTCAGTGTCTTTTCGAGCCTCCACGGCTCGTTTTGGTAAAAAGGATGTCTTCAGGGGAGAAGGGAGGGGTCGGGAAGGGAGAGGAGTGAGGATGAGCTGGAGATGAATTTTTGTGATGTGTGCAGGCAGTGGTGGGAGGTTTAGGGGCTCATGCTGAAAGAAGAGGTGCTTATGGAGATCAGGTAATCCTGGGTGTAGCTCATCACCTGAACATGTGTACACTGAAGACCTGACCCTCACACAGAAATCATAGAACTCTTAGAGTGGCTTGTGTTGGAAGGAACCTTAAAAACCATTTAGTTTTAACCCCCTACCGTGGGCGTGGACACCTTCCACTAGACCGGGTTGCTCAGAGCCCCATCCAACCTGGTCTTGAACACTTCCAGGGATGGGGCATCCACAGCTTTTCCAGGCAACCTGTGCTAGGGCCTCACTTTCTTCTACATGAAGAATTTCCCTCCCTCAGCCCTGTGCACCCACTGTGCAGCCAAAATGTGTGTGGACATTTTTGAGGGGCATGGAAAGGGCTGATACTTCTGAGGGATTTGGAGAACACCTTGTGAGGGATTTGGAGAACACCATCAGGAACTGGAACCTGCAAGTGTGATCACTAATGCCAAATTATTCACAGCAGATCTATCACACCCATGCTTAGGGTTTTTCTGGCCATGAGCAAAGCCTTTGCATGACCACATGACTTCCAGGAATTCCAGGCTAAGGTCTTCATGCCCTAAATGCTGTTAGTTTTTTTAAGGTTTTTGTTGAGTAGTGTGATGTAAACCCTTGAGCACTCGGATCTCAGAGCCTCAGGTAAGGCAAATATGGAATTTACCCCTGTGCTGCTGACCGACTGTAATTAAAGAATTAAACCTGTGCTCTCTTTGGATCATGGATCACTTTTCCAGCTTTTAACACAACTGGTCTGCCACCCATTATTAGACCATTGTACCTTGATACAAATAATTTATTGTGGACTTTTAGGAGCAGGCACTGAGATTGCTCTGTGTGAATTCAGGTACCAGACTCAGAAAGAACACCAACCACCGGATGACATTGATGTATTTGGTTTGGAGGACACTTGGCTGTGCCAATAAAACTCTGCAGGGAGCAGGGATTATAGACAAGGAGGCATCATCTGGTGTTGCTGGGATGATTAGGCTGTATTGGTTTATTTGGAAAACAGTAGTGAGAAAATAGTCTTTTACTCTGATGTGCCATCACTGCAGAGAAGAAGAGACACAGAAAGGGAAAGCTCTTGTTGTTCAGTACATCCATGGCAGAGCCAAGTAATAAGTCCAGTTTCTTATCCATTGGATCACACACTCCCAGTCATAAATAATTCTAGTTTCAAAGGTTCCTGGTGTCCTTGTCAGAACCAATACACTGTTCATAGCTGAAGAAAGACAGAGTCTTATAAAAACCAGAAAAATAGTTCCTTGTAAATCACCACATCTATACTTAGAAATGTGTTAGACTTTCTAAACTCCAGTTCAGAGCATATAAAGTGTTTTGTTTTTTTTTTTTACTTTTTTCCAAGTTGAAAAATACTTCCAAAGGTCAGTCAGAAACAGGAATAAAACTGTCTTTGAAATCTCAAGCTGCTGTAATAGCATTTTTGGCAGTGAATGATAAGCTTGAGCAGTTGAGGTTTACATGACAGATGGAATGAACATGTCTTTGTCTATACATTAAATGACCCAGCACTGGCCCTTTTTCATCTCTTCTCCCAACCTATCAGACTATTTATAGATTTTTACTACAAATGGACCTCCTGAACAGAGGAAGGCAGATCAGCTAGGTCTGAAGAAAGCATCACAGTGGAGCTGTGCCCATAAAGCCATCATTCCTGGGCAGGAGTCCCATTTTAGTGATAACCTCCCAGGAATATTAACTCTCCTTTTACTTGACAGGGATTTTACAGTCTTTCACAGTTTTTAGCGAGTGTGAAGTGTTGTTCAGGGAGGTCTTATGGTCACAAAGGTGCTGGATTGAAAGCCAAGTGACATATCCTGGCTAGGGCTCTCAGAGATGCCCAGGAAATGAGATCTACTGCCACTACACAGATTGCACCTGGCTGCAGGGACTTGAAAGCCATGATTCAGAGCTCTTAACTTGAATAAAAAGTGTACACTTCTAATTACATAGTCCTTGATGGGTAGATGGTGATAACACTCAAGGATGGGAGAAATTTGGCTGGTCTTCTCTGTCACTCCTCATAGATAAGAAGCCTTGCTGGAGACCTGCAGTCTTTGCTCTGTTAACACTGGAGGAATATCTTCTATTTTTTAAAAAAAATATCTTAATGTTCATAAGAGTGGAAATTCCATGACCCTGGCTATGTAGCTGCACAATAATGTGCCTTGTCTTTGCAGGGAGTCCTACTGGAAACCAGGAAATTTCTCCACCAGTGAATATGAGGCTCTCATGCCTGGATATTTTGTCTTGGTAATTGACAGTCAGGTCATGTGGATTTGAATCCACCTGTGTACAGGAGGGACTTTGCAGTGAGAAAAAGAGTTCTCTCCCTATTTTGAGTGAGTTTCCAAGCTATTGTGTAATAAATATTTGAATAAGCAGGTTCTTCATCTTTTAGTGCTCTTCTGCAGGGCTGCTTGTGCTGAAGTGCTTCCTGGGCTGAACTGTCACTGATCTCAGCAACACTCAGTGGTGAGGTGGGTCTGGGGAGCAGACCAGATCTGAAAACATAGGTATCTCCAGGCTCGAGCAGGAGTCTTCAGCCTCACAGTGAAAAATATTGGCAAGCCTCTCCTAGGTACACTGGAGACTTCAGGTTCCAGAGCAGTAGGTGAAGGAGGGGTTTAGGACCACAGTTTTAGACATATGAGCCTGAGTTGGGAGCTAGGGAGGCTGTAGGCTCCCAAATGGGGAGGATGGGGTCCCACAGGTCCTCTGCAGCGTGGCTGCACTCTGTGGGATGTTTTCTTCTTCAAAGCTGAACAGCAACTCCCCAGGCCCTGCAGGGAGGACTTGGCTGCTCCTTGCCTTTAGGATGTCCTGGTGCATATTCAGCTGTTCATGGGTCCAAGCAAGATGCTCCTTTCCCTGGCTTCCCTCTTCCTCCAGGACAGGGTCCCAGGCAGTGTCAGACTCATAAGGCTTCAAACTTCCAAGTGTTTTAGGTACTTAGATGAGCTGATAAGCTTTCCAATCCCACACTGTGTAGAGGAGCACAGAACAGCTGGGCCAGTATAGATTTAGCCTGGCACATATCTGTGGAGTTTTTGAGGATGGAAGAAAATATTTCCTGCTGTTCCTAGTGCTGAGAGCAAAGGTTGCCTTTGGAGCCTGCAGAAGTTGGCTCTGTACTTTGAAGACATGAACATCCAAGGTATCCTGGGGAGAGAGAAAAATGGGCTCTCTCTGCTCCAACAGCTAGCTGCTTCCAAACCACTTCTGCAGGCAGGCAAATCTGCATCATTCCAGAAAGAGCAGGGGCCTCTGCAAAAGTGAACATGCAGAGGTGGAATCAAACAAGAGTTCACCACCCTTTGTCCTGCCAAAAAAATGCCTCTCACCCAGCACAGGAGGACACACCACTCTTGTAATCCTTGTGAGCACAGTGGGAGCTCTTTGCTTCAATAACATTTTCAAAAAGCATCCCTTTCCCAGCCATCCTGCTGTGTCCTTCTTCAGAGCCAGGCTGGGCTATGAGAGGCATCAGCTGGCAGTGACACACAGGACCACGTGGCCATGTCCCCATGGCTGGTCCCCAGCCCAGCCTGGCATCCTGAGCTCCTCATGTAAGTGCATTTCATGGCATGGGCCAGCAGGGCTTGGCTCTGAGGAGAAAGCAGAGAGGACAAGGTTGGAGCTGGACTCAGTCTGTCTGTCTGGAGGTGCCTGGTCTCACTTGAGATGCTGAAAAGCCACTGAGCTCACAGGTCTTCAGCAGGACTTGTGCCTCATATCCCAGCCCTATGAAGATGTAAGTTTCAGCAAAACATCTCAGGCATCACTAGACATCAGAGCACAGAGAGCTGGATTCAGTCTGGTGTAAAGACTCCTAAATGTTTGTATTTTCCTCTCCTCTGGGCATCCAGATTCCTGCTCCAGTCACTGGACATCCAGTCAATACTGTCAGGTAGTCTAGACAGAGACAGGGACAAGCCAGGAGGATCCTCAGTCTGTTGCCTACAAGCAGATGCCACTTTAGAGGTGCCAACTTCACCTCTGCTTGCTCGTCTTTAATTGCATGGGCTTCCACATGCCATAACTGGGTGCCAGGGAACAACTCCAATGGCTCAAGGTGCCACCAGGTGCACAACCAAACTGAGCCCCAGCACCCTCTCCCAAACTGGGTGGGCAGTGGTCATGTCACGTGGCCAACTGATTAATGGAGGGATGAAACAGAGCAGATTTCAGCCTCTTTTGTCTTCATTTAAACCCTTGAGCAGTGCTTGAGCTGTGTGATTAGTGGGGTTTGTGTTGGTGGGCTGGAAAGCAAGAGGAACTGCTAGAGGTGCTGTAGCCAAACTTTAGCTCCAAAGGGAAAACTCCACTGCAAAGTTTACAGGCATAAGGGACAGAAGCAGGCAGCAAGAAGATTTGTCCATGAAGACATTTCAACACTGTCCACACAGCTATCTGGGGTAAATAACAGCTGGATTCTCACAGTGCTCCAATGCTACCCTGACCACTCAGGGACTCACTTCTGTGTTTTCAAATGTGTTTTTTCCTCTTGCCTCACAAAAGCAGCTTTTTGTGAATGAGAACAGGTCCATCAATGGGAAACAATGGCTCATAAAGATATAATGATTCATTTGGAGCCCTGCCAGGGGTTATTGTTTCTCCCAGTGAGCTTTTGCCTGAGCTGGAGGTTGCATTCAGAGCTTGCAGTTTCCTTGCTTTGCAGCTCTGTGAAAGGAGCTGCAGTGTGAGGGTACTGGGAACTTGGCTGCGCTCATTTTGCTAGGAACTTTTCCTTTTATTCCTTTCCCATATTACACAAACTTAGGTATGAGACCAGCCCCACGGAAATACCAAAGTGTATCTGAGGAGTTCCCTTACCACATGAACACGTGGATATTTTTTCCCAGTGACCAAGTGAAGAAGCAGATTACAACCAATCTGTGTCTTCTCTTTTCCTCTTCCTCTCCTGTGACAGGAGCAAACCTTCAAGAGTCTTTAGTCAACATCTACAAAAGCATTTGAACATACAGTACTGCAATGCCACTGTGATAAGCATATATGGTGGAGCAGCCTGGTCCCATGAGCTGTCTGGCTGTGTGATGGCTCATCTCCTCTTTTCTGTTGTGTAGGAACACGTTCCCTTCCTTCTAGGCTTGCCACAGTAAATACAGCCCTGAGAAATCATTCTTCTAACACCAATAAAATCTGTCATTTCAAATTTTTCAAAGCAGTCTGTTTTGTGGCTATTTTTGGGAGCTCTACCCTGTGTAAAATTCCATGTCCATTTCAAATACACTTACTACATTTCTTCCATCCTCTTGCTCTGCCATTCTGGCTAAAATTAAGATTAAAAATAAAAATAAAAGCCCAACAGCAATGTTCTGTACAGCCCATAGTGTCTCAGACAAACTGGCAAAGCACAGTGATTTTGAGGCTGAGTGGCCCAACCTTCAGAGCCCTAAAGGCTTAACTTTCCATTAGTCAACAGCACAACTCATATGGGTCCTAGTTCAACTGGTCAGAGAAGGGCACACATGACTGATTGGTTAATGGCAGATCATCTGGGGCATGGGAATTTTCCACAGTTTAACTTTTGATGGAGGAGGTTGGGTGGAACCACCTGCTCCCATCCCTGCTGTGCAATGGGTTGGGTGCCCTGCAGCATAGCAGCAATGCCAACACCAGCTGGGCTGGTGCCCAAGCTTGACAAGGGTTACCATGAGCTGGGAATCAGAAAAATGCCAGTTCAGTGCAAAGATGCCCCTTTGAGCTCTTGCACCTTGGCTACTTCAAGTGACTTTGACAGGTAACATGCAATTCTTCACTGAAAGAAATATTTAAAGTTGGAATGGGCTGCCCAGGGAAGTGGTGGAGTCAACATCCCTGGAAGTTCAAGAAACAACTGGAGGTGGCATTTGGTGCTGTTTTGTTTACCTGACATGGTGGTGGTGTTGGATCAATGATCTTGGAGGTCTTTTACTACTCAATGATTCTATGATTCTGTGGTTTGATTTCATATGTGGGCATGTAATAAATAACCATATCTGATAATACATGAGCTTGGACATTAGAGGGATTTAGCTATCTCAGACTAGAAAAAGGGAGGGAAAAATCTATTCAATTTAATTTCCAGCTTCACAGACTTATGTTCTTCCTGCCCTACTCTTGTAAAGTGTGTTCTTGCTCTCTCTCAGCTGGTTTGCTCTAAGTGTGTAGTGAACTCAAAAATCTGTGGCTGGGATGAGCTGTTTTGAAAGAAAGTAATGCACTTGTTTGATGTAGATCAGCACAGCCAATGGAGGATTTTCCAGGACTTTTTTGGGCCAAAGTGAGCTGACTGGTATTAGGTGGGCTCCTTGGCAATCCCACTGTGGTGATGAGTAACAGTGTTAAAATCTGAATATTACTGATGCAATCAAGTGGGTTAATCTTTTGCAGCTAAATGTCCTGTTGAAAAAGCTGGAGAGGGACTTCTGACAAGGGCATGTGGAGATAGAACAAGAGAGAATGGCTTCAAACTGATAGAGGGCAGGTTTGGATTGGATATTAGGAAGAAATTCTCTTCTGTGAGGGTGGTGAGGCCCTGGTACAGGTTGCCCAGAGAAGCTGTGGATGTCCCATCCCTGAAAGTGTTCAAGGCCAGGCTGAAGGGGATTTGAGCAACCTGATCTAATTGGAAGTGTCCCTGCCCACGGCAGGGGGTTGGAGCAAGATAATCCTTAAGGTCCCTCCTAACTCAGCCCATTCCATGATTCTATGACTCTATGAAATCAGTGGGAGTTTTTCTTTCTGTCCTTCAGCTTCTAGGCAGAATATCCACACAAATTATTCATGTGTCATGCACTGTGACATGAATACAAGAGCTGTCACAGGACTTAATGCATTTTATCTTGAGATGTATTAGCTGTTCCGTGTCTTCTCCAGAACAGTCATTTTGGATAAAAAAGTTTCCCAAAGCAATTTGTGAAAAACCAACCAATTGAAACCTGAGATGGAGCTGAAATAATTTTAATTCACCTTCTGTATAAACTCCAGCTTGCTCATGGCTGGGCACTCCTCTTCCTATGTGTATCTACTGAGTAGCCTTGTCTATACCCAGAGAAGGGGGTGACAGCAACCTGCCTTGGAAAGGAAGCTCTCTGGGCTCTCCCTGAACTACAATTTAAAGTGGTCAAACTCTTGTATGAATACGGCAAACCTTCAACGTGCTCTGCGGTACGTGCAGGGATATGTTCCATACACAAATCCACTTGTGAGCCTGAGTCTGAAATATGCAAAATTTCCTCTGATGATGCAAAGGAGCCCTAAAAAGATGCAAATGTAGTGTGGGTTTTTTTTCCATGTCTGCTTTGGCATGGAGGAAATAAAGATAGGAACAGAGAAGGTAAAAAGGGCCTGGTAGTAGTGACAAAGTTACCACTCTCAAGGGGCTGTTCTCTAGGGCTAGAGACCACATTCTGAAGTTGCCTCTCTGTCTGTGGATGGACAGGAGTCATGCCTGAGGTGCTGTTTGTTTCCTCTGCTTTGATCAGAACTCTGCAGTCTTTGCACCCTCCCCTCTCACCCAACCACACATTTCTCCTGCCCCATTTGCACTGGGAAAATGCTGGAGTCAATTCCTAGGAACTGACTGAAGAGAATTGGAAGTGAAAGGGTCTTGGAAAAATGAAACACTGCTTAATCCCATGCTGGACCAGTTCCTCAATCAGTCTTTCTGCAGAAAAGGAGCGTGGGAGCTCATGTGTGCTCAGGAGGTCGTGGCGGGTGAAGCAGGACTGGCCTTTGCTGCGGCAGTTTGGAGATGACTGCAAGGCTACACTCGGGCAGATGTTGGTAAGGACACAGTGCCATGGGTCATTACCCTTCTGAGCTCAGAAAATGCTTCTTTTCTGATATTCACTTGGCCTCTGACATCTCCCTCTGTGCTGCTGTGCCAGCCTGTTGCAGGGGGTGAGCTGTGCAAACTTGGCTGATGTGCACTCAAGCATTGAGCTCCCTCCGTCTACTTACACAGCTGGTGGTATCCACCAGCCTGCCTTCAGCCAGAAGCCTGTCAAGAAGATGCACTGACATGAAAGGCAGCAGTAAAATATTTAAGGAATACCTTCTCCATTGGTATATTTTATATTTTTAAATTTGCACTATATAAAAGCTTTCTGTGTGCTTGAGCAAGGAATCCAAGGTCTTTCCTTTAGGAGTTTACTAGAAACAGTATGCATTTCATTCCTGGAAATAGTTTCAGTCCTGTTATTGATTTGTTTCTATTGATGGCTTTGGGAGCTTTTGGCAAAAGACCATGGGTATAAAAACAGGGGAAAGAAGTAGATCTCAGCAATATTGTTTTGATTTCATGTACCCATTGACTGTGTGACCATAGATTAATGAGAAACTGATGTTACTTATCTCTGTCTGCCAGCACAATTCTAAGGCAAACCCATATCAAGCACTGAGAAACAAAGGGGGGATGTGTGGCTGCTCTGTGCTGTTACCAGAATTGGCCTTTGGCTCTGAGGTCTTCCAAGGTCACTTCTGACTGCTTTGGATGGGACACAATGACATAAGCATGACCTCCCATATAGATTATATTTGTTATGACCTGTCTTTTATGTCTTTGATCTAATTAGGGCCATTGTGATATCCCATTATCTGGAAAGAGTCTGTATTTGCAAGTGACATTCTGATCTTCTTTGTTCTTAGTTTCAGTTCTGTTCTTTCACTTTTGGCATTACTCAGTCAAAAGGACTCCTAAATCTCCTCCTAAGTTATCCTGGGTCTTAAAAGATCCCTGGGGTGCCTGCAAGGGCAGATGTGGGCTCAGTAGAAGAGGAGACAGCCTCCAAGACCAAGTGTGGAGCCTGGTGGTTCTGGGTGTGTTGTTGTAGAACCAGATCACCCTGGTCCTTTCCAGGTATCCCTGCTGCTCTTCCCATCTCCCTCCTGCTCTTCCAATTCCCCTCCTACAGGTTCATAATAATTATTTACCAGAAAACACTCTGACATGTCTAGTGAGGGAGATCCTTCCCATCTCTGAGCATGAGGATGAGGAGCTTGTTTGCTCCAAGGGAGGAAGAAAGAAGCAGTGACTACCTGTGGCTTGATGACAATCATCTCCTCTCCTGGCTTTAGTGGTTCAGCAAAGGTTAGGCACTTTCTCCCAGTTTTCTCCAGAGCCTGGAAAATGATGTGATGTTGGGGATGTCAGTGAAGAGTGTGATGTTCCCAATTGTAGGATGTGCTTACTCTGGACATGTTGTTTCTTTGACTGGGCTTTGTGCTCTGGCCAGTGCATTTACTGCAGAGTGCTGCTGCAAGGGCAGCATACCAAGGGCTTGACTCAGCCCTTGCTTTGCTTTTTATGGGCCCCCAGTCCAGTAGAGCCAGGATGCTTGGTTAGCCCAAGGTCCTGAGGTACTCAGATACTGCAGAAAAGTGCAACCCCCTTCATTTCACATGTGGAAAGTGGATTTCTGTGGAGGGCAAGTGAATAGCCAGTCCCAAATCACTCTGAAGGAGGCCAAGTGTGGTGCATGTTGCCTTCTTCCCCATCCATCAATTCTGTTCTGGCCTGAAGCAAGAAGACTGATAACCTTTTTCAAAGTACTAAAGGGAACAATCTGAATCACTTGAGGATGAGTCAAGTTTGGATGGATTCCCCACAGGCAGGCTTGGCATCTGGCCTAGTACCCTTGCAAAAGGATTAACCAGTTCTGTCCCATCACAGCAAATGGGGGAAGAGCTCTTCTCAGAGCTCTTGTGTTTCCAGACTGGAGCCCACTGTGCTCTGCACAGCTGAGGGTATTTGGGGGAGGCACATCAGGTGCCAAGTGCAATCTCTGTGGAAGCTGGGGGGACAGATGGGGTCCCTGTTCTTGAGGAGTAGGCTGAGGTGAAGGAGGCAATGACAGAGGTCTGGGGCAGCTTTAGCCAACTGTTTTATGTGATTTCTCTCCTCATCACTTGCCTGGGCATTTCCCACCACTGAGGGCTGTGACTTCTGGTTCTTCTCTCTGAATTCAGCGAGAATTTTGCTATGGACATAAAGGGAAGAAATACCTGCCCATGTCTGGACTCTGAGCAACTAAGAGTCCCAAGCTAAACCTCCAAATCTGGTGGAGATGCTGGGTTTGGGTGTATGAGAAGATCATAGAATATGCTAAGTTTGAAGAGACCCACCTCTGAGGATCCTCTGAGTCCAGCTCCTGGTCCTGCACAGGTCACCCCAAGGATCACACCATGTGCCTGGGAGTGTTGTCCAAATGCTCCTTGAAATCAAACTTTTTGAATCAGATGGTCAGGAATGGTCCAGCTCCAGTTACCTCAACAGGGGCATTTAGTGGTATTTGAGGTACCCTTGGAAATATTGGCTGATCAATTGATACAGAGCATCATGGATCTCCTGTAGTTCCTGAGGGGACAAATCTTCCATCCCCAGGTGGACCTTCCAGACAATTTTGCAGCTTGGAGCTTTCACAGGCTGTGGGATGGAGGCCAGTGGCTCTCATCCTTCTGAATGTGGGTGTCCTAATTTTTCAGCATGCCTCTCCTGGTCATTCCTTGTAGTTCTGTTAGGGAATTTCAGGCAGAATACTCTAACTTTACATGGATAATGGTTCTATTTGGGAAATAACCAGATGCATCTCTTCAGCATGCAACATATTCCAGCTTAACAGCCCTCCTGGCTGGAAGGCAGATACAGGTGCTCACATGGAGGGTCTGTACCTGCTCACTGTACTCCTTCTTTCTCACTTAAGCTCTTCCACCTTCAAAGGAGCTGAACCTTTGGGTTGAAAGATGAACTTCCAGGAGCTGTGTCAGGTAGGACATGCAGCAAACCCAAGCTACAAAACCTGTTCTTCCCCACTCAGCCCTTGCTGTGTAATTGTCATGGTACCCACACCCATAAAACCCTTTGGCAGGAGGGTGGGGATTCATCTCACTGTCTTCAGGGTGGGATTCAGCTCTGGATGGAGACCCAGATGTGTGGGAGTCTCCATGTCCAATAATCCATGTGTACTAGGTGTCTGAACTCCCATCATACCCTGTGGACAGAGACCAGCCAGAGAAGTCTTGATTCACTTGCAAGTGTGTGGGTTCATAGCACTGTGTGAGATACTTTCCAGCATCTCCCTTAGAATCCTGGAATGACAGAATCATTAAGGTTGGGAAAGACCTTTAAGATCATCAAATCCAACTCAGCCTCCAGCTGCTCATAGGGATTGGGTTTTTCAGATCCCGGCTGCTTGTTGTCCTAAACTTCCCACCTCTCTAAAACATCCCCAAGGAGCTGGGAAAAACAACCCAGGTATCTCCGACTTCTGTCCAGCTTCTTAGAAGCAAAGGAACAGCACAGCCTGACCCACTTGTCCCCCCCCCCTTTCCCCAGCTTTTCCAAGGGAATGCTGTGGCCTGTCCTTCTGCTGTGCTTCGTGACACCAGTTTCTCTGAAGGCAACAGAACCGCAGGGCAGAGGCGAGGCACATTCCTGATAGGACCAAGATAGCTTTTTCCCATAGCTCCCAGGCAGTGGGAACAGGGCACTTTTTCAAAGGACTGCTGTGCCTAAAGTTAAAATAACAGGAGGAACAGAGTGGGAGATCCAAGCTGGATTAGAGTACTTGGGGCTCGATTCCTTCAAATTGAAGGAGAAAAGAGAAGATGACAAAAGGATGCACTTGACGAGTTTCCAAAATACTTCTGTGACCACTTTGATATCTCTTTGGTCTCACAGCACCACAGGAATAAATCTGCCTGATTCCAGTTTGTACATACAATCTGAAGTGCAGCTTTGTTTTGTTAACAGGGATTACCCAGGCCTGTGGTTTTGTTGTTGTTTCCAAAAGATTTCTCCTGAGTCCCCCTTCCTACTGAGTCCCTCTTCCTATCCCACCACTCCCCCCCCACCATGGAAGAACAATATTGATATAAAGTCTAAAATGCTTAAAATCAGATGGGCTGAGTGTTTTTTTACAGCTTGGAAACCCCAAGCTGTCTTTGTCCCTCTGATTTTTCCACAAGTTTACAAGTAATGGAAAATCTTGTCTGCTTTCAATCTATAAATCTGCATCAGCTACAGAAATGCCTTTCATGAGAATAAATAGATGGATGCTCTGGGGTCACCATGGTGTTGTAGGTGACAATCTTTGAAGCTTTCACAATGGAGCCTGTAAGAGCAAGGAAGGGGAAAATCTGCTCCTTGTTATTTTAAAACTATATCTTGAAAAACAGGAACTCGTGCCAGGACAGTTTATTTTGGTTAAAGCCAAGTTGTGCAGCAATTCCCTCAAGGGAAGACTGAACTTGAGAGCAGAGAGCAGGGGGGAGACAAGATCGGGGGGAGACTGAGTGTTTAATCAATGCTGAGTGATTGTTGATGCTTGGGAACATCAGCACCAGTTTTGGATCAGGTGGACAATGTTTTCTTCTCCACAGATGCCCAGACAACTGTGGGCCATGAAGAACACTGGGAATTTAAGTCACAGCTGAACTCACCTCATCCAGCACCTCAATGTCACTGCAGCTCAGCCTTTGTGCTATTTTGTCTTCATGTGTCCCACCATGGCTGGAGCTGAGGGGATGCACAGGTAGTGCCTACAGCAGTAAATTACTCAGGAGCACCCAAGGAGCATAAATATGATCTGTACAGTTGAACTTGATGGACTGCAAGGCAGGGACTGGCTGAGCGAAGTCCTTCCCACTGTGGGAGATCAGGTTCAGGACCACCTGAGGATTCTGAACATGTGTAAGTCTGTGAGACCTGAGAAGAGGCATCCAGAGTCTTGGGGGAATTGACTGATGCAGTTGCCAAGCCACTCTCTAAGCTATGTAAAAAGTCATGGCAGTCAGTGAAGTCCCCTGGGACTGAAAAAAGGAAACCACTGAACTTAGTTTTAATAAGAGTAAAAAGAATGACCAGGAGGACCCTGGCAATGACTGACCTGTCAGCCTCACGTCTTCTGGGACCATAAAGTCTTGTGATGAGGATTTTCACAGTTTGACCACAAGTCACATGAAGAACTGACTTGCATTTTGCTTTGAAGATTCCTCGTTTTGGTTTCATCAGATTTCTCTAGATTTTGCATTAAAAGAGACCGTGAAAAAATCGTTACCCTTTTTGTTCCTTTTGTGGTTTTATAAATCTCTGTTATGCTTGCTATTGCTCATCTTTTTTTATTTTCCCCAGTCTGAAAAATCCTGGCATGCAATTCACTCCTAACTTTCAGTGTGCTGAAATCCGAGATGATGTTTCGTGACGATTCCAAATGAAGATCTTGTTCCAGCCCATCATTTCAATCTGTGTTTTGAAACCATGCTTAATCCACTTCCGATCCTTCCCACATGGAACTAGCAGCACAGCTTGATCCTCAGAGCAGCTAAATTTTCCATACAGAGAGCTGTGATCATTCCATGGAGAGACAGAAGGCAGCTGAGATAAATGTCAGTGGCAACATGTGGTTGTTAAATGTGAGCAGCAAAAGCAATATTCACCCAAGGCCCATGAGAGTATGTGTCACCTCCTTCTTGTTCACCTGCCAGGGACATGGAGAAGCAGCTGCAATTCAGGGAGGCAGCCTGGACTGTGGGATTTGAAATCACACCCAGGGATTTGGAGCCAAATCTCTGCAACTGCAAACTCCATCTGAGTGTGTGAGAGCTGCAAACAGGAATCACCCTGGCTGCACATCCCCACTCCTTCCAGGAACACAACTCTGCAGCCAGGGCCCGGGAGAATTCTGCAGTGTCTTCCATCCCTCTGCAGTCCTATGGAGAACTGGACAAGCTGGCTTTGCCTGGAAAAGGAAGAAGGCTTATCCTGCTGGAAAACAGCTGGAATGAGCACAGATCAGAGCTACCCTGAGATGCAGCAGTGGAAAACATTGGAGGAGGAAATTGCATAAAACCCATTCTACCCTTTGGATCAGACCCAGCAGGATCCACTTTTTCCTCTTGCTCAGACTTCTCATTGCAATGGTCCTGGAGGAGTTGTCACTGTGGGTCTTGTGCCTGTCACCAAGTGGGAGGGAATGGATAAGAAGCAATGGTTCAAAGATCCTCCATCCTGCTGGGCTTGGGCACCCACTTGCTGGATGCTCTTCTTCTCTCCAACATGTTTGGAAAACACAGTTTTTCCTTTTTCACAATTTCTGTCCAACTCATTCCTACTCCACACCTTTTTGTTCCTTCCTGTGCCCTTGTTTTGTTTTTATGTTTTATTTTTATATTCTGGAGAATCAGGTGTTTGGAGAGTGAGCTGGAGTGTCTGAAGTGCTGCATCATCTCATCTCACCTCCAAAGGCTTTTCTGTCCCAGGAGAGTTTTCCTTTCCATCCTCTTCTCATCAGCCAGATTAGCTTTCTGGAATTGCCTTCCTGAATCTGCCAATCCATTTTTGTCATATCTGCTTTATTCCCTAGCTGCAAAAAAGAGAATTTTCAGGCTGGTTGCCATAGTCAGGATTGACAAACCCT